>CM029019.1:114744171-115064171 GCA_016801055.1 Panax notoginseng
CAATCAATCCCTAGAATCATGTCAAATGCATGTATTTTTAATGAAATAAGATCGACAGGTAATGTGTGGGTACCAACTTGAACCAAACAAGACTTATAAACCATGGATGTAATGAAGGTTTCCCCCAAAATTAGGTATACATCACCCATCTTGGGTCGTCAGATACATGGTACAGAATATAAATACAACTTACTAATACAACTGTTGTGTACAATACGACAAAACATAGCTGTAAGTTTGAATACAATTATTGTCTACTAGAGACTATACAAACTCAAAAGGAGTCCTCATTACAATTATTGTCACACTATTTAACAGAATAGTGAGGACTACTAATACTATCATCTGGTCCATCACTCCGTTCCCCGACTCGTCCCAGCTATATTCTCATTTCCTGAAGAGAACAGTGAAAGAATGGGTGAGCTCAGCTAGCCCAATAAGAAATATTATGACTAAGATAATACAGAATAAATTATCATTAGCCTTCAACAGTGTTAAACTGATAAAATATAACGAACATCAAGTTTAACGGCAGCGGAACAAGCAATCCATTAAAAGAGTTAAGTAGAAAATAAAATCTACTATCTTCTATGATTTAAAAGGTTTTTCAACACTGGTATCGCTGGGACTCAGCTTAATAAAATAATCCGCATCATCGAATCACCACTGTACTACGACCAAGGATATTCGTGTATTCATTAATGGTCATGATCATGCCAACAACTATCCATCAATGCACTACGGGCCAATGAGGACTTTTACCACATCATTTGTAACATTACGGTCATGATTATATCGAATAATCCCTGGTCATAATCATACCAAGTCTATCTATGCACTACAGGCCACAGATGACTTTCAACATTTTATAAACATGAGGATGATGACAATGATATAAGAATTCAATAAAACAAGTTCAAGAATTAATTTATCCAAGAATTAACAACGTCCAAATTGTCAACGTGATACTGCTTTATGGAGTAAAATTCAACAATGCTTAGAAGAATATTTTTCATGAAAAGATACTGGATAAAACGCAATTATCAAGGATATTCCACAAATTTCATGGAGTATAGAAGTCAAAACTTAACCAACTGAGTATATTAAAGAATGGAATAACAAAAGAAATCACCATGCATGCGATAGACCGCACAGATAGGTTATTCCAACAGAATAATAAATAATGGAACCAGGTCCGACGTAAAACGCACAGACAGGATATTCCGACAGAATAATAATAAAGACAGAACCAGGGCCGGTGTAAAACACATAAACAGGATGTTCCAACAAAATAATAATAAAGACGGAACCAGGTCCGGTGTAAAACACATAGATAGGATGTTCCAACAGAATAATAATAAAGACGGAACCAGGTCCGGTGTAAAACACACAGACAGGATGTTCCAACAGAATAATAATAAAGACGAAACCAGGTCTGGTGTAAAACACACAGACTGGATGTTCCAACAGAATAATAGAAGAATGTCACCAAGTATAGGGTAGACCGCGTATACAGGTTATTCCAACAGAATAATAAGAAATGGAATAACAACAGTTCTCTTCATGAATAAGAAAGAATAACACCCCTTACCGTTTTAAAGAAGAACTGAAATAAGGAAGTAGTTAAGTAACAGAATACTTTTCTTCTCTCTCTCTATAGTTTCTCTCTCTAGAGTTCAGTGAATTCATAAGAAATAATGAAGGAATGAGCTGCAATTTATAGAAAAATGGAATGCATAGTAACTAATTCATGAACGGTCCAGATTGATTACTTTAATCTGACGGTCCATATTTAAAGAAAAATCTTTTAAATAAAATATAATATATTCTATTTATAGAATAACTTTAATAAAGTATTCTGTTTTATATATAAAAAGATGTTTATGTTTTATTACGTTAATAATACGAATAAAACAAAACTTCATTATAACTAAATAATTCATATTATTAACTGACAATAATTGAATCAAACTGAGTGACTTCTCACATAAGCATTAATAATCAATACAGTGTGCTACTATGCAACCACACGTATTACTGTACTTTTACTACCGAGTAGTTCAACAGTATCAATGGCAAAACTTCTGCCGTTATTTTTAATAAAATATTTTTGTCGTTTTCTCAATCTAACAATAATTCCGTTGTGGGGTCCACCAATGATTATGCCGTTGTACGAATATTCCATGTTAAAACGAATATTCCCCGACCAATCGAATATTATATACCAACTTGCGTACTTTGTAAAATTTATAAATATTACCCACAACTATAACATTATATCAAATTAACTCCATAATATTCAAAAATGATATTTATAAAAAATTCATCTTTATTTATAAAAGTTGGGGTCTTACAATAGATGTTATGGATCTAGCATCTATCAATCCAGGTCACTTAAATAGGCTACCAACAACATGTTTTAACACTAAAACATAACATCTAACATCAAATCACATGATTTTTAAGTTACGGGTTTTGTACCTTTTTACACCTTGATTCTTGAATCTGATCTTTGATGATTGTGCTTGGATGTTCTAGGGACTTAGATATGGACTGGATCACTAATATTTACGGAGGTTTGGGAGAGAGAAAAATTGTTTAAAAGTTAGATAGCCTTAAAGAGCAACTTAGTAGGTTTCTCTCTCTTAATCTATATATATAACTTGTATATAATGCATTGGATGATAATCATGGCTGATGTGCTGGAATTATTTAGTTCCTAGGTAGACTATGGTGGCTTGCCAATATCTTGCTAGATTTTCTAGCAATAATTCACCAAATGGGACAAAAAGGGTATAATGGTAATTTGGTTATAATTTTAAGGGTATTCTTGTCCAAGGTACTTAAATCTAGGGTTAAATCACTAGATTTTAAACTTTAAGGTTTCTCAATTAATTTCTAGGGTTTGAATAATTAAGATTAAAGTGTAATAAAATTTTAATTAAAAAACACTAATTAAAATTAGGGTTTTTAATAGAAAAATTAGGGTTTAAATAATTAGGGTTCCTTAATTATCATTAGGGTTCCCAAATTAACAATTCAATTTACTAAAATAATAATTAGGGTTTCTAATTAGGGTTCTTAATTAGCAAATTAGGGTTTCTAATTTTAGTTAGGGTTTTTCCTAACTAGCAAAAATTCTATAATATTCTACTTAATTCATATAACACCATTTCTGACCGGCCTTAAACTCCAATTTTGAGTTTCTAATTACGGTTTATGATAGTAATACTAGGATTTGTCATGATACACCATAAATGACTAACCAATATCAGTCTAAACATATTCAGTATATATTTATAACACTGAAAAATAATATTATATTTAATATAATATTATTATTCTCATTTATTGCTCAAAATCTAAAATTAAGGTTTGGATTCCATATCTGATTTATCTTTTATATATAACATCATTAATTAAGTTAAAAATAATTAACTTAAATAATATGAACTAAAATTCATATAATAAAATAGTAATTATAATAATCCCAATAATCATTTCATATATTATTTAAATAATATAAAAATCATATTTTCATGAAAAATAAATAATAGAAACATTTCTACTACAACAATTAATTACTAAAAAGAATGTAATTCATAATGATCAATAATTCTAAAATAAAATTATTTGAAATTATTCATGTCATAAATAAATTTTATTTATTACATAAATACATACACATTACTTGGCACATATTGTGACGCCCCCAAAATAGGTGTACATCACCTATTTTGAGTCACCAAATACATGGTATAGAATATAAATACAATCTTAAATATACAACCTGAGCTGTGAGTCTTAATACAAATATTATCTTCTAGACAGTATTCAAATTCAAAATAAGTCCTCAATAAATTGAGTATCACACTATTTCATAGAATAGTGAGGACTACTAATGCTATCATCTGGACCGTTACTCCGTTCCCCGACTAGTACCTACTACGTTCTCATTTCCTGAAGAGTATAATGAAAGTAAAATGGTGAGCTCAACTAGCCCAGTAAGAAATATTATGACTAAGATAATACAGAATAAATTATCGTTAGCCTTCAATAGTGTTAAACTGATAAAATATAACAGCATCAAGTTTAACTGCAGCGGAACAAGCAATCCATTAAAATAGTCAAGTAGAGAATAAAATCTACTATCTTTTATGATTTAAAAGGTTTTTCATCACTTTTATCGCTAGGACTCAGCTTAATAGATAATCCACATCACCGAATCACCCCTGCACTACGGTCAATGATATTCTTTAGTATCACGACCACAATTATCCATGCACTACGGGCCAAGAATATTTGTGTATTCATTAATGGTCATGATCATGCCAACAACTGTCCATCAATACACTACGGGCCAATGAGGACTTTTACCACATCCTTTGTACCATTACGGTAATGAATACACCGAATAATCCCTGATCATAATCATACCAAGTCCATCTATGCACTACAGGCCACAGATGACTTTCAACAAAATATAAACATGAGGATGATGACAATGATATAAGAATTCAATAAAACAAGTTTAAGAATTATTTTATCCAGGAATCAATAACGTTCAAATTGTCAACATGATACTTCTTTGTGGAGTAAAATTTAAGAATGCTCAGAAGAATATTTTCATGAAAAGATACTGGATGAAGCGCAAATATCAAGGATATTCCACTAATTTCATGGAGTATAGAAGTAAAAATTTTAACCAACTGAGTATAATAAAGAATGAAATAACAAAAGAAATCACCAAGCATGCGATAGACCGCACAGACAGGTTATTCCAACAGAATAATAATTAATGGAACGAGGTCATGTGTAAACGCACAAACAGGATATTTCAAAAGAATAATAAACAACGGAACCATGTCATTCGTAAACGCACAGACAGGATGTTCCAACAGAATAATAAATAACGGAACCAGGTCATGCGTAAACACACATACAGGATGTTCCAACAAAATAATAAACAACAGAACTAGGTCATGCGTAAACGCACAGACAGGATGTTCCAACAGAATAATAAAGAATGGAATAACAGAAGTATTTCGCCAAGTATAGGGTAGTCCATGTATGCAGGTTATTCCAACATAATAATAAAGAATAGAATAACAGAAGTTCTCTTCATGAATACAAAAGAAATAATACTCCTTACCGTAAATGACACTGGATATAGGAAAAGAAAGGTAGCAGACTTCTCTTCTTCTTTCTCTCTAGAGTTTCAGTGAATTCGTAAGAAAATAATGAAGGAATGAGTTTCTATTTATAGAAGAATGGATGGCATAGTAACTAATTCATGAACGGTCCAGATTGATTTACTTTTAATCGAACGGTACATACTTAAAGCAAAATCGTTTAAATAATATATATATATATATATATATATATATATATATATATATATATATATATATATATATATATATATATATATATAATATAACATGTGTAGAGAATATCAAGGCCCATGACTTCAATTGATTTCATCAGCCAAGTTTTTCAATCTTGCATATTTTTAATAATGCAGTAATGCACCATTATGTAATCTAGCCAAATCCCCCCCCACTTTGTCAACAAAGCTATATATATATATACATATATATATATATATATATATATATATATATATATATATATATATATATATATATATATATATATATAATTGTACTCCCCCACATAAATAACAATTTCCCAATCCCACCCACTTGATAAAAATCTCCCATCCCTTGACTAATTATCAAAATTTTCCCCCACTCACTTGATAACTTGACAACTTACATATATATATATATATATATATATATATATATATATATATATATATATATATATATATATATATAGTCCGGATCAGGGGCTTACCCTGATCCTTGCATACTTTGCTCACCTATATAAACTCTCCCTTATTTTTTCTCTCTCCTCAGTTCGACATATCAGGACATAACATAACACCATCGCTCCCAAAAACAAGTCCCTTTGCCGCTGCTCTTCTCCTCTCAGAAATCGATTTCGCGTCAATCTCTCTCTCTCGTCGCTTCCTAGCTCTTTCGATTTCGCGTCTCTCCCGCTGCTCTGCTCCTTTACCATCTCACCACCACCATTGCTAGTAGAAAATGACAATCAGGTATGAATCTAGGGTTTATATTTGTTCCAATTTGAGAATCTCTCATAAAATCTCAGCCCTAACACAAACAAAACAGACCAAACTTCTCTCCTCTCCTAATTTGGGCCCTAAATTTGAACTAATTCAGCCCCAATTTTGACCTATTTTATTTTTTTTGTTAGAATCAGGTATGAATCTAGGAATGTAAATTTCTATACTTCTGTACTAGTGAACCTCCTTCCCTTGGGAAAATGCTAAAGGTTATATAACAGCCGTAACAAGTAGTTTATGGGTCTAATGGTGTTTTCCACAAAACTAAATTTAGTTTAGAATAAATCTACGGTAACATCAAGACTAACGGTCGGAAGGTATGGGCACTAATTCAGTCCGAAAAACAAAGTAACATATATGTTTAAGAAATCTATTTCAGTCATAAATTAACATGTTATTCTATATAATTGGTCAAAGGGAGCTTTAGAGATTATTTACTTTCCAATGTATATCTCTTAGATGTGGCTAAAGCTATTCTCAACTGCATCTTTATACTTAATTTGATTAATGTGTTATCTTCGACATACTCTGAATGAATGAAAATTATCTATAATGCCTACATTTTGTTTTTCGGCACATATGTCTAGTATATATGATTATATATCATATGATTCCCTGCAGTCAGCACATGACACATACCTATATAAAGTTTTCAGAGACAAGTCGTACACCAGTAGCTTTAATATGGGGTGTTTGGTGACTGAAATAGAATAACATGTTTAAGAAATCTTTGTGCTTCCCTTTTTGGGAAAAGTTGGATGTTTCAAAATGTTTAGTTTTGGCTCTTGTGTTAAGAAGTTGAAGGATATTTTTGGGTCAATTCCAAAATGGCCAAATTGTATTATTTAGAGTCATTGTTTGCATGTTGGTGCTTCTATAAAATTGAATCATCTTTGAAAAGGATATTATGGTAAGCCCTTTCAAGGTATTTGTTTAAAATTGACTTTGGTATTTGTTTAAATTTGACTTTGCTATTTGTTTACATGTAGAATTGGAGTATCAAATAATGATGCTACTTAGGATCCAAGTGTGGATAATAATGATATTGATTCACCCCCAGGTGCAACTGAGATTGCTATGTGAATCATTAAATCTAAATTCTGAGGTAATTCTGCATACCTTTTTGTTCAAACGGGATATTTATCTTCTTTTTTTTCGTCACTGCATACTCATTTGTTGGTGTAATTTCATGCAGCCAGCAGTACTGTGCAGCAGCAGCTGCAGCACAAAGCACACTACAAAGCAGCAGCAGTAGGAGCAGAAAACACACTACAAAGCAGCAGCAGCTGCAACAATGTAGCAGCACAGACCCAAACAGACTGGATTCGGTAGCAGCTAGCATTAGCAACATATCAGCAACACAATCAGGCACAAACTGCCAAGACTAACACAGCAGCAGCCATTCAGTAGCAGCCAGCAGTATTAACACAACAGCAACACATTTAGTAGCAGCCAGCAGTATCAAGCACAAGCGTCAATTTATCACTTTTGCCTTGAAATGCGTCGACATGATGTTGTGAATATGTAGAGCTAGTTGGAGAGCTTTAGATGTTAGCCCATGTTATGTTTCAACTGATGCTTTAGATGTTTGAACGTAATGTATGGGTACTGATGCTTTTTGTTAGCCCATGTTATGTTTCAACTTCTTAAACAATTACCTACCTTGTAGCAGAACTTGTTTAGATGCTGGTCTTTGTATCTTAAGATTCTAGTACGATTTCTCTAGTAAATTGTTCTCACACACTTAATTTGTCTTTTTTTCCCTTTCCTATTTTTTGTGTTTAACTCGTCTAGTATTGGATTCTAGTGTTTTTTTCCCTTTCCTAGTAAAAGATATTTGCTCACTGTTTACAACTGTTTTGCACCAATGGGGGTGTTCGGACATGGATGCTTTCAAAGATTACTATTTAGAAAAATAAAGCTTTAGATTTATTTTTGGACGGTGCAATATTATGAACCTGATGAATTAAATCAAAATTTTCAATTTGAAGATTCAAAGTGCTAAGGCCATGGTGCAAAGCAGATTCCCTTGCACCAACTTTATACTTGATTAAAGTTTATAGAAGCAATTTCTTTTATAGCTATTTTTGCAGAAAATATATCATTTGCACCCAAATTCCATGTATATTTGCTTGCTATTGTCTTATGTAACATTCTTAATTTCCTTTCTTCCATGTATATTACTCCATGTATAGAACTAGATATTCAGTGCTTAGGTGCTAGGAATTGATGTTAATGCTAATATCACCACTTCTAACAACACAAAGACAACAATCCTTACAAATTCTAGAAGTTAACCCAAATTACAATATTTACTCCATCTTGGATAAGGTTACAACAAATTATACTAGTTTAATCAACCCAAATGACAATATTTACTCCATCTACAATAACAATATTAAAATCAATAACCAAGAACAAACAGGTGCAGTAATAAATTTTATTCTTCGCATTTTGCCTATTGCACTCATTTCCTCTATCTCTTGCTCCATTCCGTTAATCTTTCGAAGTAATCCGGGGATTATTTGTCTTGATTTGTCACACTGTGACACCCCCAAATCCTGGTACTTCATTTCCTCAAGATTTGGTGTTCACGTAATCAAAACATTCATTACTAACTACCCAATTGATAAAATTGAATAAATAAAACCTGTCCATACAGGATTAAACTTTAATAAAAATCTCCCAGGTTATCTAACCTTTACAAACATTCATTCATGCGGAAATTAAATTAATATATACTTCTTTACAATCTTTAAACAAAGTCTAAAAATAAACTGTCTAACTATTACAGGTCTTCAGCATTGCTTAATCTTTCCTTTCCCTTTACTAGTGCTAGGTATATCACCAGTTTCAACCTTAGCTGTAAGAATGTTTACAGGCAAGAGTGAGCAAACAAGGCCCACTTGAAATAATAATAAATAAATCAGTTAACTTTACATCATGTACCAACATTAGGTTTAATAGAACTGAACAATAAATTCTATTACTTTCTAAAAACTTTAATCAATTACTGAGGGTCTAATGACCACGAATCATGTCCACAGTTATAAGTAATTTTTTAACTTAAACTTTAACAGTCATAAGACTATAAGGACTTCACGTACTTAGGGGGATCAACCCTTCGTACAATGTATTGTGCACAATCATTTCAACGCTAAGTGTAACCTCTTATAAAAGAGGTGTTCTTCTCAGTATTTAGAATACAAGTCCGTACCAAAGTGAGTTTTGTTTGGATACATCATGGGGTAATTTAGAATTCAACGGTAATCAACTAAGGGTTAGTTGATTACAAACAACATAACTGTATACTATGGAATAATCATAGTTGAATTGATATTTATAAACTAACATCATGCTTTAGGAATAATTTAATAGCATAATCATGGAATAATCATAACATGCATCCTCATAAACCAATAGATACACGAGCTTAATCAACAATAAACAATCTAACTCTACGAAAGTGTAAAGTTAGCAATTTGTACAATTGAAATGGAATTAAAGCGATAATGTGTTTAACGAATTCAAACTTGCACAATGAAGTTTTGAGTTAGAGAACTTGCGTAAGTATAACATAACAGTGAAAAGTAACCTTGCTGAATAATAAAGTAGAAAAGGTTATGGAACTTGCCTCACGTGTAGGTTAAACAATTACTATTCACGTTCACCCCAAGTCCTACACATACCATATGCATTGACAATACACATTATTTACACTAACATTACCTTTATGAGTTCCTTTAATACTCTTAGTATAGCTACTAACTAAGTTTAAGTTTAAACAACATCACATCTTTCATGAACATTACTTTTTAGCTTTATTACAACTACTTAAATGATCATGTCATTGCACCACGTGTACATTAACAACTTAATACAACATCCTAATACATGTCCAACATGTTATCATTAAGTTATACTAATACCCAAAGGGTTGCACTTGAATTCGTGCATCCCGACGCCCTCCGATTGGCTCTAAATACACAACAGTCGTAAAGATGACCATTTTGACTACTGTTACAGACCTCAAATTAAAAAACTTAAAGAATGAAAGTTGTAGGTCTACTCGTCCTCTTTCCGAATCATCTTGAATTACCTAAATCGGAGTTCGTATGAAAACGTTATGGCCATTTTACTACAGAAGGCCAAAACTGCCCAACTAGGCCACTTTTTCGGCGCCGAGGCGCGGAACAGTGGCGCTGGGGCACGAGCAACGGCGTTGGGGTGCGAGCTACAGCGCTGGGGCGCGAGCTACGGCCCATTTTGGCGCTGGGGCGCGAAAATTGGCGCCAGGGCGCGAAAATTGGCGCTGGGGTGTGAATTTTGACGCTGGGGCGCCGAAACTCAGAGAAACCAACCACGAAGAACAGAACAACTCAATTTTCTGTCTATAACTTCAATTCCAACACTAATTAACATGAATAACTAATGCAAATTACACATAAAAGTTAACAATCATCAATATATCCATCACCAATCATTAATTATCAATACCATAAACTAATTTTTTGAAACACTGTGTTTTAAAGTAAAAATCCATTGATGAAATATAAATTACAGTGAACGAAAATTTCCACTGTTATCAATAAATTTTGATTCATTTGAAATACAACTATACCAACATAACAAATTAACATGTATAGTTCAATTCCTCAGTTAGCATACAATTTATAGAATCACATACAAATTTTGTTATTTTTCAAAACATATATTCGTATATAAATTTTCACTGAAAAACCAAGTTATCTTCCTCAATGATAATTTAGCATACAACACCTACACACCTATATATACATGCTACTTATAACAACACAGCATGTAATACCAAAACAATTTCTGGAACAAGGTTTACAGACAAATTTGGTAAAACTTATACACGGTTATGACAAGAAAACAAAGACATACAATTTCTCAAAAACTATATAACGTAAGCATATATTATAAGGTTTGTACAACCTACCTTTAATTTGTTCTAGAAAACTTGTAAATCAAAACTTGTTTTGGACAATCTTGCACTTGGCTTCTTCTCAAAATCTCTGAACTTTTCCTTTCTCTTTTCTTACTTCTCTCAATAATAGACTAGGAACCAATGAGCGTAAACCCAAAACCGATATACGTAGAATAAAACTGATATGGCAATAATAAGCCTAATTATTATATCAGTTATTAAACATATAACGTATAACTTATAAATATAAATATATTTCATTTATATATTTGTTTTATTTTATTAATAATTTTAATTCAAAAGATACCCAAAAGCCATAAGGCTTCGTTTGGCAACCCATTTAAAAATTAAGGATTAATACTTAAGCCTTGTTTGGCAAAGAACTAAATTAAACTACTTTAATTTAATTTAATTACTCTTTATAACATAGTTATTTGTCACACTTTATGAAATAATAATTCAATTAAAACATTAATCTATTAAATTACTTTAACACATAAATCATTATCACAATATTATAATTTCTTTTATAATTATAATTTTATTTAACCAACTAATATTTTAAATTACAATTTCCCATTTAAAATATTATAACTTATTTAAATCACCATAAGCTCTCTAGCTTACTTATTAAATTATATTATTATATAATTTCATAACAATTAATTTACTTAGCTCCTTAATTATTTACTCAACAAATAATTAAATCACATCAACTCAAATTGCCATATAATTCAATAAATATTTAATATTGCCAATAAATATTTAATATTTAATAGTTAATTATTTATTCAACAAATAATTAAATAAACCACATCACTCAAATTGAACAATTATTTATTCAACAATAACATATCCATTAAATACTTAAATAAATCAATAAATATTTAATATCACGTTTAAAATTATGGAATGTTACATCATTCCTTCCTTACAAGGATTCTGTCCTCAGAATCACAATTCAAATAAATCATTCGTTACATTCTTCCCTACTTACAAAGATTCTGTCCCCAGAATCGAAGACATAGATTAAACAAATAACTCAGGGTATTCCTTCAACATTTTCTCTTCGAGTTCCCACGTTGCTTCTTCAGCGTTGTGGTTCCTCCAAATCACCTTCACATAAGGTATCACTTTTTTCCTGAGCACTTGTTCTTTCATGTCGACTATCTGGATAGGAATCTCTTCATACGACAAATCTTTCTCGAACTGCAACGGTTCGTACTCGATTACGTGCTTGTAATCGGGTTTATATTGTCGTAACACCGAAATATGAAAAATATTATGAATGTTTTCCAACTCTGGAGGTAGAGCTACCTCATAAGCTACCTCTCCAACTTTTCGCAGCACTTCAAATGGTCCAATAAACCTCGGGCTTAGCTTTCCCTTTTTACCGAAACGAAGTTTCCCCTTCCAAGGAGAAACTTTTAGGAATACATAGCTTCCTACGTCAAATGCACGATCTTGCCTGTGTTGATCAGCATATTTTTTCTGTCGGTCTTGAGCTGCTACCAATCTTGCCCTGATGAGTTTGATAACTTCAGCAGTTTGTTGTACCAGTTCTGGTCCTAACAGTTGGCGTTCACCAACTTCATCCCAGTACAGTGGAGTTCTGCACTTTCTACCGTATAACGCTTCGTAAGGCGGCATGCCGATGCTTGCGTGATAACTATTATTGTAGGCAAATTCCACCAACGGTAATTGCTCTTCCCAGCTTCCTTTGAAATCCATGACGCATGCTCTCAACATATCTTCTAATGTCTGGATCGTTCGTTCGCTTTGGCCATCTGTTTGCGGATGATATGTCGTACTCATTCGCAACTGTGTTCCCATACATTCTTGTAGTCTCTTCCAGAAGTTTGATGTGAACCTCAGATCTCTGTCTGACACAATTGACACTGGAACTCCATGTCTTGTAATGATCTCTTTAATATATAGTTTTGCCAGCTGATCAAGATTGAATCTAATCTTTATTGGCAAAAAGTGTGCAGATTTTGTCAGTCTGTCTACTATTACCCAAATTGCATCGTATCCTTTCTGAGTAGTTGGAAGACCCACCACAAAATCCATCGTGATATATTCCCACTTCCATTCCGGTATTTCCAACGGTTGAAGTAATCCGATGGGTCTTTGATGTTCGGCTTTTACTCTTTGACATGTCAAACATTTAGCCACGCATTCTGCGACATCCCTTTTCATATTCGGCCACCAAAAATGTGGGCGTAAATCTTGATACATCTTCGTGCTTCCTGGATGAATCGAATATCTTGAGCTATGAGCTTCGGTCAGGATTTTGTTTTTCAGTTCTGGTGTTGCTGAAACCCAGATTCTTCCCTCGTACCGTAGTAATCCTTCGGTATCGACCTTGTATTTCGTATTGTTACCATCAACCATATTCTCTTTTATCTTTCCACATTCTTCATCTTGTAACTGAGCGTTTTTCACCTTGTCCAGTAAAGTTGGACATGCTTCTAGATGAAATAGTCGTTCATCGGTTTCCTGTGGAAATTTGATTTCCAGTTCTAACTTTGTCATTGCTGAAATGAGCTCCTCCTGAGTTGTTATCAGCATTAATTTTTCCCGACCTTTCCTGCTTAAAGCATCTGCAACCACATTCGCTTTGCCCGGATGATAAAAAATCTCACAATCGTAATCCTTTATCAATTCCATCCATCTCCTCTGACGCATGTTCAGGTCCTTCTGATTGAAAATATACTTCAGACTTTTGTGGTCTGTGTAGATCTCACATTTCTCTCCATACAGATAATGTCTCCATATCTTGAGAGCAAATACCACTGCAGCCAATTCTAAATCATGAGTCGGGTAACCTTTCTCGTAATCCTTCAGTTGTCTTGATGCATAGGCAATAACTTTGCCGTTCTGCATAAGAACACAACCTAACCCTTTGTGTGAGGCATCACTATACACCACAAAATTTCCTGTATTATCTGGCAGGGTTAACACAGGTGCCATACTTAGCTTCTTCTTCAAATCTTGGAAGCTCTCTTCACATTTCTCCGTCCACACGAATTTCACAGCTTTTCGTGTCAAATTTGTTAACGGAGTGGCTATTTTAGAAAAATCTTGTATAAATCTTCTATAATAACCGGCCAGCCCCAAGAAACTCCTCACCTCCGAAGGTGTTCTTGGTTGTTCCCAATTGATTACAGCTTCCACTTTCGATGGATCTCCTGAAATTCCATCTTTGTCAATCACATGACCCAAAAATTGTACGCGATCGAGCCAAAATTCACACTTAGAGAACTTCGCGTACAACTTTTCCTTTCTTAGTGTCTCCAACGTCAGACGTAAATGTTCCACGTGTTCTTCTTGAGTTTTAGAATACACCAGAATGTCGTCGATAAACACCACTACGAACTTGTCTAAAAATGGTTTAAATACCCTGTTCATCAAATCCATGAACGCGGCAGGGGCATTTGTTAAACCAAAAGACATCACCAGAAACTCGTAATGTCCGTACCGAGTTCTGAATGCCGTTCTAGGTATATCCTCCTTTCTTACCTTCAATTGGTGATACCCACTTCTCAAATCTATTTTCGAGAAGTATTTAGCACCCTTCAATTGATCAAACAAGTCATCTATTCTAGGTAATGGATACCTATTCTTAATAGTGACCTTATTTAACTCCCTATAATCAATGCAAAGAAGCATTGATCCGTCCTTCTTCTTCACAAATAATACCGGCGCTCCCCACGGTGACACGCTTGGTTGAATATACTTCTTGTCCAGTAGTTCTTGCAGTTGCAGCATGAGTTCCTTCATTTCTACCGGAGCCATTCTGTACGGGGCCTTCGATATAGGTGTTGTTCCCGGCAGTAAATCGATTACGAACTCAATTTCTCGGTCAGGCGGAAGTCCTGGCAAATCCTCTGGAAACACGTCTTCGAATTCTCTCACTACCGGTATTTCTTCTAGTTTTACCCCCTTCTTCTGAGTATCGACTATGTAAGCTAAATAGCCCACACAACCTTGACTTAACAATTTCTTGGCCTGCATAGTCGTCAGACATTTCATTTGTCTAGGCGACTTGCTACCATAAAATACTACCTTTGACGGAGTCATAAGGTTTACACACTTCTTTTGGCAGTCAATTACCGCTTCGTATTTGAACAACCAATCCATTCCCAAAATTACATCAAATTCCCCGAGTCTAATCGGAATCAAATCTACCAACAAGATATTCTCCTTAATGTTCACCCTACAGTTCTTGTATACGAATCTAACAGGGATTATTTCCTTATTCGCAATTTCTATGTTCAAAGGAAAATTCAGTTCTTCTCTAGGCAATTCTAACCTCTTGGCAAATTCATCAGATATAAACGAGCAAATAGCACCCGAATCAAATAATACATATGCATTAATATCATTGATTGGGATAATACCTGACACCACATCTTTTGATTGCACAGCATCTTGCACGGTCATGTTGAAGGTTCTGGCTGTGGGTTTGTTTGATGCTGCAGGTCCTGTAATGGCCCATGTACTTCCATTGTTACCTCTATTGCTTCTGGTTGTTCCTCCCTCCTTCTTCTTAGGGCATTCACGAGCAAAATGATCCTTGGATCCGCACATGAAGCACGCCTTCTTCTTTGGTTGAGTGCAATTTGGGGCGATGTGACCCTCCTGGCCACAATTGTAGCAAAGTCGTTTCCCCATCAAGCATGCACCCTTGTGAAATTTCCCGCATGTCGCACATGCTTCAAACTTTTTGTTTTGTTGGTTACCCTGCTGGTTTCCAGCTCCCCCGTTCCCATTCCACTTCCTCTTCAAGCTGTTGTTGTTGTTATTTCCACTGCTTCCACCTCCATTCTTCATTTCATTCTCATTCTTCTTC
Organism: Panax notoginseng; assembly: GCA_016801055.1. Classification (NCBI taxonomy): domain Eukaryota; kingdom Viridiplantae; phylum Streptophyta; class Magnoliopsida; order Apiales; family Araliaceae; genus Panax; species Panax notoginseng. The sequence continues at coordinate 114,760,132 of CM029019.1, forward strand.
TTCTTTTGTTCCTGGTTGAATTTGGTCACCGCCTCTCCTCCACCTTCAGCGAGTATTGCTTTGTCCGTTACTGCTGCAAATGTCTTCAACTGGAACAGGGAAACCCTACTGTACAGCCAGGGCTTCAGTCCCTGTTCAAACCTCTTCGCTTTGCGTTCGTCTGTGCTAACCTGATATGGCGCAAACCTCGCCAACTCGTTGAATTTTGCGGCACAGTCGGATACCGTCATCGTCCCTTGCTTCAGCTCCAGAAACTGTACTTCCAGCTGACTCTTTGAACTCTCCGGGAAATAGGTCTCGAAGAACAGTTCCTTGAACCTATCCCAGGTCATCACTCCTGGCCCTTCCCGAGTTTTATTGGCTTGCCACCAATAACTAGCTTCTGCTTTCAACATAAAAGTTACGAAAGCAGTCTTCTGCTCATCCCCTACCCTAGCGACATTGAACACCTTCTCTATTTCCATAATCCAGGTTTGTGCCTCGACCGGATTCATTGACCCACGAAATTCAGGTGGTCCGACCGCCTTAAACTCCTTAAACGTTGTGCCTTGGTTTTGAGGTTGATTCTGCAACGCTCTTGTCAATAGTGCCACTAGTTGTTGAACGGGATTCGCATCAACATTGTCGTTAGCTTCGTCGGTGGTTCTCTGTCGTGTTGGTTGACGTCTGGGAGGCATTTTCTGTTAAAGAAAACATCTATTAGACCATTACTCAACTTCTTTACGTATTTCTAGTTAATTTGCCTCAACAAAGAAATAATCACATAGCACATAACACTTTGAATAAAATAATAACTTTTATTTATTCATAACTTTTGAAAACATAACACAATAGCATCTCTGCTATCTACATTACTTTCTTGAACTACAAAAGTTTCAGGGCAACATCATCATTCTCATATCCCATGGTTACTTAACACTAGGGATTTACACATTATTTAACACTTATTATTTGCAAAACAGACAAATTTCCTACGATGATCTATTAAGATAATCAGTCGCCTTTTGATGCTCTTCTTCCATAACACGGAACATGGTTCGGCGATCTAACACGTATGATGGTAGAGTCTCGAACTGAATTGGATAACCCATGACCCGATCTTGAGCTCGATTGATCACGATATTGAATACTTTATCCATCTCTTCCATCTTCATCCTCTTTGCTTGTGCGTCCCTTACTGCTCTTCCAGTTCGTTGATAAGCTTCCTCGTATGCGTCTTCAGCTCTCGCCCTCTTGGTAGCTTCTTCATTCAACTTTTTCTTCAGTTCCACGACCGTCTCGATCAGTTGTTCCTTTTCTCCTTCAGTCTGCATCAGCTTCTCTTCAGCATTAGTTAGACGTTCATCTCGATTCCGGATGTCGTCGTCCTTCTGTGTCATTACAGTCTGTTGTTCAGCTATTATCTCCTGCAACTCCTCAACTGTGTCCTGAAGTTCCACGTTACGGTCGTAGACCTCATCGTACATACGAGCAGCCATCGAAGTTAGTGGAGTCTCCTCTTCCTCGTCCTCGTTATCTTCATCCTCCTGTGGCAACTCCACGGGATCCTCCTCATCCGTCTCCACATCATCATCCTCATCTTCAACCACTGTGACCAACGGGGCTGACTCCCATGGCAGTAGTTGTTCCCAAACTACCTGAATGTCGCGAGGCTCCTCCTCTATAGGCATTTGAGGTCCCTCCTCCCTAGTCTGACTAGATTCTCCGACATTAGTCATCCAGACAACAAAATTTTAAAGTTTTAGTTATTAATCATTCTACTCGACACTCGTGAGCACATAAGTTATAAATGCATAAGCACATAAGTGTTTTATTACTTCTTCCTTGAAACTCGATAAGAGTTATCTTCACTATCTTTTCAAAGGTTACTTCCTAAGGCTTTTTCCCCCACCTAAGGTTCATAACCTAAAGCTTTGATACCAACCTGTGACACCCCCAAATCCTCGTACTTCATTTCCTCAAGATTTGGTGTTCACGTAATCAAAGCATTCATTACTAACTACCCAATTGATAAAATTGAATAAATAAAACATGTCCATACAGGATTAAACTTTAATAAAAATCTCCCAGGTTATCTAACCTTTACAAACATTCATTCATGCGGAAATTAAATTAATATAAATTTCTTTACAATCTTTAAACAAAGTCTAAAAATAAACTGTCTAACTATTACAGGTCTTCAGCATTGCTTAATCTTTCCTTTCCTTTTACTGGTGCTAGGTATATCACCAGTTTCAACCTTAGCTGTAAGAATGTTTACAGGCAAGAGTGAGCAAACAAGGCCCACTTGAAATAATAATAAATAAATCAGTTAACTTTACATCATGTACCAACATTAGGTTTAATAGAACTGAACAATAAATTCTATTACTTTCTAAAAACTTTAATCAATTACTGAGGGTCTAATGACCACGAATCATGTCCACAGTTATAAGTAATTTTTCAACTTAAACTTTAACAGTCTTAAGACTATAAGGACTTCACGTACTTAGGGGGATCAACCCTTCGTACAATGTATTGTGCACAATCATTTCAACGTTAAGCGTAACCTCTTATAAAAGAGTTGTTCTTCTCAGTATTTAGAATACAAGTCCGTACCAAAGTGAGCTTGGTTTGGATACATCATGGGGTAATTTAAAATTCAACGGTAATCAACTAAGGGTTAGTTGATTACAAACAACATAACTGTATACTATGGAATAATCATAGTTGAATTGATATTTATAAACTAACATCATGCTTTAGGAATAATTTAATAGCATAATCATGGAATAATCATAACATGCATCCTCATAAACCAATAGATACACGAGCTTAATCAACAATAAACAATCTAACTCTACGAAAGTGTAAAGTTAGCAATTTGTACAATTGAAATGGAATTAAAGCAATAATGTGTTTAACGAATTCAAACTTGCACAATGAAGTTTTGAGTTAGAGAACTTGCGTAAGTATAACATAACAGTGAAAAGTAACCTTGCTGAATAATAAAGTAGAAAAGGTTAGGGAACTTGCCTCGCGTGTAGGTTAAACAATTACTATTCACGTTCACCCCAAGTCCTACACATACCATATGCATTGACAATACACATTAGTTACACTAACATTACCTTTATGAGTTCCTTTAATACTCTTAGTATAGCTACTAACTAAGTTTAAGTTTAAACAACATCACATCTTTCATGAACATTACTTTTTAGCTTTATTACAACTACTTAAATAATCATGTCATTGCACCACGTGTACATTAACAACTTAATACAACATCCTAATACATGTCCAGCATGTTATCATTAAGTTATATTAATACCCAAAGGGTTGCACTTACATTCCTGCATCCCGACGCCCTCCGATTGGCTCTAAATACACAACAGTCGTAAAGATGACCATTTTGACTACTGTTACAAACCTCAAATTAAACAACTTAAAGAATGAAAGTTGTAGGTCTACTCGTCCTCTTTCCGAATCATCTTGAATTACCTAAATCGGAGTTCGTATGAAAAAGTTATGGCCATTTTACTACAGGAGGCCAAAACTGCCCAACTAGGCCACTTTTTCGGCGCCGGGGCGCGGAACAGTGGCGCTGGGGCGCGAGCATCAGCGCTGGGGCGCGAGCTACAGCGCTGGGGCGCGAGCTACGGCCCATTTTGGCGCTGGGGCGCGAAAATTGGCGCCAGGGCGCGAAAATTGGCGCTGGGGCGCCGAAACTCAGAGAAACCAACCACGAAGAACAGAACAACTCAATTTTCTGTCTATAACTTCAATTCCAACACTAATTAACATGAATAACTAATGCAAATTACACATAAAAGTTAACAATCATCAATATATCCATCACCAATCATTAATTATCAATACCATAAACTAATTCTTTGAAACAATGTGTTTTAAAGTAAAAATCCATTGATGAAATATAAATTACAGTGAACGAAAATTTCCACTGTTATCGACAAATTTTGATTCCTTTGAAATACAACTATACCAACATAACAAATTAACATGTATAGTTCAATTCCTCAGTTAGCATACAATTTATAGAATCACATACAAATTTTGTTATTTTTCAAAACATATGTTCGTATATAAATTTTCACTGAAAAACCAAGTTATCTTCCTCAATGATAATTTAGCATACAACACCTACACACCTATATATACATGCTAGTTATAACAACACAACATGTAATACCAAAACAATTTCTGGAACAAGGTTTACAGACAAATTTGGTAAAACTTATACACGGTTATGACAAGAAAACAAAGACATACAATTTCTCAAAAACTATATAACGTAAGCATATATTATAAGGTTTGTACAACCTACCTTTAATTTGTTCTAGAAAACTTGTAAATCAAAACTTGTTTTGGACAATCTTGCACTTGGCTTCTTCTCAAAATCTCTGAACTTTTCCTTTCTCTTTTCTTACTTCTCTCAATAATAGACTAGGAACCAATGAGCGTAAACCCAAAACCGATATACGTAGAATAAAACTGATATGGCAATAATAAGCCTAATTATTATATCAGTTATTAAACATATAACGTATAACTTATAAATATAAATATATTTCATTTATATATTTGTTTTATTTTATTAATAATTTTAATTCAAAAGATACCCAAAAGCCATAAGGCTTCGTTTGGCAACCCATTTAAAAATTAAGGATTAATACTTAAGCCTTGTTTGGCAAAGAACTAAATTAAACTACTTTAATTTAATTTAATTACTCTTTATAACATAGTTATTTGTCACACTTTATGAAATAATAATTCAATTAAAACATTAATCTATTAAATTACTTTAACACATAAATCATTATCACATAATTATAATTTCTTTTATAATTATAATTTTATTTAACCAACTAATATTTTAAATTACAATTTCCCATTTAAAATATTATAACTTATTTAAATCACCATAAGCTCTCTAGCTTACTTATTAAATTATATTATTATATAATCTCATAACAATTAATTTACTTAGCTCCTTAATTATTTACTCAACAAATAATTAAATCACATCAGCTCAAATTGCCATATAATTCAATAAATATTTAATATTGCCAATAAATATTTAATATTTAATAGTTAATTATTTATTCAACAAATAATTAAATAAACCACATCACTCAAATTGAACAATTATTTATTCAACAATAACATATCCATTAAATACTTAAATAAATCAATAAATATTTAATATCACGCTTTAAAATTATGGAATGTTACACACACATTGGAGGATCATACCAAGAAAAAAATTGACAAACATTCCTCTGTAAACAAAGAAGACATCAATTTTATGTCCAAGTAAATAGAATGGAAGAGATATATAAAAAAATTAAAACCCTAACACACTTACTTTTCCATAATTCGGACATGATAAAAAATGGACTAATTGATTTTAGTTTATTTTAGTTGATTTTCTCGCTGTTATGTTACTGAATTAAAAAAAGCATATGATGAAGATGAGCAATTCACAAAAATTACTACCTAACGATAAAGAATTGATTTAGAAAAGTTGAACATAGAAGAATTGAAATGCAATTCATATGGCCAATAGTAGACTAAACACATCTCTTTTGGCAAATTCTCCAAAGAGAATTTCTACATCATCAAATTCTCCAAGAAACCAAATCTATGTTAGGCATTTCATCAAACACTTGACAAGCATAAACAAAAACCCCACCTTTCACATAAACATTAATCACCGTGTTGCAAATATATATATATATATATATATATATATATATATATATATATATATATATATATATATATATATACACAAAACCTCTGTATTAGCTGTCTGATCAAACTACTAGCTAGCTAGTACTTAAAATAATTGTTCTGCGTAATGGTATGATTCATATATATTATACTTTCTCCAAGTTGGCTGTAGAATTTACACTCACATGAAATACCGCCAGCCCAGACGGTTCTGTTTTTCATAAAATATAGCCAGCCCAATTACTTTCTTAAGGTCTGTTTGCAGTAGTACATTAGTTCCTCTTTCTTAATGTTATATTTAGCTCAAATCAACACTTAAATTAAAGTGCAGCTACTGAGCACCTAATAACCGTTTATTCATACCTGATTCTAACAAAAAAAAAAGAAAATAGGTCAAAATTGGGGCTAAATTTGTTCAAATTTACAGCCCAAATTAGGAGAGGAGAGAAGTTTGGTCTGTTTTGTTTGTGTTAGGGCTGAGATTTTATGAGAGATTCACAAAATTGGAACAAATATAAATCCTAGATTCATACCTGATTGTCGTTTGCTACTAGCGATGGTGGTGCTGAGATGGTAAAGGAGCAGAGCAGCGGGAGAGATGCGAAATCGGGAGAGCTAGGAAGCGACGAGAGAGAGAGAGAGAGATTGACGCGAAATCGATTTCTGAGAGGAGAAGACCAGCGGGAGAGGGATTTGTTTTTGGGAGCGACGGTGTCCTGTTATGTCCTGATATGTCGAACTGAGGAGAGAGAAAAAATAAGGGAGAGTTTATATAGGTAAGCAAAGTATGCAAGGATCAGGGTAAGCCCTGATCCAGACTCATATATATATATATATATATATATATATATATATATATATATATATATATATATATAATAAAACTGAGATGACTTCTCACGTAAGCCTTAATAATCAATACCGTGTGCTATTACGCAACTACGCGTATTACTGTAATATTAACACCGGGTGTTTCAACAGTTAACGGTAAAACTTTTGTCGTTATTTTCATAAAGTATTTTTGTCTTTTTCTCAATCCGACAATAATTCCATTGTGGGGTCCACCAATGATTGTGCCATTATACGAATATTCCATGTTAAAACGAATATTCCTCGACCAATCGAATACTATATAACAACTTGCGTACTTTGCAAAAATTATAAATATTATCCACATCTATTATATCAAATTCATTCCATAATATTTAAAAATAATATTTATATAAAATTCATCTTTATTTATAAAAGTTGGGGTCTTACAACCTCCCCTTCTTATGAAATTTTGCCCTCGAAATTAGGGTACGCACCTGGTATGTCAAAGAGGTAAGGATACCTTAATTTCATTTTAGATTCTAACTCCCAGGTTATTTCCTCAACATCGTGGTTTCTTCACAAAACTTTGACTTAAGGTATAACCTTGGAGCGTAGAATATGTTCCTTCTTATCCAAGATTTTAACAAGAACCTCTTCATACGTTAAATCTTCCGCTATTTCATCCGATTCTAACTCAATAATGTGGTGCGGGTCTTTCACGTATTTACGTAACATAGATATGTGAAAAACATTATGAACACGAGACATACTTGGCGATAAAGCAAGTCTATAGGCCACTGTTCCTACTCGATCGAGGATTAAAAATGGGCCAATGAATCGAGGATTGAGCTTTTCTCTCTTTTCAAATCTCGTAACTCCTTTCCATGGAGCAACACGTGACAACACATGGTCTCCAATATCGAATTCCACATCCTTTCGATGAAGATCAACATTACTCTTTTGTCGATCTTCTTAGGTTTTTATACGTTGCCGGATTGTTTGAATCTTTTTCGTAGTCATACGCACCAACTCCGGTCCCAACAACGTTGCTTCGCCCATCTCATCCCAGCATACTGGAGAACGACACTTTCTTCCATACAATACCTCGAATGGAGCCATGCTAATACTTGCTTGATAACTGTTGTTGTATGAAAACTCCACCAACGGTAAGAACTTGTCCCAACTTCCTTTGAAGTTAAGGACACAGAGTCTTAATAAATCTTCAAGAGTTTGAATAATCCTCTCTGATTGTCCGTCCGTCTGAGGATGATATGCCGAGCTAAATCATAAATTCGTGCCCATAGCTTTTTGCAAACTAACCCAAAATCGTGAAGTGAATCTTGGGTCTCGATCAGAAACTATGGATACTGTCATACCATGCAATCTTACAACCTCGTTTATGTACATACGAGCAAGACGTTCAAGTGTATAAGTTTCTCGTATAGGTAAGAAGTGAGCAGACTTTGTCAATCTATCAATAATGACCCAAATTGCATCTATCCCTTGAGAAACCTTGGGAAGATCGGTAACGAAATCCATGGTAATGTGCTCCCACTTCCATTCTGGAATTTCAAGTGGTTGCAATGGACCTTTTGGTACTTGATGCTCTGCCTTGACTCGTTGACAAGTTAGACACCTTGAGATAAACAGCGCTATCTCTCTCTTCATATTACTCCACCAAAATGTATGACGAAGATCACGATACATTTTGGTACTCCCAGGATAGATTGCAAACAGTGTGTTGTGCGCCTCCATCATGATTTTATACTTTAACTCAAGATCATTAGGAACACAAAGTCTGGAGTTGACTCGAAGTATTCCTTCATCATCGATTCTTACTTCTAGAATAACGCCCTCTTGAACCTTCTTCATTCATCTACTCTGAGTATGTAGCTTGAGCGGCTTTAACTTTATCGATTAAAGTCGATTCTACTCGTATATTTTCTATATTCACATGGGTTCGTATATTCGCACTTGTAAACGCATACAATCTTCAACTAAACGTGTCAGCTACCACGTTCACTTTTCCACGATGATATTGAATGTTACGATCGTAATCTTTCAACAGTTCAAGCCAACGTCGTTGTCGCATGTTGAGTTCCTTTTGAGTGAAAAAATATTTGAGGCTTTTATGATCCGTAAAGATCTCCACTTTCTCTCCATACAAGTAATGCCTCCAAATTTTAAATGCGAAGACAACAGCTGCTAACTCTAGATCATGAGTAGGATAATTCCTCTCATATTCTTTGAGTTGTCTTGAGGCATAGGCTATGAGTTTCCCATGTTGTATGTGAACACATCCCAACCCTTTGCCCGAAGCATCACTGTAGATGACAAATCCCTCCGAGCCAAATGGTATTGTCAGAACAGGTGCTGAAATGAGTATCCTCTTGAGTTCTTGGAAACTCTTCTCACATTCTTCGCTCCAACAGAACTTTGTATCTTTCCGAGTTAGCTGAGTTAATGGAGTAGCGATTCGAGAAAATCCTTCCACGAATCTCCGATAATAACCAGCTAAACTTAGAAAGCTACATACTTCGGTCACTAATTTAGGTTGCTCTCAGCTTTGAATTGCTTCAATTTTGGTCGGGTCAACAGATATTCCATGACTTGATACTACGTGCCCAAGGAATGCTACTTCCTCAAGTCAGAACTCAAATTTCTTCAACTTGGCATAAAGCTTGTATTCACGAAGCTTTTGGAATAAATTTGGATGTCATCAATAAAGACGACCACGAAGTGATCCAAATATTCCTTGAATACTCGGTTCATCATATCCATGAAGGCAGCAGGGGCATTAGTCAATCTAAAGGACATGACTAGGAATTCATAATGCCCGTACCGAGTTCTGAAAGCCGTCTTTGGAATGTCATCGGTTCTAATCTTCAATTGGTGATATCCGGAACGAAGATCAATCTTTGAAAAGAATTTGGCTCCTTGCAACTGGTTAAACAGGTCATCAATATGTGGCAATGGGTACCTATTTTTGATGGTGACATGATTCAACTCCCGATAATCAATACAAAGTCGCATACTCCCATCCTTGTTCTTCACGAATAGAACAGGAGCACCCCAAGGAGAAGTACTAGGACGAATAAAGCCAATGTCTAACAATTTCTGCAGTTGGGTCTTTAACTCCTAAAGTTTAATAGGAGCCATTCGATATAGGGCTTTGAAAATGGGTTTTATATCGGGTTCAAGGTCGATACAAAATTTAATTTCACGCTCTGGGTAAGGCCAGGAAGTTCTTCGGGGAATACGTCAGGAAATTTATTAACAACATGAATATTATTCAAAACTAACGTATTTTTGTTTAGATCTGTGACATGAGCTAAAAAAGCTTGACATCCGTTTTTCAATAAACGAATAGCTTTATGGCTTGAAATGACGGTGATTGATTTTAATGGTTTAATTGCTTGAATTCGCATAATAGGTTGCTTAGGAATATGAAAGCTAACGACCTTACGAAAATAATTAATTTTTGTATGATGAGTAGTTAACCAATTAATCCCTAGAATCACGTCAAATGCAAGTATTTTCAATAAAATAATATCGACAGGTAATGTGAGGGTACCAATTTGAACCAAACAAGACTTATAAACGATGGATGTAATGAAGGTTTCTCCCAGTGGAGTTTCCACATATAAGTCAAAGTCTAATTTCTCTGGAGTCAAATTTAAACGTTGAGCGCAAGTAGGAGAAATAAAAGAATGGGTAGAACCGGTATTAAATAAGGTGTAGATTTCGCTAAAGTTTATGATAAACTTACCCGTGATGACCTCGTTTGGGTTCCTTGCTTTCTGGGAGTTCACAACAAATGCTCTCCCTTGCACTACCGGCTTTAACTATTCTGGGACGACCTTTGGTGCCTCCATCCTAGCTGAACTTGTCTTCGGTGAACGACAAAATCGAGCTAAGTGACCTTCTCTTCCATAATTATAACATGCTTTGGACGGCATCACGTAGTTTGGACTGATGTGTCCCTCCCCTCCGCATTTGAAGCATATGATAGGTGGTCGTTCTCGTTCCTTAACAACGGGTTCTGGTGCTGTCATTATTGAATCTCCTCTTCTTGAAATGTCCATTCTTATTGTTTTGGCCCTGATTACCACCGAAGTGGTTATCATTTCTGGCCTGTTGATTCCCTCCACGCTTGTTGTCACCGCTTCGATGACTGCTCTCACTGGTATTATCATTTTGCCGGCTACTCTCTTTTGGTTGCACTGACTCGTTATCGCGCTCCACTAACTGAGCCTTATTTACAATATCCAAATACAAACAAAGTTTATGAGAAATAAGATATTGACGTATCTCCAGCTTCAAACCTCTTAAAAACATCCGCGTCATTCTCTCTTCATTATCAGCTAAGTGGGACGTAAACCGGGACAACTCGGCAAACTTGGCTTCGTACTGCGACACGGTCATGTTATTCTGCTCCTGCTTGATGAACTCGACCTCTTTCATGTGACGAATACTTTCGGGAAAGTACTTGTCGTTGAATAGTTCTTGGAACTTCTTCCAAGACATCTTTAGTGCGGCAGGTTGAGTACGTTTTACCGATTCCCACCAGTAATCTGCCTCTCCTCGTAACATAAAGGTGGCAAATGGCACCTTTTCTTCCTCGGAGCATCCCAAGACATCAAATATCTTGGTGATCTGCTTTATCCATGCTTTCGCCTTAAGTGGTTTTGGCTCTCCAATAAACTGCGGTGGTCCCAGCTCGTTGAACTATTTAGCGGTGATCGTCAGAGAGATTCCAGTGTTTCCACCTGCATTTTGGACAGGAGCCGCTCTTGCCTGATGTTGCATGAATTGTATAAAGCCTCTGAACATTCCATCGTTCGTCATCTGGTCTGTGTTGTTGTTTGCCTGAGGATTGTCGCCTTCCTGATGCACATTATCCTGATTATTGATCTGTGGACACTCAACGGTCTCCTGTGCTCCATTGCTATTCTCAACATTCTCGGATGTCATTTTCAAATACTTTGACCGACCAATTATATACCAAATAAACTTAGGTAGGTCATACTAGCGAAGGAATTTCCCGTCTCTCCCCCTCCTAGTTCTAGTCTCACATCTTAGCCAGGGATCGTATCCCTAAGCTCTGATACCAACTGTGACGCCCCCAAAATAGGTGTACAGCACCTATTTTGAGTCACCAAATACATGGTATAGAATATAAATACAATCTTAAATATACAACCTGAGCTGTGAGTCTTAATACAAATATTATCTTCTAGACAGTATTCAAATTCAAAATAAGTCCTCAATAAATTGAGTATCACACTATTTCATAGAATAGTGAGGACTACTAATGCTATCATCTGGACCGTTACTCCGTTCCCCGACTAGTACCTACTACGTTCTCATTTCCTGAAGAGTATAATGAAAGTAAAATGGTGAGCTCAACTAGCCCAGTAAGAAATATTATGACTAAGATAATACAGAATAAATTATCGTTAGCCTTCAATAGTGTTAAACTGATAAAATATAACAGCATCAAGTTTAACTGCAGCGGAACAAGCAATCCATTAAAATAGTCAAGTAGAGAATAAAATCTACTATCTTTTATGATTTAAAAGGTTTTTCATCACTTTTATCGCTAGAACTCAGCTTAATAAATAATCCACATCACCGAATCACCACTGCACTACGGCCAAGGATATTCTTTATTATCACGACCACAATTATTCATGCACTACGGGCCAAGAATATTTGTGTATTAATTAATGGTCATGACCATGCCAACAACTGTCCATCAATGCACTACGGGCCAATGAGGACATTTACCACATCATTTGTAACATTACGGTTATGATTACACCGAATAATCCCTGGTCATAATCATACCAAGTCCATCTATGCACTACAGGCCACAGATGACTTTCAACAAAATATAAGCATGAGGATGATGACAATGATATAAGAATTCAATAAAAGAAGTTCAAGAATTATTTTATCCAGGAATCAATAACGTTCAAATTGTCAACATGATACTTCTTTGTGGAGTAAAATTTAAGAATGCTTAGAAGAATATTTCCATGAAAAGATACTGGATGAAGCGCAAATATCAAGGATAATCTACTAATTTCATGGAGTATAGAAGTAAAAACTTTAACCAACTGAGTATAATAAAGAATAAAATAACAAAAGAAATCATCAAGCATGCGATAGACCGCACAGACAAGTTATTCCAACAGAATAATAATTAATAGAACTAGGTCATGCGTAAATGCAGAGACATGATATTCCAACAGAATAATAAACAACGGAACCAGGTCATGCGTAAACGCACAGACATGATGTTCCAACAGAATAATAAATAACAGAACCAGGTCATGCGTAAACGCACAGACAGGATGTTCAAACAGAATAATAAATAACAAAACCAAGTCATGCGTAAACGCACAGACATGATGTTCCAACAGAATAATAAACAACGGAACTAGGTCATGCGTAAACACACAGACATGATGTTCCAACAGAATAATAAATAACGGAACCAGGTCATGCGTAAATGCACAGACATGATGTTCCAACAGAATAATAAATAACGAAACCAGGTCACGCGTAAACGCACAGACAGGATGTTCAAACAGAATAATAAAGAATGGAATAACAGAAGTTGTGATACCCCCAAATCCTGGTACTTCATTTCCTCAAGATTTGGTGCTCACGTAATCAAAACATTCATTTACTAACTACCCATTCATAATAGAATTAAATAATAAAAGAAAACCTGCCCATACAGGATTAAACTTAAATAAAATCTCCCAGGTTATCTAACCTTTAACAACAATCATTCAAATGCGGATAATTAAATAACTTTATTACAATCATTAAACCAAAGTCTGAAAATAAACTATCAAACTATTACAAGTCTTCAGCACTTCTTCATCTTTCCTTTTCCCTTATTGGTGCTTGGTACGTCACAAGTTTAATCGTTAGCTGTAAGAAATTTTACAAGCATACAATTTGAATACTATAGCATGCCTTGCTTGAACAACACTAAGCCAAGGTTAATTAGAATTGAATATTAAATATGCACAGAAATCTAGTTATGCATGCTACCCAATAATTGAATTACAAGAATAACTTGTTCAACATTAAACAGTTCAATAAGACAAAGGATTAGGAAACTTGCTCAATTATAAAATAGAGTTATAAAACTTGCCTTTAGCACAAGCTACACCCTTACCACTTGAATTTTAATACCCTAAACATATGTCATCATGACATAGTTAGTCATTATCACATAACTAATACATTCATCATGTAGGTTAAATTACCAATTCACATAATCAAACTATGTTAATACTAATTAACTCTTGGTAACATGCTCATTCATAGTCTAATACTACTGAAATCATCATTTAACATTCATATTATTGACACATAACATTTATTTTCAAAATTTGTATACTTAAACAAAACTGTCAGAACATTCTGCTAACTCGCGCCGCAGCACCACAGTTTACACTGTGGGTCGCGCTGCGACGCTGAGTCGGCGCTACGGCGCAGTGAATGAACTTACGAAGCCGCGATGTGGTGTGATGATGGCGCTGTGGCGCCACTAATGCACTGTTGGAGTCGCGCCGCGGCGTGCGACTGACAACTTCGGCAATCGTGCAAGAAAAAAGCCAAAATTGGCCAAAAAGCTTGAATCTAATAGACTGATTATCATGTAATTTATATATAAACTTCATATAAACATATTGTGAAGACTTCTAACATGTTTCTACTCATCAAATAACTTAAACATCAAATATACAACACCCAATTTCAATGTTTTTGGCAAAAACTCCATGTTTGATATTTTCAATGAAAATAAACACTGTAATTTTGTTTTTCAATCAAAATAGAAATTTTAAAACATTATAGTTATGATTTTACGTACTCTATCAATTCCAACAATCAATTATCAATTTAATAACTAATAAAACCTTAATTTCTATTTTAAATTAAGCCATATTCATATATATTTTCCTGTAAATACTGTAATATACTTTCTTCCTCAAAACACATATATACATGAATTACGATGCCTATAATCATATATAAACTCATGAAATAACCTTATAATCAATAATCATACCAAACTATATACATAACAACAATTTATCCTTTACAAAAAATTTCACAGAGAACTTTTTGGAAGAAAAAAAAACTAAACTTTAAAGAAAAAGGTTAAGCTCCTACCTTTGATTAAGAAGATGATGGCTATTCTTTTCTCCAATTCTTTTCTCAAAAACATGTTAGAATCACTCCCTTTCTCTCTAGAATTTTTTCAAACTTTTCTCTGTGATATTTTTCTTCTTCTCTCTTTTCTTCCGAGTTTTCTTTCTTCCTAACTCTAACATACGTAAACTAATATAACGTATATAGATATAATGTATATATTAAATATATAATATAACTCTAATTTAACTGACATCAGTTGTTTTTTATTTTGAAAATCAAAAGCCATAAGACTTGTTTGGCTAATCACTAAAAATATAACCCATTAATCCTTATGCCTTGTTTGGTAAAACACAATTATATTAAAGACTTAATATGCAATAAGACTTGTTTGGTCAAAACTAAAATACACTCTTTTAATTTATTTTAATAACTCAATTATAGCAAGGTTATTAGTAACACTTTTATTTAATTAATAAATCAATTAAAACATTAATATATTAAATTACTTTAGCACATAATTTAATATCACATAACTATAATTTCTTTTATAATTATAATTTTATTTAACCAACTAATATTTTAAATTACAATTTCCCATTTAAAATATTATAATTTATTTAAATCATTATAAGCTCTCTAGCTTACTTAATAAATTCAATTATTATTTAATCTCATAACAACTAATTTTCTTATCTCCTTATTTATTTATTCAACAAATAAATAACTAAATCACATCAACTCAATTTGCCATATAATTCAATAAATATTTAATATTGTACATAAATATTTAATTTTTAATTTTTAATTATTTATTTAACAAATAAATAATTATACCACATAAACTCAAATTGAACAATTATTTATTCAACAATAAACATATCCATTAAATACTTATATAAATCAATAAATATTTAATATTACATTTTAAAATTTTGGAATGTTACATCATTCCCTCCTTACAAGGAATCTATCCCCAGAATCACAACTCAAACAAATCATTCGTTACATTCTTCCCTACTTATAAAGATTCTGTCCTTAGAATCGAAGACACAGTTTAAACAAATAACTCAGGGTACTCTTTCAACATTTTATCTTCGAGTTCCCATGTAGCTTCCTCAGCGTTGTGGTTCCTCCATATCACCTTCACAGAACGTATCACTTTATTCCTGAGCACATGTTCTTTCCTGTCAATTATCTGGATAGGAATCTCTTCATAAGACAAATCTTTCTCGAACAGCAACGGTTCATACTCGATCACATGTTTGTAGTCGGGTTTATATGGTCGTAACACCGAAATGTGAAAAACATTATGAATGTTTTCCAACCCTGGAGGTAGAGCTACCTTATAAGCCACTTCTCCCACTCTTCGCAGCACTTCAAAGGGTCCAATAAACATCGGGGTTAGCTTCTTCTTTTTTTACCGAAATGAATTTTCCCTTTCCAAGGAGAAACTTTTAAAAATACAAAAGTTCCTACGTCGAATGCACGATCTTGTCTGTGTTGATCAGCATACTTTTTCTGTCTGTCTTGGGCTGCTACTAATCTTGTCCTAATGAGTTTAACAACATCAGCAGTTTGTTGTACCAGTTCTGGTCCTAACAGTTGGCGTTCACCGACTTCATCCCAGCACAGTGGAGTTCTGCACTTTCTGCCGTACAATGCCTCGTAAGGTGGCATGCCGATGCTCACGTGGTAACTGTTATTGTAAGCAATTTCCACCAACGGTAATTGTTCTTCCCAGCTTCCTTTAAGGTCCATGGCACATGCTCTCAGCATATCTTCCAATGTCTGAATTGTTCGTTCGCTTTGGCCATCTGTTTGTGGATGATAAGCCATACTCATTCGTAACTGTGTCCCCACGCATTCTTGTAATCTCTTCCACAAATTTGATGTGAATCGCGGATCTATATTGGACACAATTGATATTGGCACTCCGTGCCTCGAAACGATCTCCTTAATGCACAATTTTGCCAACTGATCAAGATTGAATCTAATCTTTATTGGTAAAAAGTGCGTTGATTTTGTCAATCTGTCCACTATCACCCAAATCGCATCACATCGTCTCTGAGTAGTTGGAAGACCCACCAAAAAATCCATCGTGATGTGTTCCCACTTCCATTCCGGTATTTCCAACGGTTGAAGTAATCCGTTGGGTCTTTGATGTTCGGCTTTTACTCTCTGACATGTCAAGCATTTCGATACGCATTCTGCAACGTCCCTTTTCATATTCGGCCACCAAAAATGTCGGCGCAAATCTTGATACATTTTCGTGCTTCCTGGATAAATTGAATATTTTGAGCTATGAGCTTCGGTCAAAATTTCTTCTTTTAGCTCTGGTGTTGCTGGAACCTAGATTCTTCCCTCGAACTGTAGTAATCCTTCGGTATTGACCTTGTATTTCGTACCGCTTCCATTAACCATATTCTCCTTTATCTTTCCACATTCTTCATCTTGTAACTGAGCGTTCTTCACCTTGTCCAGTAAAGTTGGACCTGCTTCTAATTGAAATAGTTGTTCGTCAGATTCTTTTGGAAATTTGATTTCCAACTCCAGTTTTGTCATTGATGAAATGAGCTCCTCCTGAGTTGTTATCAGCATCAACTTTTCCCGACCTTTCTTGCTTAACGCATCTGCAACCACATTCGCTTTGCCCGGATGATAAAAGATCTCACAATCATAATCCTTTATCAATTCCATCCACCTTCTCTGACGCATATTCAAATCCTTCTCAGTGAAAATATACTTCAGACTTTTGTGGTCTATGTAGATCTCACATTTCTCTCCATAAAGATAGTGCCTCCATATCTTCAGAGCAAATACAACTGCAGCCAATTCCAAATCATGAGTCGGATACCCTTTCTCATAATCCCTCAGTTGTCTTGATGCATACACAATAACTTTGCCATTTTGCATCAGAACACAACCCAACCCTTTGTGTGAGGCATCACTATGCACCACAAAATTTCCTTTATTGTCTGGTAATGTCAACACAGGTGCCACACTTAACTTCTTCTTCAAATCCTGAAAACTCTCTTCACATTTCTTCGTCCAAACGAATTTTACAGTTTTCCTTGTTAAATTTGTTAACGGAGTGGCTATCTTAGAAAAATCTTGAATAAATCTTCTATAATAACCAGCCAGTCCCAAGAAACTCCTCACTTCCGACGGTGTGCTTGGTTGTTCCCAATTGATCACAGCTTCCACTTTTGACGGATCCACTGAAATCCCATCTTGGTCAATAACATGACCCAAAAATTATACACGGTCGAGCCAAAATTTGCACTTAGAGAATTTCGCGTACAGGTTTTCCCTTCTTAGTGTTTCCAATGTCAACGTAAATGTTCCACGTGTTCTTCCAGAGTTTTGGAATAAACCAGAATGTCATCAATAAATACCACTACAAACTTGTCTAAGAATGGTTTAAACACCATGTTCATCAAATCCATGAACGCAGCAGGTGCATTGGTTAAACCAAAAGACATCACCAGAAAATCGTAATGTCCATACCGAGTTCTGAATGTCGTTCGTGGTATATCCTCCTTCCTCACCTTTAACTAGTGGTACCCACTTCTCAAATCTATTTTCGAAAAATACTTAGCTCCCTTCAATTGATCAAACAAGTCATCTATTCTAGGCAACAGATACCTATTCTTAATAGTAACTTTGTTTAACTCCCTGTAATCAATGCAAAGACGCATTGATCCGTCCTTCTTCTTCATGAATAAAACTGGCCCTCCCCACGGCGATACGCTTGGTTGAATATATTTCTTGTACAATAGTTCTTGCAACTGTACCATCAGTTCCTTCATTTCTACCGGAGCCATTCTATATGGGGCCTTCGATATTGGTGTTTTGCCTGGCGCTAAGTCGATCACGAACTCAATTTCTCTGTCAGGCGGAAGTCCTGGCAAATCCTCTGGAAACACGTCTTCGAATTCCCTCACTATAGGTATTTCTTCTATTTTCACACCTATCTTCTGAGTATCGACTATGTAAGCTAAATAACCCACACAACCTTGACTCAACAATTTCTTGGCCTGCATAGTCGTCAGACATTTCATTTGTCTAGGCGACTTGCTACCATAAAATACTACCTTTGACGGAGTCATAAGGTTTGCACACTTCTTGTGACAATCGATTACTGCTTCATATTTGAACAGCCAATCCATTCCAAAAATTACATCAAACTCCCCGAGTTTATTCGGAAGTAAATCTACCAACATGATATTCTCCTTAATGTTCACCCTACAGTTCTTGTATACGAATCTAATAGGGATTACTTCCTTATTCGCAATTTCTATATTCAAAGGAAAATTTAGTTCTTCTCTAGGCAATTCTAACCTCGTAGCAAACTCATCAGATATAGAAAAGTAAGTAGCACCCAAATCAAATAATACATATGCATCAATATCATTAATTGGGATAATACCTGACACCACATCTTTTGATTGCACAGTATCTTGCACAGTCATGTTGAAGGTTCTGGCTGTGGGTTTGTTTGATGCTGCAGGTCCTGCAATGACCCATGTATTTCCATTGTTACCTCCACTGCTTCTGGTTGTCACTCCCTCCTTCTTCTTAGGGCACTCACGAGCAAAGTGATCCTTGGATCCGCACGTGAATCACGCATTCTTCTTCGGTTGAGTGCAATTTGGGGCGATGTGACCCTCCTGGCCACAATTGTAGCAAACTCATTTCTCCATCAAGCACGCACCCTTGTGAAATTTCCCGCATGTCGTACATGCTTCAAACTTTTTGTTTTGCTGGTTACCCTGCTGGTTTCCAGCACCCATGTTTCCATTCCGCTTCCTCTTCAAGCTGTTGTTGTTTTCACTGTTACCAGTTCCATTCTTAATCTCATTCTCATTCTTCTTCTTCTTTTGTTCTTGATTGAACTTTGTCACTGCCTTTTCTCCACCTTCAGCGAGTAGTGCTTTCTCCATCACCGCTGAAAATGTCTTCAATTGGAACAAAGAGACCCTACTATACAGCCAAGGCTTCAGTCCCTATTCAAATCTCTTCGCCTTACGTTCGTCTGTGCTAACCTGATATGGCATAAACCTCACCAATTCGTTGAACTTCGCGGCATACTCAGATACTGTCATCGTTCCTTGTTTTAGTTCCAGAAATTGTACTTCAAACTGACTCTTCGAACTCTCCGAAAAATAGGTCTCGAAAAACAACTCCTTGAACCTATCCCAGGTCATCACTCCTGGCCCTTCCCGAGTTTTATTGGCCTGCCACCAATAACTAGCTTCTGTTTTCAACATAAATGTTGCGAAAGCAGTCTTCTGGTCATCCCCTACCCTAGCGACATCGAACACTTTTTCTATCTCCATAATCCAGGTTTGTCTTCGACTGGATTCATGGACCCACGGAATTCAGGTGGTCCAACCGCCTTGAAATCCTTAAACGTTGTACCATGATTTTGTGGTTGATTCTGCAATGCTCCTGCCAGTAGAGTCACTAGTTGTTGAACGGGATTACCGTCAACATTGCCGTTATTAGTTTCTTCGGTGGTTCTCTGTCGTGTTGGTTGACGTCTTGGAGGCATTTTCTGTTAAAACAAAATATCTATTAGACTATTACTCAGCTTCTTTAAGTATTTTCTAGTTAACTAGCCTCCATAACAGAAATAACCACATAACACATAACACTTTGAATAAAATAACAGCTTTTATTTATTCATAACCTTTTCAAAAACATAAAACAATAGCATCTCTGCTAACTACATTACTTTCCTGAACCACAAAAGTTTCAGGACAACATCATAATCATATCCCATAGGTTGCATAAGACTTGGGATTTACAATTTATTTAACCTTTCACTCATCGTACTACAGCTACGATGTTCTATTAAGATACTTATTATCCCTATCACGTTCCTCCTCCATGACTCGAAACATGGTTTTGCGATCTAGCACGTATGATGGTAGCGTCTCGAACTGAATCGGATATCCCATGACCCGATCTTGAGCTCAATTAATTGCAGTGTTAAATATTTTACCATCTCTTCCATCTTCATCCTTTTTATATGCGCGTCTCTCGCTGCTCTTCCAGTTCGTTGATAAGCTTCCTCGTATGCATCTTCAGCTCTTGCCCTCTTAGCTTCTTCTTCTCACAGCTTGCTCTTCAGTTCAGCAACCATCTCGATCAATTGTTCTTTCTCTCCTTCAGTCTGTAGTAGTTTATCGTCTGCGTTTGTCAGTCGTCCCTCACGATCCTGGATCTCGCCGTCTTTTTGCGTCATAGCAGTCTGTTGTTCAGCTACTATCTCCTGCAACTCCTTAATGGTATCCTGAAGTTCCACATTGCGGCCGTAAACTTCATCGTACATACGAGCAGCTATCGAGTTTAGTGAAGTCTCTTCCTCCTCATCCTCGTCATCATCATCCTCCTGTGGCAACTCAACGGGATCCTCCTCGTCTGTCTCCACATCATCATCCTCATTCTCAACTACTGTGACCAACGGGGCTGACTCCCGTGGCAGTAGTTGTTCCCAAACTACCTGAATGTCGCGAGGCTCCTTCTCTATAGGCATCTAAGGTCCATCCTCCCTAGCCTGACTGGATTCTCCGACATTAATCATCCTGACAACAAAGTTTTAATTATTAATCACTACTACTCGACACTCACGAGCGCATAAGTTATAAACACATGAACACATAAGTGTTTTATTACTTCTTTCTTAAAACTCGATAAGAGTTATCTCCACTATCTTTTCAAAGGTTACTTCATAAGGCTTTTTCCCCCACCTAAGGCTCATAACCTAAAGCTTTGATACCAACCTGTGACACCCCCAAATCCTGGTACTTCATTTCCTCAAGATTTGGTGCTCACGTAATCAAAACATTCATTTACTAACTACTCATTCATAATAGAATTGAATAATAAAAGAAAACCTGCCCATACAGGATTAAACTTAAATAAAATCTCCTAGGTTATCTAACCTTTAACAACAATCATTCAAATGCGGATAATTAAATAACTTCATTACAATCATTAAACCAAAGTCTAAAAATAAATTATCAAACTATTACAAGTCTTCAGCACTTATTTATCTTTCCTTTTCCCTTACTGGTGCTTGGTACGTCACCAGTTTCAACTTTAGCTGTAAGAAATTTTACAGGCAAGAGTGAGCAAACAAGGCCCACTTGAAATAACAATAAGTAAATCTTTAAACTTTTACATCAATTGACAATATTAGTATCAATAGAACTGAACAATATATTCTATTAACTTTCTGAGAGTTATAACATTCACTGAGGGTCTAATGACCACGAATCATGTCCACAGTTATAAGTAATCTTTCAACTTTAACTTTAACAGTCATAAGACTATAAGGACTCCACGTACTTAGGGGAATCAACCCTTCGTACAATGTATTATGCACAATCATTTCAACGCTAAGCGTAAACCTCTATTAAAAGAGTTGTTCATCTCAGTATTTAGAATACAAGTCCACACCAATGTAAGTTTGGTTTGGATAAGCTTTCAAGGTAATTTAAAATTCAACGAATATCAACTACAGAGTAGTTGAATAAAATCTATGACATTATACTTGTAGAATAATCATAATTGAATTAACCATAGTAACTAAAATCATGCTTTAGAAATAACCTAATAGCATACAATTTGAATATTATAGCATGCCTTGCTTGAACAATACTAAGCCAATGTTAATTAGAATTGAATATTAAACATTCATAGAAATGCTACCCAATAATTGAATTACAAGAATAACTTGTTCAACATTAAATAATTCAATAAGACAAAGGATTAGGAAACTTGCTCAATTATAAAATAGAGTTAGAAAACTTGCCTTTAGCACAAGCTACACCCTTACCACTTGAATTTTAATACCCTAAACATATGTCATCATGACACAGTTAGTCATTATCACATAACTAATATAATCATCATGTAGGTTAAATTACCAATTCACATAATCAAACTATGTTAATACTAATTAACCCTTGGTAACATGCTAATTCATAGTCTAATACTACTGAAATCATCATTTAACATTCATATTATTAACACATAACATTTATTTTCAAAATTTGTATACTTGAACAAAACTGTCAGAACATTCTGCTAACTCGCGTCGCGGCGCCACAATTTACACTGTGGGTCGCGCTGCGGCGCTGAGTCGGTGTTACGGGGCAGTGAATGAACTTACAAAGCTGCGTTGCGGCGTGATGATGGTGTTGCGGCGCCACTAATGCACTGTTGGAGTCGTGCCGTGGCGCAAAACTGCAGTTTCGACTGACAGCTTCGGCAACCGTGTAAGAAAAAGCCAAAATTGGTCAAAAAGCTCGAATCTAATAGACTGATTCTCATGTAATTTACATATAAACTTCATATAAACATATTGTGAAGACTTCTAACATGTTTTTACTCATAAAATAACTTAAACATCAAATATACAACACCCAATTTCAATGTTTTTGGCAAAAACTCCATGTTTGATATTTTCAATGAAAATCAACACTGTAATTTTGTTTTTCAATCAGAATAGAAATTTTAAAACATTATAGTTATGATTTCACATACTCTATCAATTCCAACAATCAATTATCAATTTAACAACTAATAAAACCTTAATTTCTATTTTAAATTAAGCCATATTCATATATATTTTCCTGTAAACACTGTAATATACTTTCTTCCACAAAACACATATATACATGAATTACTATGCCTATAATCATATATAAACTCATGAAATAACCTTATAATCAATAATCATACCAAACTATATACAGAACAACAATTTATCCTTTATAAAAAATTTCACAGAGAACTTTTTGGAAGAAAAAAAAACTAAACTTTAAAGAAAAAGGTTAAGCTCCTACCTTTGATTAAGAAGATGATGGCTATTTTTTTCTCCAATTCTTTTCTCAAAAACATGTTAGAATCACTCCCTTTCTCTCTAGAATGTTCTCAAACTTTTCTCTGTGATATTTTTCTTCTTCTCTCTTTTCTTCCGAGTTTTCTTTCTTCCTAACTCTAACATACGTAAACTAATATAACGTATATAGATATAATGTATATATTAAATATATAATATAACTCTAACTTAACTGACATCAGTTATTTTTTATTTTGAAAATCAAAATCCATAAGGCTTGTTTGGCTAACCACTAAAAATATAACCCATTAATCCTTATGCCTTGTTTGGTAAAACACAATTATATTAAAGACTTAATATGCAATAAGACTTGTTTGGCCAAAACTAAAATACACTATTTTAATTTATTTTAATAACTCATTTATAGCAAGGTTATTAGTCACAATTTTATTTAATTAATAAATCAATTAAAACATTAGTCTATTAAATTACTTTAGCACATAATTTAATATCACATAACTATAATTTCTTTTATAATTATAATTCTACTTAACCAACTAATATTTTAAATTACAATTATCCATTTAAAATATTATAATTTATTTAAATCATTATAAGCTCTCTAAATTACTTAATAAATTCAATTATTATATAATCTCATAACAACTAATTTTCTTATCTCCTTAATTATTTATTCAACAAATAAATAACTAAATCACATCAACTCAATTTGCCATATAATTCAATAAATATTTAATATTGCAAATAAATATTTAATATTTAATATTTAATTATTTATTTAACAAATAAATAATTACACCACATAAACTCAAATTGAACAATTATTTATTTAACAATAAACATATCCATTAAATACTTATATAAATCAATAAATATTTATTATTACAATTTAAAATTCTAGAATGTTACAGAAGTATTTCGCCAAGTGTAGAGTAGTCCATGTATGCAAGTTATTCCAATAGAATAATAAAGAATGGAATAACAGAAGTTCTCTTCATGAATACAAAAGAAATAATACTCCTTACCGGAAAAGAAACTGGATATAGGAAAAGAAAGGTAACAGACTTCTCTTCTTCTTTCTCTCTATAATTTTCTCCCTTTAGAGTTTCAGTGAATTCGTAAGAAAATAATGAAGGAATGAGTTTCTATTTACAAAAGAATGGATGGCATAGTAACTAATTCATGAACGGTCCAGATTGATTTACTTTTAATCGGACGGTCCATACTTAAAGCAAAATCTTTTAAATAATATTATTTATATATATATATATATATATATATATATATATTTATATTTACATGTGTAGACAATATCAAGGCCCATGACTTCAATTGATTTCATCAACCAAGATTTTCAATCTTGCATATTTTTAATAATGCAATAATGCACCATTATGTAATCTAGCCAAATCCCCCCCCACTTTGTTAACAAAGCTATATATATATATATATATATATATATATATATATATATATATATATATATATATATATATATATATATATATATATATATATTATTGTACTCCCCCACGTGAATAACAATTTCCCAATCCCACCCACTTGATAAAAATCTCCCATCCCTTGACTAATTATCAAATTTTTCCACACCTCGCTTGAAAACTTGGCAACTTATATATATGTATATATATATATATATATATATATATATATATATATATATATATAATTGTACTCCCCCGCGTGAATAACAATTTCCCAATCCCACCCACTTGATAAAAATCTCCCATCCCTTGACTAATTATCAAATTTTTTCCCCACTCACTTGACAACTTGACAACTTATATATATATATATATATATATATATATATATATATATATATATATATATATATATATATATATATATAAGTAATAAAATAAAACTGAGATGACTTCTCACGTAAGCCTTAATAATCAGTATTATGTGCTATTACGCAACTACGCGTATTACTGTACTTTTAACATTGGGTGTTTCAACAGTTAACGGTAAACTTCCGCCTTTATTTTCATAAAGTATTTTTGTCATTTTCTCAATCCGACAATAATTTCATTGTGGGGTCCACCAATGATTGTGTCGTTGTACGAATATTCCCTGTTAAAACGAATATTCCCCGACCAATCGAATATTATATAACAACTTGCGTAATTTGCAAAAATTATAAATATTACCCACACCTATTATATCAAATTCATTCCATAATATTCAAAAATAATATTTATAAAAAATTAATCTTTATTTATAAAAGTTGGGGTCTTACACATATTCCTTTCTTTAAAATAAAAAAAAAACTATATGCAAAATTTCTCATTTATTTATATAAAAAATATCGGGTTATTACAATATCAGTAGCCAGAAATCAAAATCAAGCAAGAAAAGGTGCAAACCCTAATTTTAACCTAAATCTTTGATGCTATGTTTAATTTGTAGTTTAGATGTTTAGATATGTGTAATAACATGTTAATAAGTATGCTAAGGTTATAGAACATGTTTATATAACATCTAGATGCATCAAATTGATGTTTTAAGCAAACTTGAAATTCTGGAAAAGCAGGTCTGACGACAGTCGAGTGTCTGAGCCTGTAGATCCATGTATGTTAATAGTTAGGTCTATTAATTATATGCTTGTTGCAGTATTACATGAGGTCTTTCATCTGGAAAAGAAAACATGTTCATTGGAATCATATATTGCAAGATATAAGTGGTCAAAAGTGGTTAACCGATCACGAAGTTATGATTTATGGGTTACCCAGAAATCTCAAGAACAGTTTGAGCTGGCTACTTTGACCAACAATTAATTTGCTTTCTGTTTGTTGTGAGGATGTCTAAGTGTTATAAATTGATACCTTGATATACATTCTACATATTTATGACACTCAAATGCTTAATCAATTCATAGGATTACTAGAATTAATGGTCAAAAGTCGTTGACCGAGCATGACTGTGTTTTCTGGGTTACCCAGAAAACTAAAGAACATTAAGAACAGTCTTTGGCTGTACGTTAACCAACATAGATCTAAACCTTAGAAACTTACTCTGACTAAACAAGTGTAACATATATTTACCTTGATATATAGAATACATATTACAACAATCAAAACACAAATCTATCATATGAATTGAAAGATCTAGAAGCCACAAAACTGTTGACTGACCATGACCACTGTTCTAGGTTAACCAAAAACCCAAGAACAACTCTGACAGTGACTTTGAGCCTCTATAATTTCATGTTATATGTAGTTTAAAGCATGAAATTGGTATGTTGTTGTACTACTATATGAGTACTATAACACCCATACACTTACAAACCCAGAATCATAAACAGAAAGGAATTAAGCTAAGGACATATGGTGCTACACGGTGCTACAGTTCACACATACATTCAATTAAAATTCCTCAAAAGAACGAATATGTCTTATATATATTCCAAACAATATTCCCTTTCCAGGTTCTTTATAACCAATACATAAGTTCATTGTCATAATATCAAATACATTACAACACTAAACCTATACTATTACATAGACAGTTCAACGGTCTGCCTTAGCCTTTCCCTTATCTTTACCGGATCCTTCGGTCTGTTCGGTCTTTGCTGCATTCATATGGTTCAAGTAAGAGTGAGTACAACTAGCTCAGCAAGTATGACAATTTCATTTTAACAATATGATTGAAACATAGGAATCGTATATTTTCAATAACTGAACAATAGTTAAGAAGTACTATCGATAATTCAAAATAACACTTCACTTTTCTTTAAAACGTTTTGCAATGAATACCATTCAGCAAAACATCAATTTCGGTATAAGACCATGAGCATTTCATACATTCTTTGAAAAGGACAACCCCACACTAAGTTCATAAGTCCGACATATCTTACGAGCACGTCTAGGTGATCAGCCTATAGTACTATATATTAATCAACACAACATTCTTTTAACGTATATACGTTTAAATTTTGGTAACCTCACGTGCTTGTCGTTGGACGACAAAACATTTAAGAATACTCAGTCTTCATTTGAAAACCACACCAATATAGTTTGGTAAAACATTGGCCATACCTTGATAGATTATAAGAAATCCAAAACATCTTAAATCTAGCCGAAAGAATGGCTTTAACTTCATCATTCAACAATTCATGCATAAGGAACATGAATCATAAAGCTTATCTAGATTGAACGTAGACAAGGGTTAGAACACTTGCCTTTAGCGTCTGCTACGGTATAATTACATTTTCCCTTTAAGTCTTTTAAGGTCTCTACAATATATGATCACATAATGTAACATATTTGATCATATATAATCAAATATGGTTACTACTATATCTCACCCTTCCTCTCAATCTAATCATGACTTAGATTTGTTTTTATTGGTTTCGGCTTATCATATTACGTTGCTCTGACATTCGATTAACCTTTCATCGACATTCGGTTGTAATATTTAAGGTCTTTAATATCATTTGAGGATGTTACTTTAGGTTTAATAATGTTTCATTTCATCATTAACCAATTGCCCTTCTTTTTATCTTCACAAACCTTCATTACTGTGCAAACCCTAAGGCTGGGGCTGAGGTGCCAGCTTCCTCTCATTAAGCCGCGCTGCAGTGCAAGTTAACAGTGGCTGAGGATCGAGCCCGGCGCTGCGGCGCAACTCTTTGCTTCCCAGGCCACTTCGCGACGTGAAACTATAGTAGGTCGTGGCACTGTACATGGCACTGCAGTGCGATCAATATACCTTGGGCTGGCGCCGCGGTGCCAGCTCTGTGCACCAGAAAGAAATTATAGATTTTTAACTTTGCGAACTTCCCGGACTCCAAATTTGATCATTTTAAGTCTGAATTGGCTCGTTCAAAAGCCATTGGCTCACAAATCACATACTCTATGTGTTCATGCAAGAATTTTACATTTTCAACTTCGTTAACTCAAAATTCACCTATGAGTTCATTTTTAATGAAAACAATAAACGTTCGCGAACGTTTAACACTCGTTTCTTCGTTCTAAGTCGGAATTCTATAATTTTCAAGTCTGCAACTCTATAATGCCAAATAAGACTTAACTTCATTGAAAACCAATGTTTCTGAGCTCAATATCAAAATTCGACTTCCATTCCGAGAATTTCACGAATTCGACGATCATCATCTAAACGTTTGAATTCCGGCATAACTTCATTACTTATGATTTGATCATCATTTCAAATTGATTCTATCCATCCTAGTAACATCTTAACATATATATTATATCAACTTATTTTCATGATAAATTATTACTTGTTCTTCATGAGCTTATTACTTATAAAAGTATAAACTACTTATGATTTCATTTTAAATGACTTATAATGGATTAAGTCTTTTAACCATCATCCTTACCTCTCCTTATTATACAAACTCCATTCATGTAAACATGTTACAAGTCTTATAAGTTCATCCTTAGTTCATCACTTATCCATGAACAAAGTGCTTATTCACGACTTATTAAGACTTAAGTCCTTAGATTATTCATTCTTATCATTCCTTAGCATACATGTCTATCAATCACCACTTCTCTTATCAACCTGTAATTGTACAGATGGAAGATTTATAACATAGGATCATTACCTTTGATGATCAAGCTTGTTCTTCTTCTTTTCTAATAATGGAAGTCTAGCTTATTCTTGCTTATTCTCTCTAACAAATAAGTTGTATTATGTTAGATGAAATTAACAAACAACTAATGAAATCCAAAGCTTGCTATTATAGGATTTCTAAAGTTAGGGCATAGTGGTCAATAGCCAATCCCACCTCCTTACTAAACCTCCATACTATTCATTACTTCATAATTAAGTTATCTTGCTCATTACACTAATTACTTGGGCAGCACAACTTTTTCTTGGTCACCAATATTAACCATGTATATGATCATGGGTTGCCTC
This sequence comes from Panax notoginseng, assembly GCA_016801055.1. Taxonomy (NCBI): domain Eukaryota; kingdom Viridiplantae; phylum Streptophyta; class Magnoliopsida; order Apiales; family Araliaceae; genus Panax; species Panax notoginseng. The sequence goes on from CM029019.1 coordinate 114,789,641, forward strand.
ATGGGTCACCCTAACCCATTGGATTAATAGTTTTGGCTTTAAGTTTAATTTACTTATTCTACACTTGGGCTTGTATTAACAAACTCACTTAGGCTTTACCATTACTTACTCTTGGGCTTGCACATTAACTTCTATTGGACTTTATAAATTGCTACACAATCCTACAAATCCATTTCATTTGGCTTAAATCCTTAGAACATAAACTCTACGTATTATTCTCGTATTCTAACTCGTATACTTATTCCTTATATACGACATGCCATCATTCATACATACTCGTATAATACCTCATATCATACTCGTATTTATTACCTCGTACAATACCTACGTATTATACGATCATAACTTAAATTTCTTAACGCTTTATTTTCCCTAACGTTCTCAAATTAAATCCGCAGGCGAAAAATTGCATTTTCCATACATAAATTATTATTACATAATCCATCTCACCTTTATATTCCATCATTACGTATTTCTCGAAAATTCAAAAATAATTCCCGAGCATAAATCTGTGAATAAATTCAAACTTTTATTTTCGTCTTGGAAATTCAAACACTTTAATTCTTTCACGTAGCCAAAGTAATACGACGTTCCGACATAAGTAGGTTATAGAATGACATTTATCTTGCTAACACATAATAATAGCATTTAATATAATTTTATTCATTATTTAATTAAATAAATTTATTTTACAAATTGCTCGATTTTCTGGGGCGTTACACTCTCTCCCCCTTATAAGGATTTTGTCCCCAGAATCTCGCTTAAAAAAAATACACGAACAAATTAGGGTAATTCTTCTTCATCTTTTCTTCAAGTTCCCACGTTGCTTCTTCGGCATCGTGGTTCTTCCATAACACCTTTACTAACGGTATAACTTTTTTCCTCAGAAATTGCTCTTTCCTATCAATGATTTGAATAGGTATCTCTTTGTACGTCAAGTCCTTCTCAATATAAATAGGCTTATATTCTATCATGTGCTTATAATCGGGCTTATAAGGATGTAACACATATATGTGAAACACGTTGTATATTCGTTCTAGGTCTGGAGATAACGCTATCATGTAAGCTACCCCTCTTACCTTTTCTAATATCTCAAAGGGTCCTATAAACATGGGACTTAACTTTCTCTTCTTTCCAAAGTGTATCATTCCTTTCCAGGGAGATACCTTTGGAAATATATATGAGCCTACTTCAAACTCTCTATTTACTCGATACAAATCTATAAACTTCCTTTGTCTATCTTGAGCTGCTACCAAACGCATTCGTATCAGCTTTATGACATCCGTTGTTTGCTGTTCCATTTCAAGTCCTAGCATTCGGCATTCTCCTACTTCATCCCAATACAATGGTGTTCTGCATTTCCTTCCGTATAAAGCTTCGTAAGGCGGCATGCCTATGCTCGCATGATAGATGTTGTTATACGCAAACTGTACTAATGGTAGTGATCATCCCAACTACCCTTGAAAACCATGACACAAGATCTTAGCATATCTTCTAACGTCTGAATTGTCCTCTCGTTCTATCCATCGGTTTGTGGATGATAAGCCGTACTCAACTTCAGCTGTGTCCCCGACTGCTCTTGAAGACTTTTCCAAAAGTTTGAAGTGAATCGTGGGTCACGATCTGACACAATCGAAACTGGTACTCCATATCTGGAAATGACTTCCTTAACATAAAGTTTAGCTAATTGGTCTAAGTTATACTTAACCTTTATTGGCAAAAAGTGAGCCGACTTCGTCAACCGGTCCACTATTACCCAAATTGCATCATTTCCCTTTTGAGTAATCGGAAGTCCCACCACAAAATCCATCGTGATATGCTCCCACTTCCACTCCAGAATCTCCAATGACTGTAATAAGCCACTTGGTCATTGATGTTCGACCTTAACTTTCTTACAAGTCAAGCACCTACTCATATACTCGGCAATTTCTCTTTTCATGTTCGGCCACCAAAAACTCTGTCAAAGGTCTTGATGCATCTTAGTTCTACCAGGATGAATTGAGTACCTCAAACTATGAGCTTCTTAAAACACTTACTCCTTTAATTCTGTCTCATTTGGAACCCAAATTCTTCCTTCAAATCTTAATAATCCCTCATTATCAAGACTATACTTAATATCTTCTTCATTGGTTAACCGCTTCTTCATCTGGTCACACTCATCAATTTTGAGCTGCACCTCCTTAACTCTCTCTATAATGGTAGATTGAATCTCCGTCGTAAACAATTTTTGCCCCGATTCACTCGACAACTTCACCTCGATCTCCATCCTAGCCATCTCTGTTATTAACTCAAATTGAGCCATTAACATAGACAACTTTTCTCGACCCTTTCTACTTAAGGCGTCGGCAACTACATTGGCTTTTCCAAGGTGATACAGGATTTCACAGTCGTAATCCTTTCTCAACTCCAGCCATCTCCTCTGTCTCATATTCAACTCCTTCTGTGTGAAGATATATTTTAGACTCTTATGGTCCGTGTATATCTCACATTTCTCCCCATAAAGATAATGTCGCCATATCTTTAAGGCAAACACTATCACGGCTAGTTCCAGATCATGACTAGGGTAAACTTTCTCATAATCCTTCAACTGCCATGATGCATACGCAATGACCTTGCCATGCTGCATGAGCACGCAACCTAGTCCTCTATGCGAAGCATCGATATAAACTACAAAATTTCATGTGTCATCGGGTAATGTCAAAACAGGCGCTTCACTTAACCTCTTCTTCAATTCTTGAAATATGTCCTCACATTTCTCTGTCAATGCGTATTTCACCATCTTCCTTGCTAAGTTAGTCAACAGAGTAGCTATCTTCGAAAAATCCTGGATGAATCTCTGATAGTATCCTGCTAACCCTAGGAAACTCCGCACCTCAGTCGGCATTTGTGGTTGTTCCCAATTCATCACGGCTTCCACCTTTGCTGGATCTACTGAAATCCCTTCATGGTCAATGACATGACCTAAAAACTATACCCTTTCTAGCCAAAATTCACACTTAGTGAACTTTACACATAACTTCCCATTCCTTATTATTTCTAACACTATTATTAGGTGTTCAACATGATCTTCTGGCGCCTTAGAATAGACTAGAATATCATCGATAACCACCACGACGAACTTGTCCAAATATTGTTCGAACACTCTGTTTATCATATCAAAAATTGTAGCTGGTGCATTAGTCAACCTAAATGACATCACCAGAAACTCGTAATAACCATAACGAGTCCTGAATGGGTCTTTGGTACGTCCTCCTTCCTAACCTTCAGTTTGTGATACCCCGTCCTCAAATCTATTTTAGAAAAATACTTTGCCCCTTTCAACTGATCAAAAAGATCATCGATCCTGGGCAATGGGTATTTATTCTTTATTATCAACTTGTTCAACTCTCGGTAGTCGATACAAAGTCTTAATGATCCGTCCTTCTTCTTTACAAACTGTACCGGTGCTCCCCACGGTGAAACACTCGGTTGTATGTACTTTCTGTCCAACAGTTCTTGTAACTGTACCATTAACTCTTTCATATCCACTGGCACCATACGATATGGTGCCCGGGAAACTGGTGTCGCTCCTGGCACAATGTCTATTACGAACTCGATCTCCCTATCCGGCGGAAGACCAGGTAATTCGCTTGGAAATACATCCACGAATTATTTAACTATAGGTATTTGTTCCATGATAGCTCCCACTCTCTGGTTATCAACAACATGGCATAGATAACCTACACATCCCTTCCTCAATAATTTCCTAGTTTGTGTCATCGTAAGCCAACACGAACGTCCCGGCGATTTATTACCATAAAACACTATGTAAGGTTGTCTCAACGTCCTAATGTTTACACATTTCTTCTGACAATCTATAATTGCACCATGGTTAACCAACCAATCCATCCCGAGAATTACATTGAATTCTCCTAACTTTATCTGTATCAAATGTACCGATAATTTACAATCTCGTATGTCTACGCAACAACTCCTATGAATATCTTCAACATGAATTATCTCTTTATTTGCTACCTTAATTTTTAAAGGTATAAGCAACTTTTCAGGAAGTAATCCTAATCGTCTAGCAAAATTGCATGCTACAAACGAACAAGTAGCACTCGAATCAAATAACACATAAGCATTTATGTCGTTGATCGAAATAATACCTGCAAGTACGTCCCCTGATGCCACTGCATCTTGGACCGTCATGTTAAAGGTACGAGCCATCGGCCTACCCGACTGCGTTGGACCACCAATAGCAAACTTACTGCTATTAGTGCCCATATTCCCGTCCGTCCCCTTCTTCGGGTAGTTCTTTGCTATGTGGTCAGTTAACCCATATACAAAGCATCCGTGATTCTTATTCGGACTTGGACAGTTAGCGAAATATGCCCCTCCTGTCCAGAATTACAGCATACGGCCTTCCCTTTGAGACAGACTCCTAAGTGAGTCTTCCCACAGGTCTTGCAGGCCTCCATCCTCCTCTTGAAACCATCTTACTTCACTTCGGTATTCCCATAGTTAAACCCTTTCCTCTTTTAACCATCGCCACTTCCACTGGCTCCCTCGGTCTTTACTCCCCCATCGACTTTGCCCTTATTTTTCTTGTCCTTGAGGTACTAGCCTAGAGCCTCATTCCCACCTTCGACAATTATTGCCTTCTCTAGTATGGTCCCAGAAGAAGTACTTTAGAACACCAAAATTTGGCTATAGACCCAGGGTTTCAAGCCTTGCTAAAACCTTCTAGCCTTTCTCACCTCAGTGTCCACTTGATGTGGAGCAAACCTTGCCAGTTCATTAAACTTGGCAGCGTATTGGGGAACTGTCATCTCCCCTTATTTCAATTCCAGAAACCGCATTTCCATCCTCCCCTTCATACTCGTGGGAAAATAGTTCTCGAAGAAAATCTCCTTGAACGTTACCCACGTTAGATTCTCGATACCAGCCCTAGCCTGGTTGGCCTCCCACCAAAAGTTGGCCTCTCCCTTCATCATGTAGGTTGCAAAAGTAACCTTTTGGCCCTAGTCGATATTTGCTATGCCAAATGCCTTCTCAATTTCTTTTACCCACGTTTGGGCTTCTATATGGTTCGTAGTTCCTTTGAACTCCGGCGGACTGACACTCTTAAAATCTTTAAAAGTAGTAGCTCGTAATACTCTCGAATTTACGGGGATATTAGCCCCATTTCTATTAAACGCGACTATTAACAAGTTAACAAATTCCTGTATCGGGTTTACCGGACCTCCCTCCGGTTGATTTACATTAGTCTCTTGATTACGTTATCTCCTTCTTGGCGGCATTTTGCTATTACAATAAACAACACATTTCGTTATTATTCGCTTGATTTTAGTTAGTTATTATTCAAGATTAAACAATAACTTCAACATTCATTTCTCAATATGTTCCGCAAAAGGCTTATATTGATTCATTCTTTGTAGTATAATACTACATCGTTTACATTACATAGCCAAAGCTGATTACATTACTATACCGCAATTACTTTCCAAAAATTGGAATTTACAAAAGACTACCCTTTGATATACAAAAGAGTGTTTTACGTCACTACTAGATACATCATATTTACATATCTAACTCTACTCTAGCTACTACTAGATTACATCTGCCTTATGGCATTCTCAAAAAATCTGCATTGGCAAGACCGGTAATAATATCACAACTGATAGTATATCACATCTGCCCTACCTCTATCGGATACCCAACTACCTGCTGCTGGAAATCCGCATGAGAACTCCTATGAATATAGGACATCCTCCCTATCTTCGGCTTCTTCATCTTTAGCTCCTGCCTTAGCTCAATGACCTCGTGTTTCAGCTCGTGGACCTTGTCCTTTGCCAAAACACGTTCGTCATGCTCTTCCTCCCACATATCTTCCATACTTTTCTTATCTTCCAGGATTTCATGGACTTCTTCTTTCAGTTCCCTGACCTCCTTTCCAAGCGAGATGTTTCTATCCAATAAGGCCATAAATAGACTTTTCATTACTTCCCCAAGAGCCACCTCCTCTTCAGGTGCTAAGGGGTTATAAGATGCTACCTCCACCTCCTCTTCAGACATGCCATCAAACATGTACATAAGGTCTAGGCTTTTAGAGTCTCCAGACTCAACTATCACCGCTTCAGGCTCTGTTGCTGTGGGGTTCGGTATAATCTCTACTTGATTCACTGACTCTTCACTTACTACTTGTATATCTCTATCCATTTCATTTCCTCTTAACATCTACAATAAAACAATTTAGTTTGATTAGTACACGTCAGTAGAATAATAAAAACACATAACATATATAATGCATTTTTAAAGGTTAATTTCCATCTTTTACTTCTTTGACTCTTCTTAAGGTTATGACTTAAGGTTCTTTTTCCCCCTTAAGTTTTAAAACCAAAGGCTTTGATACCAACCTGTGATGTCCCCAAATCCGGGTATCTTCCAACCCGACATATGGTGCTACAGTTCACACAAACATTCAATTGAAATTCCTCAAAAGAACGAATATGTCTTATATATATATATATATATATATATATATATATATATATATATATATATATTCCAAACAATATTCCCTTTCCAAGTTCTTTATAACCAATACATAAGTTCTTTGTCATAATATCAAATACATTACAACATTAAACCTATACTATTACATAGACAGTTCAAATGTCTGCCTTAGCCTTTCCCTTATCTTTACCGGATCCTTCGGTCCGTTCGGTCTTAGCTGCATTTATATGGTTCAAGCAAGAGTGAGCATAACTAGCTCAGCAAGTGTGACAATTTCATTTAAATAATATGCTTAAAACATAGGAATCATATATCTTCAATAATTGAACAATAGTTAAGAAGTACTATCGATAATTCAAAATAACACTTCACTTGTCTTTAAAACGTTTCACAATGAATACCATTCAGTAATACATCAATTTCGGTACAAGACCATGAGCATTTCATACTTTCTTTGAAAAGGACAACCCTACACTAAGTCCGTAAGTCCGACATATCTTACGAGTACGTCTAAGTGATCAGCCTATAGTACTCTATGTTGATCAACACTACATTCTTTAAACGTTTGTACATTTAAATTTTGGCAACCTCACGTGCCTATCATTTGACGACAAAACATTTTAGCATACTCAGTCTTCATTTGAAAACCACACCAATATTGTGATGCCCCGAAACCGGGTCCTCTGACTCCGGTTCGGTCATCACGATAAAATACAAGCATCCACCTCTAAGCAACATATGATAACTAAAATGCGAAATATAATAAACATACGTTATTCATTCAAAAGGTGTTACTAGTCCCAAGATTCGATAACCTTAATATCATCTTACAAACATACCCTAAAACAATACTTAGGGTTCTTATTACATAACAGTAATTTAAACTAGGCATATAGTAAAAACTGCTCTTGGCGACTATTCTACATCTTTCCTTTACCCTTGCCCTTTCCTGAGATCTCGGGCTTAGCTGTAATATAATTCATGATATAGCAAGGATGAGCAACTAGTTTGCTCAACAAGTTTAAATACAACAATAAGGATATATCATGATGAATGGAAGATATATGACAATGAATTTAATAATATGAATATCTAAAGGATTCAACAATATGAATATTAGAAGCAAATATAATGATTGCTTTTAGAGTAACTATTAGTCAAGTAGACTTTGAACTATAACACTCCAACATAATCAATAGCTAATTGACCCTTTGGTTACTGGCTACAGAATAAGTACTTGAGGGGATCAGCCTCGCGTACACCATGTATATGCATAACATTTAAATTTGCTCTTTGTATCTTATATTAGATACCTGGGGTATTCCCCTATCAAAAAGGGGTGTTCTTTTAGTCTAAGAATCCTTACCATCAATTGGTTTGGATAGCTTTTATAAAACTTCATACACTTGTCTGACCGAACAAAGGTTCAGACTCTATCTGACACAGTTCAAAAATTATAGAACTTTAAATGATGTACAAGTCCACGACTGTACGAACCCAAGTGCACTATGTGCGAATGTTAATAATATCGGTGTGGAATAATTGTAAGGTAATTAAACCACTTAATAGCATGCTTGGAAATAAATTTCAAGCTTACATGAATAACCTTCAATTCAACAATAACCTGCTCAATGCAATATGAAAAGGATAGAAAACTTTCACAAAACTCAAAGTTGTGTAAGTTAGGAAACTTGCTCAAGTAAAAGAGTAAGAATTAAGGAACTTACACAGTCAAAGAATGAAGTTCAAGGAAACTTGCTCAATATAAATTTGAGTAAGGTTAGGGAACTTTCCTGTTTGCTCAGCTATAATATAATTATAGCTTTAATTAACTTGCATTGAAACGACCAAACATTAACAAGTCGATCCTTTCAATTAGTAAGTGTAAACCAGTATGAGTATACACTTACAAGAATCAAATCATCACATAGCATGCTTCTATACATGGGTCATTACATTACACGATTAGTTTCTAACACACTATGCCATAGTTGAAATCACTATTGACTTTAAAGTTGTAAACACTAACTCATCATAGAATTCTTTCAATAGCATGCTTATTATCTCATGCATACTATATTGGACAAGTATTACAGATTAAAGTAATCATATACGCCTGCAGCAGTTCTCAATTTATTTACAGAACTCAAACCTCACAATAGGACGGCGCGCCCGCGCTTGGTTTGTACTAAGGAGTGGCGCGGCCGCACTGCTCCTGGTGCAAACCAAGACATGGCTGATTCTGCTGAAGGTCAGTGTTCTCCCGTCTTGCACAAATATGAATAATCATGCACAACACACATGCTATGATGTGAATAACTAAATTTAACCCTTCATCGAAACATATCATAGGTCACTATTCGTTTTCATTTAATCAAGACTTCACAAGTTAAGCTAACAATCATGCGATCCACTTTACCTACCACACATCATACTTTCATATACATACATGTTAGACATCAAAAACATATATACAAGTTCTCAACTTAATGTATGTAAAGTTTATCAAGTTCATTTTCAAAACTTTAAGTCTCTATTAGTAAAACTTCTTCAAGCATATGAGTTGAGTTTGCATAGTCTAAATCATGCTTTCATAATCACATAATAGATCACATGAACATATTTTTAAGTTCAAAACTTAGTGTATACATAGTTCGCTTATACATAGCCAATATAGTCTTTTTTCTTAAAATTTCTCTTTTTAATCATGCTTGAATATCTTATATTACCATTAACCATATAACCAACATATTGACATAAGTCAAGACATATCAGAATGTAACACACTCGTATCCAAGGTTAGAACATGTTTTGCAAAAATTTTATTAAAACTATTTTCCAACTCTTCAAGTTTTCTTTTAATATTCCAACCAAAACAAGCTAGCATGACTCCTATATACATAACTACCTTAGTCCACATGTTCAGGTCATTTATATGCATATTCAATTCAAAGTAACATGCTCAGAATGGAACATGATCATGACTGGCAGCAGGCACGGCCGCGCGGTCATGTAATATAGAAGTGGCGCGGCCGCACCACTTCGAGCAATATGAAAATAATGGCTCTACATTTGCAGAGCCTTAACACAAATCATGCTAAATCTGCAACCAAACCAACTACAATGCTTCTAAGCATGCAAACATCTTCAGACAACACAATGACATGTTATTCTAAATCAATTAACAGGGAATTCTTGAGAATTACAAGAATTTGCCAAAACTCAACTTAAGAACAAAAATTTTAGAATTTTATACCTCTTGAATCAATTCAGTTGTAATACACTCACTCCTTACAATCTCCTTAGCAATTAATTCTCAGCAATTGTAATGAGGAAGGTGAAGGTCTCATTTATAGGAGAATGGTTACATAGATAATGTCGTTACCTCTCAAATCAAACCAAAGGATTTCAAGATTGTATAAAGGATAAGAGGAGATTGGTGAGAGTTGATGATTACACTCATAAATCCCACTCCCCATCCACTAATTGCTCTAGGTTGGTTGTGTAACGCCCGAGAAAATCGGATTTTTGAGAATTAAATTTTTATTTTTATTAAATGAATTTAATTGATTATTTATGGAGCAAGCTAATCGAAGGTCGTTATATGACCTAGATTTGTCAGAACATCGTAGTATTTTGGCTACGTGGTAGAATTAAAGTGTTTAAATTTCCAAGACGAAAATAAAAGTTTTCCGGGAACAAAAATATTTTCGGGGAAAAAGACGAAATAGGCATTATTCACCCGTTTCTGCTCGGAGATTTATTTTGAAATTCCGAGAAGTTATTGATTGCATGAAATCTTGAGACGTGATGGAATATTCAATAATATTTCAGTTATGGCAAAAACGAAGTTTTCGCCTGCGGACTCAAAACCTAAGGGTTAAGGAAAGTGAGTTCCGCGAATGTAATGAGCATGTATAATAACTAGGGTTATTATGCGTGAGAAATACGAGTATGATACTAGTTATTATACGAGTATAGAAAGAAGATTAGTACGACGTATAATACGAATATCGTACGAACAATATACGAAGAGAAGACGCGATTACGAGAAAGGAATGTGTAGAATACGATCGTAGAATGCGATAAGTCTTAATAGACTTTATGTTCATGAACTTTGTAGAATCCAATTGGACTTGGATTATGTCAAGCCCAATGATTTGTGAAGTTAAACCCAAGTAATTAAGTAGGTTAATTAAACCTAAGCCCAAGCTATAATTTAATGGTTTAGGGTGATCCATGGGGCAACCCATGATCATGTGGTTAGTCTTGGTAACCAAGATAATGAAGTGATGAGCAAGTGTTGTGCTAATCAAGTATACTTAATGGCTAAGTTAAGTAGCAACCAAGTAATTAATGTGGTGACCAAGTAATTTATTTGGAGAGCAAGTAAACTTGGTGGCAAAGCTTGGAATAGTAAGGAGGTTAAGGGCGAAATGACCAAATTGCTCTAGCTTTGGTTTTTCTATAAATAGAAACCTTGAATTTCATTTTCTAGGATTTTGAAAATCCTACACTTGAGAGAGATAGAGAGAGCTCGGTTGGGAGAAGAAGAGGAAGAGCGTGAGCTTGAACGATCGGATCAAAAGTGATCGTGAAATAGAATAGCTAGCGAATCGCCGTCTTTGTATAACGGAAGAGGATTAACGAAGAACAGTAATCCGAACCCTAATTTCTTCTAATATTTTCCTTTAAGTTTTCTATGTTTAAAATATAGCTTAAAGAGAATAAGAAGTAAAAGAAGTTAAGAATGATTTCATATGGTTGAAATCATGAGAAAACAAAGAAATAAGAATAAGAAATGTAGTTTATAAATTTCTTAAGGATGTATAAGATTCGTAAGGATTTTGAGCGATCCGAATGAATCTTATGAATGAGTATGTCAAATTAGTAAGGAATGATGTTCTATAACATCCAATTCCAAGAAAAAGTAGAATCGTAATCCAAAATATCGATTAAAATGAAGAACGCGAAGAACACGCGAAGAACACGTAGAATGTTATTGATGGACAAATTTAAAACCATCATAGTGTAAATGTTGTTGATGGACAAGTTTAAAACCATCGTGTAAAGTTAGTTGCTTCTTGCTTGGTTAGGAGCGTTAGAAACGTTCATGAAGAACAGATTAAAATTGAGCTATAACGAAGTTATGGCAAAATTTTCGTAAAAGATGAGTGAGAATTTGTAAGTTAGTAAATGAACCCGGACGTGTAGGGTTTCATAAGAATGTAAGAGAACGTAGAAAACGTGAGTCGTGGACTCAAGAACGATCGAGTTCCGAGTTCGGATGACCGAATTACGGACGAACGAGCGAAGAACGTTAAAAGCATAAAATGAACGAAGAGTGAAGTTTAAGCCAATTGAATGGAACGTTAACGAGTTTAGATCGAATTTCTGCTTGACGGGTGTTAAATTATGGGAGATAACGAAGAGAATGGCTTTGGAACGACCTCGTTCCGAGTTATAATGAAGGAGTTATGAGATCGCAAAGTAAGCATCTCAAAACTTGACTTAACACTTAGAAAATTTTTCTAGGTTTTTGTCTTGGCGCCGCAGCGCGAGAAGGGGCACCGCAGTGCGAGCTCGGCCATACACTTTTGGAGAGTTGTGCCGCAGCGCGAGAGGGAAAGAAGGACTTGGCACCGCAGCGCTAGACCAAGGGAGGAGATAGAAGTAGGTCGCGCCGCAGCGCGAGAGAGAGAGGGAAGGATGGCGCCGCAGCGCCGGTGCAAGGCCATGCCCAGAAATGAGGATTTTATTTCTCAGATACTGGGGGATGTGCAAGAAAGAAGTATGAACATATAGTTCACGTAATGTAACACTTAGTCAAGTGTTTTAAACCTTTAGCAAATGTTGAACGAAAAGATTTAACGTGATTAAAAGACGGAGAATGTAAGCGTTAGATTACGTAACCGATATTCGGAGACCGTAGTCGCGACAAACGAACATGAGGGATTGCTATGATTGTAATTCCTTAGACGTTGAGTGATAAGGTAATGAATAACATTCTGATGTTATGTCATAGTAATGAGAAATGAAGGTAAAGCGTTTAGACGCTGTGAACTTGTTGCGATGAACGATCGGTCTTAGCATACAACGAACGGTATGTCTTCGACATAAAGGAAGAATAATGAACATGGGGTTCATGGGTGGAATAAACGATGAAAATGATTGAAACCTTGAGTGAAGGTTGAATGAAAGATTAATAGACGATCAAGTTAATGTCAAATACATAACGATCCTCGTGAATCGTATTCGTGTTGGACGAACGTTCTAAGTATACCCTAGTTGTATGACTTAGACGTTGATGAAGGTAGTAAGTAAGATATGAATTATCAAGGAAAGCCATAACAACTGGTAATGAGATTAAAGAAAGTCCGAGTGTGAGTCGGATAGAGAATGATAGAAGATTATGTATGGTTTAACCATAATTAAATGAAGAACGTAAGAGGGTAATAAGAAACCGTGAATGATGTTCAACGTTCGTAGTTCACCAACGATGATCGAAAGTTGGTTAATAACGTAAGAACGTTAATGAGCCGTAACGAAGCATGGAAAGTCGATTTGACTTTATTAATGAAATGAGCATGATTAAGTATACCAGATAAAAGATAGTTAATTGATGATGAATTAATTAACTTAAAGTAGCATCTTCGATGATGACAATAACGTTGAGAGTTACAACTAAAAGTTGTTGAATATTACGTGAATGTGAACGGTATGCAATAAGTATACTTAGCCAATAAACGATCGAATTTCGATTGATAATGTAATAACGTTGGTAAGACGTGAGGAAAGGTGATTAACTCAAAACGAGTGGTATTAATGAAGTAAATCCACTTACAACATAGAAGAGAAAGAAGTTGGTTATAAACGGCAAGCCGGAACCAATAATAAACAATCTAATAAATAATTAGATTGAGAAGAAGGGTAAGATTCATTAGGAACCATGTATGTTCGCTCATGACCTAATGTGGTATGTTATGTGATAGAAACAATGTGAATAGTTATTTGATAGCTAATTACAGTGTGCTATGTGAATATATCATGTAGATTCAGTAAAGGCTGTGGTCAGTCAAGTAAGTTATCTGAAGACGCTGAAAGGCAAGTCTTCTTAACGCTTGTCTAATTTCCATGTTAGCCAAGTTTTTATGTGATTCGTTGAACTGAATTGCAAGACTTGTTTCAAAGAAAGGGCTGATGCCAACTTTTAACTCGGCTAGACTATTCGTAATATATATATTGATTATCATACATGTCATTCTATATAGAAATGTTAACGCTATCATATGCCAAGAAATTGGTACGGGCGTGAAGGTAAGGTTTGTCTATGAACAAACAAAAGTATTTTTCATCGATTATTCGATGGGCAAGCGAGTTTGCCAAAAATATTAAACGTAAATACGTTTAATGAATGTAGTGTTGATCAACATAGGGTACTATGGGCTGATCACCCAGATGTACTCGTAAGTTATACGGATGAACGGCCTAAGTGCTGTGGACTCCTTTTCAAGTATAAAAACTGAAAGTTGTTGTTCATGGTCTATCGACCGGTTCAGAATTTCTAAGCTATTATATATATACTTTGGAATTGTTGTTATGACATTAGAGGTACTAGTCAAATATTTCATAGTGCTTCGTAGTTAATTGTTCATTTATGTGAATAAAGCATGAACTTGTTCATGTGATAGTCATGTGATTCGTTGTTAAGACTTGCTGAGCTAGTTATGCTCATTCTTGCTTAAACCATATGTTTGTAGCTAAAGCCGAACGAACTGAAAGTTCTAAGATAGATAAAGGCAAGGGCTAAGATGGATGCTTAGGCATTGTGTAATAGTTTAGTAACTTTGTATGTATTATACATTATGAACCATGAACGATGTAACCGGTTTATGAACCTGGGAAGGATTATACTTTGACTTTGATGAGAATATAGTAATTACTCTCATTTTGTTGTAATTCAATGGAATGATTGTATGGATGTTAGTACAGTGGAGCACCATCTGTCAGGTTAGAAGATACCCGAATTTGGGGGCGTCACAGGTTGGTATCAGAGCATTAGGTTATAAAACTTAAGGGGGAAGAACCTTAGGCTAATAACCTCATTAAGGAAGAGAAATTCGAAGGAAGTAAACTCGAGCTTTACTTAAGTCGAAGGAGTTAATAAGGTATTGAGGAAACTCAGTACCGAAAGATTTAAAAGATGAAAAATAACCCTAAATGAATTAAATGTGATTTGTGCTTATAATATTATGTGTTAAGTACTAATCAACATGTTATGGGTTATTGTAGGGTGACGAACGATAGCTTGATGTTTAGAAACGTGGAGATGATAAGTGAGGACTCAGTGAACAGAGTAGAGCTTGTAACCATGCCAGTGGCGGAGGTACCATTAGTAACTCTAGAAGAGTCGGAGCCAAAGGAATACTTTTCTGAGGAAGCCTACTCCGAGGGAGATGTAGCTTTGACATCATACCTTGATATGATGGTCTATGAGGAGGAGGAAATGGAGGTAGCCTCGGTTATTACGGAGGTACCTACACTAGAGTCAACATCTTTAGATGCAATGAGAGCATTGTATCTGGCAGTGCTTGACAGAAATGTGCAACTGAGTACAGTTGTGCAGAACCAGAATGAAGAGATTGATTATCTCCATGAAGCTAAGATGTCTGCAGAAGCAGATTTTTGAGTCAGAGCACGATAAGCATGTGCTTATGACAGAGTAGGCTAGGAACTATAAGGAAGAGGCCAATGAGCTTCGTAAGAAATTGGTTGAGAAAGACCAGAAGACAGCATAGATGTCTTACAGCCATTAGAGTGCTCATAGGGATTTCAAAAGTTCCGTGTTATTCCACTGAGTCGTGAAAGACTCGATATACTATTAGTCGGGATACTATAGTAATGTTGCAAATGAACTCAAAGATGCAGTTACGCATTATTAGGAGTTTAGAATTTTAAACATGTGTGTAGTGACGTAAAACCCTCTTTTGTAAAAAGGGTAGTCTTTTTGTAAATCCCAACTTTTGTGAAGTTCAATTGTGGGATAGAAATGTAATAGATTTTGGCTATGGAAGCAAATTTTAAATAGTTTCAAACTATGAAGAAGCATATTAATATAATGAAGTTCTTATTTAATGTGCTTTGATGTAGCATACGTTATTATTGTGGAATGATAACCAAGGGGGTAAGAACAACCCTATGCAAGAGTTCGTTAATTTATTAACGGCGGCATTTAACGAAAAAAAAACCGGGGGTAGAGCACCCACGGAACCTAAGGTAGCCAGAATGACTACCCTTAAAGAATTTAAAAGCGTTGGTCCGCCAGAGTTCAAAGGAACGACGGAACCATTAGAAGCCCAAACATGGGTAAAATAAATAGAGAAGGCATTTGTTATTACGAATGTAGCTGAGGCGCAAAAGACTTCTTTTGCGACCTATATATATAAAAAAACCAACTTTTGGTGGGAGGCTCACCAGGGTGGGGCAAGAACAGATACGGTAACGTGGGAACAATTCAAGAAGGTTGTCTTCGAGAATTATTTCCCTACAAGTATGCAAAGGAAGATGAAGATTAAATTCTTAGAACAAAGAAATGGGACATGACAGTTCCCCAATACGCAGCCAAATTTAAAGAATTGGTAAGGTTTGCTCCACACCAAGAAAACACTAAGAAGAGGAATGCTCGTAGGTTTGAGCAGGGCCTGAAACCCTGGCTCTATAGTAGGATTTTGGTATTCCAGAGTGTTTCCTATGGGACTATTCTGGAGAAGTTGATTGTAGCATAAGGCGATATTGAGTTGTAGACTCAATTCCACAAAGACGGAGGAACTAAGGCAGAGAATGCCGGGGGTAGTGGCGATATGTCGAAAAGAAAGAATTTTAACTCCGGGAATACTGGAGTGGAACAAAGGGATCCTAAACATAGGATGGAAGCATGTAAGATATGTGGAAAGACTCCTTTAAGAGTCTGTCTGAAGAGGAAATCGGATAGACCTATGGCCCGTACTTTTAATAGAATTGTCCAAGATGCAGTTGCATCAGTGGATGTAATAACATGTATCATTCCAGTCGATACAATGAATGCTTATGTGCAATTTGATTGGAGTGCTACTTGATCTTTTATAGCATGTGAATTTGCTAAGTGATTAAGTTCATTCCCGAAAAGGATTATAAATACCTTTAAATGTTAAGGTAGAGAATAAAGAAATAACTTTCTTTGATGATATTCGTGAAAACTTTTTCATGAATAAAAGAGTAAGTATCGGTAGATAAGAACCGATAAAGTTGAGAGAATTTGAAGTAATTCTCGGTATGAATGGGTTGATTAACCATAAAACCTTAACAAATGGTCTAAGGAAAAGTATGAATCTTCGGTTTTCTAAGAAACCCAAGATAGTAAGTTACGGTAATTAATTACCGAAACAGTCTTGTTGTCTAATCAAGACACAATCTAGAAGGATGTTAAGATAAGTTTAGGTTGTGGTACAATCGTAATCTTTGATGGTTGACATATGGGAACTGGGCTAAACAATTCCTTCAGAGAGCGAAGGTATATACGAAACTGGCAACCGATCTAACTCACTGTGATGGCAGTGTACATGAGACGGGAACTTGTTTGTTGGTTGTTTGTGGGAAACCACTCAGAGTACCATATGGACTACTAGCAGAGAAGCGATGTGTGCTGAATCCTAGAAAAGTTGTAAGAAGAAGATAATAATGTAAATCATCAAGAATGATGAACGTGTTAAGTAAGACATCTCCGTATGTCATGAAGCTGTAAACCAGTAATGAAAGTAGGTCGCGTAAACATGGGTTGAAAGAACGCGAACCCTAAGAAGTAAAGTAAGTAAACCAATGCGTAAGTCAAATATATGACTAATTGGTTAATAGTTAAGAATAAATACCCATTTCCTAGGATCGATGATCTATTTGATCAATTGAAAAGGGCAAAGTAAAATTTTTCTGTGATAGATTTGTGTATGGGGTATCATCGGTTGAAAGTAAGGAAGAAGGAGGTACCTAAAACTACGTTCAGAACTCGTTATGGTCATCACGAGTTTCTGGGTATATCATTTGGGTTGACTAATGCATTGAAGTTATACTTTCTTTAAGGGGCGCCGAGCAAGTCGGTGGTACGCTGATAGGTACTCTTGTGAAGTGCTATGGTTGGAATTACCATTAGCGTCACAGAGTGTTCGAATAATATTTGGACGAGTGGGTTGTAATGATCATTGGTGATATTCTAGTCTTTCTAAGACATCAGAAGATGATGCAGGATAAGTAGAAGACTAAGTATAGTCTTATTTTGTGGGAGGAATTTGAGTTCCATATAAATTCAAGTTAAAAGGATAACCGAGATGATATATAGATTATGTAATGTGTTAATAAGTGTTTAACTTCCAACTCAGATTTACTGATAGGAAGTGATACGTCATGTGAATTAAGATAATACAATTGTTGAAGGTGAAATGAAAGAACCCCAATGTCGAAGAAGCATTGTGGGAACTCGAGATTTAAATGATGGAAAATTTTTCCTCATTTAGTGTATGTAATTATAAGCTAAGATTCTGGGGACAGAATCCTTATAAGGGGGTAGAATGTAACGCCCGAAAAAATCGGATTTTTGAGAATTAAATTTTTATTTTTATTAAATGAATTTAATTGATTATTTATGGAGCAAGCTAATCGAAGGTCGTTATATGACCTAGATATGTCAGAAAATCGTAGTATTTTGGCTACGTAGTAGAATTAAAGTGTTTAAATTTCCAAGACGAAAATAAAAGTTTTCCGGGAACAAAAATATTTCCGGAGAAAAAGACGAAATAGGCACTATTCACCCGTTTCTGCTCGGAGATTTATTTTGAAATTCCGAGAAGTTATTGATTGCGTGAAATCTTGAGACGTGATGGAATATTCAATAATATTTCAGTTATGGAAAAAATGAATTTTTCGCCTGCGGACTCAAAACCTAAGGGTTAAGGAAAGTGAGTTACGCGAATGTAATGAGCATGTATAATAACTAGGGTTATTATGCGTGAGAAATACGAGTATGATACTAGTTATTATACGAGTATAGAAAGAAGATTAGTACGACGTATAATACGAATATCGTACGAACAATATACGAAGAGAAGACGCGATTACGAGAAAGGAATGTGTAGAATACGATCGTAGAATGCGATAAGTCTTAATGGACTTTATGTTCATGAACTTTATAGAATCCAATTGGACTTGGATTATGTCAAGCCCAATGATTTGTGAAGTTAAACCCGAGTAATTAAGTAGGTTAATTAAACCTAAGCCCAAGCTATAATTCAATGGGTTAGGGTGATCCATGGGGCAACCCATGATCATGTGGTTAGTCTTGGTAACCAAGATAATGAAGTGATGAGCAAGTGTTGTGCTAATCAAGTATACTTAATGGCTAAGTTAAGTAGCAACCAAGTAATTAATGTGGTGACCAAGTAATTTATTTGGAGAACAAGTAAACTTGGTGGCAAAGCTTGGAATAGTAAGGAGGTTAAGGGCGAAATGACCAAATTGCCCTAGCTTTGGTTTTTCTATAAATAGAATCCTAGAATTTCATTTTCTAGGATTTTGAAAATCCTACACTTGAGAGAAATAGAGAGAGCTCGGTTAGGAGAAGAAGAGGAAGAGCGTGAGCTTGAATGATCGGATCAAAAGTGATCGTGAAATAGAATAGCTAGCGAATCGCCGTCTTTGTATAACGGAAGAGGATTAACGAAGAACGGTAATCCAAACCCTAATTTCTTCTAAAATTTTTCTTTAAGTTTTCTATGTTTAAAACATAGCTTAAAGAGAATAAGAAGTAAAAGAAGTTAAGAATGATTTCATATGGTTGAAATCATGAGAAAACAAAGAAATAAGAATAAGAAATGTAGTTTATAAATTTCTTAAGGATGTATAAGATTCGTAAGGATTTTGAGCGATCCGAATGAATCTTATGAATGACTATGTCAAATTAGTAAGGAATGATGTTCTATGACATCAAATTCCAAGAAAGAGTAGAATCATAATCCAAAATATCGATTAAAACGAAGAACGCGAAGAACACGCGAAGAACACGTAGAATGTTGTTGATGGACAAATTTAAAACTATCGTACTGTAAATGTTGTTGATGGACAAGTTTAAAACCATTGTGTATAAGTTAGTTGCTTCTTGCTTGGTTAGTAGCGTTAGAAACGTTCATGAAGAACAGATTAAAATTGAGCTATAACGAAGTTATGGCAAAATTTTCGTAAAAGACGAGCGAGAATTTGAAAGTTAGTAAATAAACCCGGACGTGTAGGGTTTCATAAGAATGTAAGAGAACGTAGAAAACATGAGTCGTGGACTCAAGAACGATCGAGTTCCGAGTTCGGATGACCGAATTATGGACGAACGAGCGAAGAACGTTAAAAGCATAAAATGAACGAAGAGTGAAGTTTAAGCCAATTGAATGGCACGTTAACAAGTTTAGATCGAATTTCTGCTTGATGGGTGTTAAAGTATGGGAGATAACGAAGAGAATGGCTTTGGAACGACCTCGTTCTGAGTTATAATGAAGGAGTTATGAGATCGCAAAGTAAGCATCTCAAAACTTGACTTAACACTTAGAAAATTTTTCTAGATTTTTGTCTTGGCGCCGCAGCGCGAGAAGGGGCGCCGCAGCGCGAGCTCGGCCATACACTTCTGGAGAGTGGCGCTGCAGCGCGAGAGGGAAAGAAGGACTTGGCGTCGCAGTGCCAGACCAAGGGAGGAGAGAGAAGTAGGTCGCGCCGTAGCGCGAGAGAGAGAGGGAAGGATGGCGCCGCAGCGCCGGTGCAAGGCCATGCCCAGAAATGAGAATTTTATTTCTCAGATACTGGGGGATGTGCAAGAAAGAAGTATGAACATATAGTTCATGTAATGTAACACTTAGTCAAGTGTTTTAAACCTTTAGCAAATGTTGAACGAAAAGATTTAACGTGATTAAAAGACGGAGAATGTAAGCGTTAGATTACGTAACCGATATCCGGAGACCGTAGTCGCGACAAATGAACATGAGGGATTGCTATGATTGTAATTCCTAAGACGTTGAGTGATAAGATAATGAATAACATTCTGATGTTATGTTATAGTAATGAGAGATGAAGGTAAAGCGTTTAGACGCTGTGAACGCAATGTTATTGCAATGAACGATCGGTCTTAGCATACAACGAATGGTATGTCTTCGACATAAAGGAAGAATAATGAACATGGGGTTCATGGGTGGAATAAACGATGAAAACGATTGAAACCTTGAGTGAAGGTTGAATGAAAGATTAAGAGACGATCAAGTTAATGTCAAATACATAACGATCCTCGTGAATCGTATTCGTGTTGGACGAACGTTCTAAGTATACCCTAGTTGTATGACTTAAACGTTGATGAAGATAGTAAGTAAGATATGAATTATCAAGGAAAGTCGTAACAACTGGTAATGAGAATAAAGAAAGTTCGAGTGTGAGTCGGATAGAGAATGATAGAAGATTATATATGGTTTAACCATAATTAAATGAAGAACGTAAGAGGGTAATAAGAAACCGTGAATGATGTTCAACGTTGGTAGTTCACCAACGATGATCGAAAGTTGGTTAACAACGTAAGAACGTTAATGAGCCGTAACGAAGCATGGAAAGTCGATTTGACTTTATTAATGAAATCAGCATGATTAAGTATACCAGATGAAAGATAGTTAATTGATGATGAATTAATTAACTTAAAGTAGCATCTTCGATGATGACAATAACGTTGAGAGTTACAACTAAAAGTTGTTGAATATTACGTGAATGTGAATGGTATGCAATAAGTATACTTAGCCAATAAACGATCGAATTTCGATTGATAATGTAAGAACGTTGGTAACACGTGAGGAAAGGTGATTAACTCAAAACGAGTGGTATTAATGAAGTAAATCCACTTACAACATAGAAGAGAAAGAAGTTGGTTATAAACGGCAAGCCGGAACCAATAATAAACAATCTAATAAATAATTAGATTGAGAAGAAGGGTAAGATTCATTAGGAACCATGTATGTTCGCTCATGACCTAATGTGATATGTTATGTGATAGAAACAATGTGAATAGTTGTTTGATAGCTAATTACAGTGTGATATGTGAATATATCATGTAGATTCAGTAAAGGTTGTGGTCAGTCAAGTAAGTTATCTGAAGACGCTGAAAGGCAAGTCTTCTTAACGCTTGTCTAACTTCCATATTAGCCAAGTTTTTATGTGATTCGTTGAACTGAATTGCAAGACTTGTTTCAAAGAAAGGGTCGATGCCAACTTTTAACTCGGCTAGACTATTCGTAATATATAGATTGATTATCATACATGTCATTCTATATAGAAATGTTAACGATATCCTATGCCAAGAAATTGGTACGGGCGTGAAGGTAAGGTTTGTCTATGAACAAACAAAAGTATTTTTCATCGATTATTCGATGGGCACGCGAGTTTGCCACAAATATTAAACGTAAATACGTTTAATGAATGTAGTGTTGATCAACATAGGGTACTATGGGCTGATCACCCAGATGTACTCGTAAGTTATACGGATGAACGGCCTAAGTACTGTGGACTCCTTTTCAAATATGAAAACTGAAAGTTGTTGTTCATGGTCTATCGACCGGTTCAAAATTCCTAAGCTATTATATATATACTTTGGAATTGTTGTTATGACATGAGAGGTACTAGTCAAATATTTCATAGTGCTTCGTAGTTAATTGTTCATTTATGTGAATAAAGCATGAAATTGTTCATGTGATAGTCATGTGATTCGTTGTTAAGACTTGCTGAGCTAGTTATGCTCATTCTTGCTTAAACCATATATTTGCAGCTAAAGCCGAACGAACTGAAAGTTCTAAGAGAGATAAAGGCAAGGGCTAAGATGGATGCTTAGGCATTGTGTAATAGTTTAGTAAGTTTGTATGTATTATACATTATGAACAATGAACGATGTAACCGGTTTATGAACCTGGGAAGGATTATACTTTGATTTTGATGAGAATATAGTAATTACTCTCATTTTGTTGTAATTCAATGGAATGATTGTATGGATGTTAGTACAATGGAGCATCATCTGTCGGGTTAGAAGATACCCGAATTTGGGGGCGTCACAGGTTGAATTTGAGATGAATATAGAGTAGGATAGCTAGCTTTTTAGAAAATACGTAAATTAGCTTCATGTTACTATTCATCTACTTGGTGACACTAAATTTAGGACAAGAGCAAAACTCATCACTTGCACAAAATGAAATCTACAATTGGCTTATACCATATATACACATAATATAAACTTTGGTTATAAAATATGTATACACAATTCATTTCATATAACAATATTATTATGCAACTCACGTGAATGTAAATAACTCTTACTATATAGTCTATATATATGATATATAGGCATATTAATGTGTCACCTTGTACTATATAAAAATATAGTTAACTACCATATAATAAAGGTCTACTATATTGCATGTTTGCACAAATAAATCAAGTAAATATAATCATATTATATTTTTTAATCTCTTACTCATTAATTATTATTTATTCATAATAATTATTAATTAACACATTATCAATTAATTTCTCATAATTGCAATTAATCAATATGTTCACATCCTGCCACTATATTCAAATAAGTTGAATATTTAATTATTAATAATCCTATCATTTCTTTGATATCAAACATCTTAGGGTTAGTCCACTAATTTAAATAAACTATTAGTGACTCACTTTAATCATTTCATAAATTCGCATAACCATATAAGGTTTAAATAGACTCACAAAACTAACTCATAAAAATTTAAATCACATATTTAATTAAATAAAGAGTTTAAATTTCACGGCCATTACAAATATAGTTTGGTAAAACATTGGCCATACCTTGATAGATTATAAGAAATCCAAAACATCTTAAGTCTAGCCGAAAGAATGGCTTTAACTTCATCATTTAACAATTCATGCATAAGGAACATAAATCATAAAGATTGTCTAGATTGAATGTAGATAAGGGTTAGAACCGTGACACCCCCAAATTCGGGTACTGCATTCCCTCAAGATTTGGTGTTCACTTTATAAATGCATTCATATCTAACTACCCAATCATAATAAAATTGAATAATAAACCTTCCCATAAAGGATTACATTAATAAAATCTATCAGGTTATCTAACATTTACATACAATCATTCAAATGCGAAAAATTAAATAACTACATTACAATCATTAAAATAAAGTCTGATAATAAAATATTAACATGATTACAAGTCTTCAATACTTGCTCATCTTTCCCTTTCCTTTACTGGTGCTAGGTACATCGACCTTCTCGACTTTAGCTGTAATTGTTATATAAGCAAGAGTGAGCAAACAATGCTCACTTGAAATGATAATGAATAAATCTTTACAACAATTGCCAAATAATAGGCTCAATAGAACTGAACAATAAGTTCTATTAAAGATAATCAAAATTCTGAATCATATATCTGAGGGTCCTAAGACCACAAACTATGTCCACAGTTATAAGTAATCTTTCAACTTAAACTTTAATAGTTATAAAACTATAAGGACTCCTCGTACTTAGGGGGATCAGCCATTCGTACAATGTATTGTACACAAATATTTCAATACTAAGCGTAAACCCCTAATAATAGGGTTGTTCATCTCAGTATTTAGAGTACAAGTCCACCCCAACGTAAGTTTGGTTTGGATACGTTTCAAGGTAATTTAGAATTCAACGGTCATCAACTAAGGATTAGTTGAATAAAAAGTTAATAACGTTATGCTATGGAATAATCATAACTGAATCGACATTGTAAATTAAAGTCATGCTTCAGGAATAATCCAATAGCATAAGTATTGAACAATATAACATACCTTGCTTGAACAATATTAAGCTAAGGTTAACATCTTATTTAGAATTGAGTATTGAGCATGCATAATAAATAGTAAATTGAACGATAAATCTTGTTCAACTTTAATATATCAGAATATAGAAACTTGCATGCTAAATGACACGTTAAAGATAAGATACTTGTGTTCAATACACGAATTGAAAGAAGTTAAGAAACTTGCACAACGAAGGTTTAGGGTTAGAAAACTTGCCTTGCTCATAGGCTAAACCGTAATAGTTTGATTCACACTATCCTAATCACATATCATTAGGATACAATTAGTCACTACACATACTCTATATACCAATAAGTACCTAATTCATTTATGGTCTGATTCTTAATCACATAATCAAGTTTCATCAATAGAATAATAATAAAATTCGTTAAGTATTAGTAATATGCTCATTCACAGTACAATAATACCACAATAACAAATTTATATTTTTAATAGTCATAGTATTGCATTACATCAACAATTTAAAGACTTTGTGCAAAACAAAAGTCATTTATGGATATTCTGCAAACTAGCATTGCGGCGCTACAGTTTGCACTGTGGGCGGTGCTGCGGCGCGGTTCTAGTGATGTGGCGTGACTCACATGTAGTGGAGTGGCACTGCGGCGCGATGCCTAGGCCATGCAGTGGCGCTGCGACGCGAGGGTCGTGTTGTAGCTCTAACTTTGGCGCGAAGTGTAAAGCCGGGGCACTGTTTTTGGTGCTGGGGCTCCGAGTTACAGAACCAATAACGAATAACAGAACAAAGCTAACTTTGTTTCTGTAACTTAATTTCTAACAACAATTTATAATGTATAACTTACATAAATTACACACAAACTTCGCCAAGTATACACATACTAATTTAGCACAACTTAAACCACAATTTTAGAAAATTAAATACTGGAATAGTATATTTTAAAACCAAAACTCCATGTTTGGTATTATCTGACAAAATTAACTGAAATTCCACGATTATAAACCAAATGGATTCGTTTTAACTATATTCTCTTTGTTTCTTACCAAATTAATACATTCAAAGTTCAACTTATCTATTAGGTCACAATCATATATTATATTCATATCTATATTCAAACCATGTTCATACATATATTCACTGTAAAAACTCATTCCTTTCTTGCATACGCAATTTAGCACACAATCACACACGCGCGCGCGCGCGCGCACGCGCGCGCACACACACACACACACACACACACACACACACACACACACACACACACACACACACACACACACACACATATATATATATATATATATATATATATATATATATAAGCTAGTTATAACAATTACAATCACCATAATTCAGTTGTAAAGCATAATTCGAAAAATATAATTCATAAAACATAGAAATTTTATGCTGTAAAACTCATACATGTATCTATATAATATTAAACTTATGTAACATACCTTCAATTTGCTCAGACAATCCTTGTTAAACACCACAGATAATTGTTTGCAAACTCAAGAACTCTCTCTTGATTCTCTCTCTGGCTCTCTCAAACTCTCTAAAAATTCTTTTATTTTCTCTAAAAACCTTTTCTGACAACTTCTGATTTCTTTCTTAGGCTTAAGCCAAATATAATAAACGTAACATAAAATAAAACCAACGCACTTTTCAAACGTTTAAAAAAAACAAACGTACGAAACTGACATATACTAATGACCTTATTAAACTATCAGTTACCAAATATATTATTATTTATTTTTTTTTGTTTATTTAATTTATATTATTATAAATCAAAATTTAAAAGAAATCCAAAAGTCATAAGGCTCCGTTTGGCAAAACTCTTTAAAAATTAAAGACTTAATATATTTAAGCCTTGTTTGGCAAAACTAAATTAAACTTTTTTAATTTATTTTAATAACTCCTTTATAGTATAGTTATTTGTCACACTTTATTTCATTAAGTTTTCATACTTAATTTAATTAATTCTAATAACAATTTATTGAATAAATCATTTAATCATTATAAACTTTCTAACTTAATTATTAAATTAAATTAGAATATTATCTCATAATAATTAATTTTCTTAACTCATTAATTATTTATTAAACAAATAATTAACCAAATCAAATCAAATTAAACAAATATTTATTCAACGATAAACACATTCATTAAATATTTATACAATTCAATAAATATTTAAACATTATAATTAAAATTCTAGATTGTTACATCCTTCCCTCCATGCAAGGTTTATGTCCCCAGAATCACAATTTAAACAAATCATTCGTCACATTTTTTCTTACTTACAAAGATTCTGTCCCCAGAATCGAAGACACAGATTAAACAAATAACTCAGGGTACTCTTTCATCATTTTCTCTTCGAGTTCCCACGTAGCTTCTTCAGCATTGTGGTTCCTCCATATTACCTTCACAGAAGGTATAACTTTCTTTCTGAAAACTTGCTCTTTCCTGTCGACTATCTGGATAGGAACCTCTTCATACGACGAGTTTTTATCGAACTGCAACGGTTCGTACTCGATCACGTGCTTGTAATCGGGTTTATATGGTCGTAACACCGAAACATGACAAATATTGTGAACGTGTTCCAACTCTGGAGGTAGAGCTACCACATAAGCCACTTCTCCTACTCTTTGCAGCACTTCAAAGGGTCTGATAAACCTCGGGCTTAGCTTTCCTTTTTTACCAAAATGAATTTTCCCCTTCCAAGGAGAAACTTTTAAGAACACAAAATTTCCTACTTCGAATGCACGATCTTATCTGTGTTGATCAACATACTTCTTCTATCTGTCTTGAGCAGCTACCAATCTTGTAATGATGAGTTTGACAACCTCAGTAGTTTGTTGTACCAGTTCTGGTCCTAACAATTGGCGTTCTCCGACTTCATCCCAGCAGAGTGGAGTTCTGCACTTTCTGCCGTATAACGCTCTGTATGGCGTCATGCCGATGCTCACGTGGTAACTATTGTTGTAGGTAAATTCCACCAATGATAAATGTTCTTCTCAGCTCCCTTTGAAATCCATGATGCATGCCTTCAACATATCTTTCAATGTTTGGATCGTTCATTCGCTTTGGCCATCTATTTGCGGATGATAAGCCGTACTCATTCTCAACTGTGTTTCCATACATTCTTGTAGTCTGTTCCAAAAGTTTGACGTGAATCGCGGATCTCTATCTGACACAATTGGCACTGGCACTCCATGTCTCGAAACGATCTCTTTAACATACAATCTTGCCAACTGATCAAGATTGAACCTAATCTTTATTGGCAAAAAGTGTGCTAATTTTGTCAATCTGTCCACTATCACCCAAATCGCATCGCATCCTCTATGAGTAGTTGGAAGACCCACCACAAAATCCATTGTGATGTGTGTCCACTTCCATTCCTGTATTTCTAACTGTTGAAGTAATCCGCTCGGTCTTTGATGCTCGGCCTTGACTCTTTGGCATGTCAAACATTTCGTAACACATTCTACAACATCTCTTTTCATGTTTGG
The DNA here is from genome assembly GCA_016801055.1 of Panax notoginseng. NCBI lineage: Eukaryota > Viridiplantae > Streptophyta > Magnoliopsida > Apiales > Araliaceae > Panax > Panax notoginseng. The sequence continues at coordinate 114,817,543 of CM029019.1, forward strand.
CCACCAAAAATAACGTCGTAAATCTTGATACATCTTCGTACTTCCTGGATGAATCAAGTATCTTGAATTATGAGCTTCGGTCAAGATTTATTCTTTAATATTTGGTACTGATGGAACCCAAATTCTTCCCTCGAATCTCAGTAACCCTTCGGTATCGATCTTGTATTTCACCTGTAGTTGATACTTCCTTTATTTTTCTGCATTCTTCATCCTGTAGTTGAGCATTCTTCACCTTGTCCACTAAAGTTGGACCAGCTTTTATTTGGAATAGTCGTTCGTCGAATTCTTTTGGAAATTTTATTTCCAACTCCAGCTTTGTCATTGCTGAAATAAGTTCCTCCTGTGTGGTTATCAGCATCAACTTTTCCCGACCTTTCCTGCACAAAGCATCTGCAAACCACATTCTCTTTGCCTGGATGATAAAAGATCTCGCAAACATAATCTTTTATCAATTCCATCCACCTTTTTTGACGCATGTTCTAAGTGAAAATATACTTCAGACTCTTATGGACTGTGTAAATCTCACATTTTTCTCCACAGAGATGGTGTCTCCATATCTTCAGAGCAAATACCACTGCAGTCAATCCTAAATCATGAGTCGGATACCCTTTCTCATAATCCTTCAGTTGCCTTGATGCATATGCACTAACTTGGCCGTTCTGCATAAGGACACATCCTAATCTTTTATGTGAGGCATCACTATACACCACAAAGTTTCATGTACTATCTGGTAATGACAACACAGGTGCCACACTTAACTTCTTCTTCAAATCTTGGAAACTTTCTTCACACTTCTCCGTCCAAACAAATTTTACAGCTTTCCTTGTCAAATTTGTTAACGAAGTGGCAATCCTGAAAAATTCTTGAATAAATCGTCTATAATAACCGACCAGTCCCAAGAAACTCCTCACCTCCGATGGTATCCTTGGTTGTTCCCAATTTATTATAGCTTCCACTTTTAATGGATCTACTGAAATCCCATCTTTGTCAATCACATGTCCCAAAAATTGTACACGATCTAACCAAAATTCACACTTAGAGAATTTTGCATACAACTTTTCCTTTCTTAGTGTCTCCAACGTCAAACGTAAATGTTCCACGTGTTCTTCTTGAGTTTTGGAGTACACCAGAATGTCGTCGATAAATACCACTACGAACTTGTCTAAGAATGGTTTAAACACCCTGTTCATCAAATCTATGAATGCAGCAGGGGCATTGGTCAAACCAAAAGACATCACCAAAAACTCGTAATGTCCATACCGAGTTCTAAATGTCGTTCTTGGTATATCCTCCTTCCTTACCTTCAATTGGTGATACCCACTTCTCAAATCTATTTTTGAGAAATATCTAGCATCCTTTAATTGATCAAACAAGTCATCTATTCTTGGCAACAAATATTTATTCTTAATAGTGACTTTGTTTAACTCCCTATAATCAATGCAAAGACGCATTGACCGATCCTTCTTCTTCACGAATAACACTGGCACTGTTATACCCGAGAATTTCCACGTATTAGTAAGTGAATATATTAATATAAATGAATATTTATTTGAATATGAACAATTTTGTGTTAGGAAATGAGGTAACTCAATTATATTAAATAATTGAATACTTAAGAATATGTGGAGTTTGTGATGAACTCGTTGAGAGCCTTGTGTGGCATCGTGATGGAAAATATTAATAGTAATATTAATCGACGAAGGAATTATCAAGTGAACAATTAATTGTTAATTGTTATTGTAGAATATTAATTAAGTTTTATTGGTAATTAATTAATGTTATGTGATTGTTATTACGAGTAAAGTAAATTGTTTAATTAGAACGGTATTATTAATTAATGTGTGTGATATTATATAGTTCTTGCAATAAAAATAAAAATGTGGTGTGACACATTAATATATATAAACTATATAATAAACTGTAGGGATTATAAGCTACAAAAAAAACAATTGTTTATGTGACATTGAGTATGTGTTGAAACATTAAAAGATGTACTCAGTCAAAGAATTTCAAGCTATTCCAATAAGTGGGTATAACTGGAATAATAAAGTTTTACGGAGATATTAATTACTAGTGGGTAATATAATGGAGTCCATGCATATTATAAATAATAATTAGACTAGAATAATGTACATGAATTATAAGATGTGAGTACATAAATAATCCCTAACTTCCAGTATGTAGTAGCCTTAACACATTGAAACTACATTTTTGGAAAACCCAAGAGAACAAATTAAGTATTATAAACACAGATGCTGAGATTTAATACTGTGTCCCATTTTAAGTGATTCAAATAATGATGCACAGTAGCCTAAATCTAATTGCGTATAACCAAGTCGGTGGTTGAAGGCTACTCTAGCCGTGATCATGAAGAAGGGAGTGGAAGAGATGAAGTTGGTGATCTCTTTTCACCAACCTCTCTCAATCCAAGGGTTCCTTCCCTTTCCCATTGGATTGTATATGGTAGATAAACTCATAAACCGTGTAAATCATTCTCTATAAATGGCAACCAAACTCTTCTCATTCTCTGTTGGTTGAAATTATCTGATAAGTTGCATATAGAAGTGTGAGCTGCTGAGGATTGAGGAAGTAAACTTAGTGCAATAAGGAGTAGCCATTTAAGCTTCAAGAGGTAGCAATTATGTTTCATGTTCTTAGTATTGAGTTTTGTCAAATTCTTATAATTTACTTGAATTCTCTGTTAATTGATGTATGATAGCATGCCATTGTGTTGTCTATGTTTGCATGCATATCTAAGAGCTTTGCAGGTAGTTTGGTTGCAAGTTTAGCAGTGAATGTGATAAGGCTCTGCAAAAGCAGAGCCATAATTTTTGATTCTACTCGAAGTGGCGCGGCCGCGCCACTCCCATAGGCTAATACCTCGCGGCCGCGCGTGGTGTTATTTTCAGATACTGCTGTAATGTTCCTATATTGTTTTGAGCATGTTACTTTGGTTAGAATATACATATGAATGGCCCTAGCATGTGGTTAGATATTGTTTGAGCATGTTATGTTGTTTTGGCTTGATTTGAGCTAAGTTTTCAAGAAAACTTCAAGTTTTGGATAAGCTAGAAATGGTAAACTTTAATAATGCATGTTCTGATCTTGCAAGCATGCTAGTATGGTTTTGAAATGCATGTCGGGCATACTAACTTAAATATATGCATTTCATATTGAAGCATGAACATGTTAGACTTAGTAGTAAGCTTTGCTAATGAAAATACGAACTTCGAACGTGAATGTTAACGTGCTACTTTGAAAGTTAGAATCTGATGATTATGAACATGTGCGATGATATCCTTAGAGACACTCATTTATCATAAATGTACATGTACCATGCTTAGGTATCGTAATCATAAACAAAGCATATTTCAAAACAAAACAATGTTAAATACACGTGTGTGATATGAATACTCACAAGCATGTCTAATATGATTTATATGACTACCTTATATGTTTAAGAATCAAGCATGTTGGACTTTGTGATTTCATAACCTTAAATAGCCTTAAATTGTTAAGATGTCCAACTTAGAACCTTATTGTGCAAGACGAGACCTAGATTAAACTAGACAAGTGCGAAAGGACCCTTAACATGTTAATATGTGTTATGTATGTAAGGATGGTCAAGCTAGGCCAAGCAAATAGCTTCTCAGCCCTGGTTTGAACTGGGAGCCCCACGGCCGCGCGTCTCCTCAGTGCAAATCAAGCGCGGCTGCGCCAGTCTGGAATCACAGTTAGTGAATTCTGACTTTTGGGCAGTAACTTGTATGATGCCTATAATGCTAAATGTGATCTAAAACCTACTGATGTGTATATATACGTGTGATGCTTAGTCGATAAGTTGGTTTTGCATTGAAATGAAAAGTCCATAAGTAAGGAGGTTTTAACCTTAAACATTCTTGATTTGCTTATGAAGTAACTAAGTATTTGATTTATGATGACGTATAAATTGATTTTGTACCTTACATGCCTACTTGTATCATGTCAAGCTTGATTAAAGACTATGTTAGCTAACGAACATTGTATACTTATAATGCGCTATAAATAGGATTCGAAAGTGTTGATTTATTAAACGAGGATAAACTACGCGTAAGGCAAGTTTCGTTGAACTTCACTCTTTGATTATGCAAGTTTCTAAACCTATCTTATTGTGCAACTATCTTTGCATTCTTGATTCGACGATTACCGTAAGCTTATCTCTTTGAGTACAAGTTATATTGTTTTCTCGTTCAAACGAGCCATTGTGCTTAAACCCTTGTGAAAATTATTATTCATAATAAACTTAGTATTGTTCTTGAATATTGTAAAAGAGTCGATGCCATTTGATTCGGCTAGACTATATGCATGTTTATAAAACTGTCCAAACCAATTGATTGGTGCGAAAATCTTGAAAACTGAGTTGCCCTTATGGTAAGGGGGTTGTATGTTGTTGAAAACCCCAACACATGAGTATATTATTATTGCGGTGTTATGCATAACGTAAAGTATTGTAGACTGATCATCTATAGTACTTGATAATTTGGACTATCAGTTTAATATTGGTAACTCTAGTGGAAGTTCAATAGTTCTTAGTGACTGCTCAATACACATTGCTTATCCAGTTGGATACATTGTTAGTCGTTGAGTTCATATATATTTGTTGATTTATATTGAATTGTCATTCTTATTCCAAGAATTGTTGATATTCCTTATCCTTGATGTTATTCTGAAACTTTGAATTATCCTAGAAATGGCACTTCGATATTTCAAACCTTGTGATATTATATCTTACCCCTTGTGATATTATATCTTACCCCTTTCAGTTAAGGAGGAACAGGGAGGTGTCTCTAGAGCAGACAAGGGCAAGGGAAAGGCTACCGACTAGCTTGTCCCTTTTTATGTTTAATCTATAATGTTGTTTTAAGACTATTTCCAGACTATGTTTAAGCTTATGAAGGATTATGTAATAAGTCTTTATTCGATATTATTATGTAATCTATTAAGCATTTTAGGTTGCGATACTTGGGGAATAATTATAATAAATCGTTGTACATTATTCTAAAGTAGATTTTCCGTTGTGTATGCATTATTTTAGTTATTATGGTTTTACCATGAAAACGTGATGAACCAAATTCGGGTGACCAAGTGGAGGTTAGAATTTGGGGGCGTCACAGGCGCTCCCCACGGTGATACGCTTGGTTGAATATACTTCTTTTTTAGAAGCTCCTGCAGTTGTACCTTCAGTTCCTTCATCTCTATCAAAGCAATTCTATACGGGGCCTTCGATATCGGTGTTGTTCCTAGTGCTAAATCGATCACGAACTCAATCTCTCTGTCAGGCAGAAGTCCTGGAAAATCTTCCGAAAACATATCTACAAATTCCCTAACCACTGGTATCTCTTCCAGTTTCACACCCTTCTTTTGAGTATCGACTATGTAAGCTAAATAACCCACATAGCCTCGACTCAACAACTTCTTGGCCTGCATAATTGTCAGACATTTCATTTGTCTAGGCGATTTGCTACCATAGAAAACAACCTTTTACGGAGTCATAAGGTTTACACATTTCTTTTGGCAATCAATTACCGCTCTATAATTGAACAACCAATCCATTCCCAAAATAACATCAAACTCTCCAAGTCTAATCGGGATTAAATCTACCATCATGATATTCCCCTTAATGTTCACCCTACAATTCCTGTATACGAACCTAACAGGAACTACTTCCTTATTCACAATTTCTATGTTTAAAGGGAAACTCAATTCTTCATTAGGCAATCCTAACCTCTTAGCAAAGTCATCAGATATAAACGAGTAAGTAGCACCCGAATCAAATAATATATAAGCATCAATATCATTGATTGGGATAATACCTGACACCACATCCTTTAATTACACAGCATCTTGCACAGTCATGTTAAAGGTTCTGGATATGGGTTTGTTTGATGCAGTTGGTCTAGCAATGGCCCATGTACCTCCCTTGCTTCCTGTTATCTCTCCAGCCTTCTTCTTAGGGCACTCATGAGTGAAGTGATCGTTGGACCCGCATGTGAAGCAAACGTTCTTCTTTGGTTTAGTGCAATTTGGGACGATGTGACCCTCCTGGCCACACTTAAAGCATACTCGTTTCCTCATTAAGCACACACCCTTGTGAAACTTCCCGCATGTAGCACATGCTTCGAACTTCTTATTCTGCTGGTTACCCTGCTGATTTCCAGCACCCATATTTCCATTCCATTCTCTCTTCAGGTTATTGTTACCATTTCCACTACCACCACCACTATTCTTCACCTCCACCTCATTCTTCTTCTTTTTCTGTTCTTGATTGAACTTTGTTATCGCCTCGCCTCCACCTTCAGCGAGAATTACCTTCTCTATTACTGCTGCGAATGTCTTCAGTAGGAACTATGGCGTAAACCTCGCCAACTCGTTGAATTTTGCGGCATACTCAGACACCGTCATTGTTCCCTGCTTTAATTCTAAAAATTGCACTTCTAGCTGACTCTTCGAACTCTCTGGGAAATAGGTCTCGAAGAATATCTCCTTAAACCTATTCCAAGTCATCACTCCTTGTCCTTCTCGAGTTTTATTGGCCTGCCACCAATAACTAGCCTCTGCTTTTAACATGAATGTTGCAAAAGCAGTCTTCTGATCTTCACCAACCCTAGCTACCTCGAACACTTTCTCTATCTCCATGATCCTGGTCTGTGCCTCCACTGGATTCATGGACCCATGGAATTCTGGTGGTCCAACCGCCTCGAAATCCTTAAAAGTTATAGCTTGATTATACGGTTGATTCTGCAATGCACCCGTCAGTAACGTCACTAGCTGCTGAACTAGGTTTGCCTCAACATTGTCATTATTGTTAGTTCCCTCAGTGGTTCTTTATCGTGGTTGACGTCTTGGAGGCATTTTCTGTTAAAATACATCCATTAGATTATTTCTCAATTCCTTTAAGTATTTTCTACTTAACTTCCCCCCATTAAAGAATTCATCACATAACACATACTACTTTGAATAAAATAAAATAATAACTTTTATTCATTCATAATCTTTTTGAAAAAATATAAGAACAATAGCATCACTGCTATTTACATTACTTTCCTGAACTACAAAAGTTTCAGGATAACATCATCATCATATCCCATTGATTAAATATCACTAGGGATTTACACATTATTTAACATTTTTATTAATCGCATAACAGGTACATTCACTACAGTGTCCTACTAAGATACTACGTAGCCTTACGACGCTCTTCCTCCATAATCTAAAACATTGTTCTGCGATCTAATATATATGATAGAAGCATCTCGAACTGAATCAGATAACCCATGACCGGATCTTGAGCTCAATTAATCACGGTGTTGAATACGTTATTCATCTCCTCCATAGTCATCCTCTTTGCTTATGCGTCTCTTGCTGTTATCCCAGCTCGTTGAAAAGCTTCCTCGTACGCATCTTCGGGTCTTACCCTCCTAGTAGATTCTTCCTGCAGCTTGTTCTTCAGTTCTGCAATCTCCTCGATCAGTTGTTCATTTTCTCCTTCAATGCGTACTAGCTTCTCTTCGACATTAGTCAGTCATTCATCTCGATTATGGATCTCGTCGTCCATCTGTGCCATCGAAGTCTGTTGTTCAGCTACTATCTCTTGTAACTCCTCGATGGTATCCTGCAGTTCCACATTGCGGTCGTAAACTTCATCGTACATACGAGCAGCAATCGAGTTCAGTGGAATCTCTTCCTCCTCGTCCTCGTCATCATCATTCAACTGTGGCAGCACAACGGGATCCTCCTCATCTGTTTCCACATCATCATCCTCATCTTCAACCACTATGACCAATGGGATTGACTCCCGTGGAAGTAGTTGTTCCCAAACTACCTGAATGTCACGAGACTCCTCCTCTCTAGGCATCTGAGGTCCTTCCTCCCTAGCCTGACTAGATTCTCCGACATTAGTCATCCTGATAACAAAAATTTTTAAGTTTTAATTATTAATTATTACTACTCGATACTAACTAGCACATAAGTTATAATCACATAAGCACATAAGTGTTTTATTACTTCTTCCTTAAAACTCGATAAGAGTTTATCACCACTATCTTTTCAAAGGTTACTTCCTAAGGCTTTTCCCCCACCTAAGGTTCATAACCTAAAGCTTTGATACAAACTTGTGACACCCCCAAATCCGGATACTGCATTCCCTCAAGATTTGGTGTTCACTTTATAAAAATATTCATATCTAACTACCCAATCATAATAAAATTGAATAATAAACCTTCCCATAAAGGATTACATTAATAAAATCTCCCAGGTTATCTAACCTTTACCTACAATCATTCAAATACGGAAAATTAAATAACTCCATTACAATCATTAAAATAAAGTCTGATAATAAAATATCAACATGATTACAAGTCTTCAATACTTGCTCATCTTTCCCTTTCCTTTACTGGTGCTAGGTACATCGACCTTCTAAACATTAGTTGTAATAGTTATATACGCAAGAGTGAGCAAACAATGCTCACTTGAAATGATAATGAATAAATCTTTACAACAATTGCCAAATAATAGGTTCAATAGAACTGAACAATATATCCTATTAAAGATAATCAAAATTCTGAATCATATATCTGAGGGTCCTAAGACCACGAACTATGTCCATAGTTATAAGTAATCTTTCAACTTAAACTTTAACAGTCATAAGACTATAAGGACTCCTCGTACTTAGGGGGATCAGCCCTTCGTACAATGGATTGTGCACAAACATTTCAACGCTAAGCGTAAACCCCTAATAAAAGGGTTGTTCATCTCAGTATTTAGAGTATAAGTCCGCCCCAAAGTAAGTTTGGTTTGGAATCGTTTCAAGGTAATTTAGAATTCAACGGTCATCAACTAAGGATTAGTTGAATAAAAAGTTAATAGCGTTATGCTATGGAATAATCATAACTGAATCGACATTGTAAATTAAAGCCATGCTTTAGGAATAATCTAATACCTTGCTTGAATATTATTAAGTTAAGGTTAACATCTTATTTAGAATTGAGTATTGAGCATGCATAATAAATAGTAAATTGAACGATAAAACTTGTTCAACTTTAATATATCAGAATATAGAAACTTGCATGCTAAATAATAAGTTAAAGATAAGATACTTACGTTCAATACACGAATTGAAAGAAGTTAAGAAACTTGCACAACGAAGGTTTAGGGTTAGAAAACTTGCCTTGCGCGTAGGCTAAACCGTAATAGTTTGATTCACAATATCCTAATCACATATCATTAGGATACAATTAGTCACTACAGATACTCTATATACCAATAAGTACCTAATTCATGTATGGCTTGATTTTTAATCACATAATCAAGTTTCATCAATAGAATAATAATAAAACTCATTAAGTATTAGTAATATGCTCATTCACAGAACTATAATACCACAATAACAAATTAATATTTTTAATAGTCATAGTATTGCATTACATCAACAATTTATAAACTTTGTGCAAAATAAAAGTCATTTCTGGACATTCTGTAAACCGGCGCTGCGGCGCCACAGTTTGCACTGTGGGCGGCGCTGCAGTGTGGTTCTGGCGTTGTAGCGCGACTCACATGCAGTGGAGTGGCGTTGCGGCGTGACAGTGGCACTGCGGCGCGATGCCCAGGCCAGGTAGTGGCGCTGCGACGCGAGGATCGTGCTGTAGCTCTGACTTTGGTGCGAAGTTTAGAGCCGGGGCGCTGTTTTTGGTGCTGGGGCTCCGAGTTACAGAACAAAGCTAACTTTGTTACTGTAACTTAATTTCTAACAACAATTTATAATGTATAACTTACCTAAATTACACACAAACTTCACCAAGCATATATATACTAATTTAGCACAACTTAAACCACAATTTTAGAAAAGTAAATACTGGAATAGCATATTTTAAAACTAAAACTCCATGTTTGATATTATTTGACAAAATTAACTGAAATTCCACGATTATAAACCAAATGTATTCATTTTAACTATATTTTCTTTGTTTCTTACTAAATTAATATATTCAAAGTTCAATTTATCTATTAGGTCACAATCATATTATATTCATACCTATATTCAAACCATGTTCATACATATATTCACTGTAAAAACCCATTCCTTTCTTGCATACGTAATTAAGCATACAATCATATATATATATATATATATATATATGCAAGTTATAACAATTACAATCATATACAATCACCATAATTCAGTTTTATAGCATAATTCAAAAAATAGAATTCACAGAACATAGAAATTTTATGCCGTAAAACTCATACATATATCTATATAATATTAACATACCTTCAATTTGCTTAGACAATCCTTGTTTAACACCACAGATAATTATTTGCAAACTCAGGAACTCTCTCTTTATTCTCTCTCTGGCTCTCTCAAACTCTCTCAAAATTCTTTTCTTTTCTCTGAAAACCTTTTCTGACAACTTCTGATTTCTTTCTTAGGCTTAAGCCAAATACAATATATGTAACATAAAATAAAACCAACGCACTTTTCAAACGTTTAAAAAAAATAAACGTACGAAACTGCCATATACTAATGACCCTATTAAACTATCAGTTACCAACTATGTTATTATTATTATTTTTTTTGTTTATTTAATTTATATTATTATAAATCAAAATTCAAAAGAAATCCAAAAGCCATAAGGCTCTGTTTGGAAAAACTCTTTAAAAATTAATGACTTAATATATTTAAACCTTTTTTGACAAAACTAAATTAAAATCTTTTAATTTATTTGAATAACTCCTTTATAGTATAGTTATTTGTCACACTTTATTTAATTAAGTTTTCATACATAATTTAATTAATTCTAATAACAATTTATTAAATAAATCATTTAATCATTATAAACTTTCTAGCTTAATTATTAAATAAAATTAGAATATTATCTCATAATAATTAATTCTCTTAACTCATTAATTATTTATTAAACAAATAATTAACCAAATCAAATCAAACTAAACAAATATTTATTCAATGATAAACACATTAATTAAATATTTATATAGTTCAATAAATATTTAAACATTATAATTAAAATTCTGGATTGTTACAAGAACACTTGCCTTTAGCGTCTACTACGGTATAATTACACTTTCCCTTTAAGTCTTTTAAGGTCTATACAATATATGATCACATAACGTAACATATTAGATCATATATAATCAAGTATGGTTACTACTATATCTTACCCTTCTTCTCAATCTAATCATGACTTAGATTTGTTTTTATTGGTTCCGGCTTATCACATTACGTTGCTCTGACATTCGATTAGCCTTTCGTCGACCTTCGGTTGTAATACTTAAGGTCTTTAATATCATTTGAGGATGTTACTTTAGGTTTAATAATGTTTCATTTCATCATTAACCAATTGCCCTTCTTTTTACCTTCATTACTGTGCAAACCCTAACGCTTGCGCTGCGGCGCCAGCTTCCTGTCATTAAGTCGCGCTGCGGCGCAAGTTAACTGTAGCTGAGGGTCGAACCCGGCGCTGCGGCGCCACTCTTTGCTCCCCAGACCACACCGCAACGTGAAACTACAGTAGGTCGTGGCACTGCACATGGCGCTACAGCACGATCAATATGCCTTGGGCTGGCGCCGCTGCGCTACCTATGTGCACCTGATAGAAATGACAGATTTTTAACTTTGTGAACTTCCCGGACTCTAAATTTAATCATTTTAAGTCTGAATTGGCTCGTTCAAAAGCCATTAGCTCACAAATCACATATTCTACGTGTTCATGAAAGAATTTTACATTTTTGAGTTTGTTAACTCAAAATTCACCTATGAGTTCATTTTTTAATGAAAACGTTCGCTAACGTTCAATGCTCGTTTCATCGTTCTAAGTCAGAATTCGGTCATTTTTTGAGTTCGCAACTATATAATACCAAATAAGACTTAACTCCATCGAAAGCCAATGTTTCCGAGCTCAATATCAAAATTCGACTTCCATTCTGAAAATTTCACGATTTCGACGATCATCGTATAATCGTGTGAATTCCGGCATAACTTCGTTACTTATGATTTGGTCATCGTTTCAAATTAATTCTATCCATCCTACTAACATCTTAACATACATATTATATCAACTTATTTTCATGATAAGTCATTACTTGTTCTTCATGAGCTTATTACTTATAAAAGTATAAACTACTTATGATTTTATTTTACATGACTTATAATGGATTAAGTCTTTTAACCATCATCCTTACATCTCCTTATCATACAAACTCCATTCATGTAAACATGTTACAAGTCTTACAAGTTCATCCTTAGTTCATCACTTATCCATGAACAAAGTGCTTATTCAGGGCTTATTAAGACTTAAGTCCTTAGATTATTCATTCGTATCATTCCTTAGCATACATTTCTATCAATCAACACTTCTATTATCAACCTATAATTGTAGAGATGGAAGATTTATGACATAGGATCATTACCTTTGATGATCAAGCTTGTTCTTCTTCTTTTCTAATAATAGAAGTCTAGCTTATTCTTGCTTATTCTCTCTAACAAATAAGTTGTATTATGTTGGATGAAATTAACAAACAACTAATGAAATCTAAAGCTTGCTATTTATAGGATTGCTAAAGTTAGGGCATATTGGTTAATAGCCAATCCCACCTCCTTAATATACCTCCATACTATTCATTACTTCATAATTAAGTTATCTTGCTCATTACACTAATTACTTGGCCATCATAACTTTTTCTGGGTCACCAAGATTAACCATATGAATATGGGTTGCCCCATGGGTCACCCTAACCCATTGGATTAATAGTTTGGGCTTTAAGTTTAATTTACTTATCCTACACTTGGGCTTGTATTAACAAACTCACTTGGGCTTTACCATTACTTACTCTTGGGCTTGCATATTAACTTCTATTGGACTTTATAAATTGCTACACAATCCTACAAAATCTATTTCATTTGGCTTAAAGCCTTAGAACATAAACTCTACGTATTATTCTCATATTCTAACTTGTATACTTATTCCTCATATACGACATACCATCATTCGTACATACTCGTATAATACCTCGTATCATACTCGTATTCATTACCTTGTACAATACCTACGTATTATATGATCATCACTTAAATTTCTTAACACTTTATTTTCCCTAACGTTCTCAAATTAAGTCCGCAGGCGAAAAACTGTGTTTTCCATACTTAAATTATTATTACATAATCTATCTCACTTTGATATTCCATCATTACGTATTTTTCGGAAATTCAAAAATAATTCCCGAACAGAAGTCCGTGAATAGTATTTTTCAGAAAATTTATCGGAAAACTTTTATTTTCGTCTTAGAAATTCAAACACTTTAATTCCTTCACGTAGCTTAAGTACTACGATGTTCTGACATATCTAGGTTATAGAATAACATTCATCTTGCTAACACATAATAATAACTTATAATATAATTTTATTCATTATTTAATTAAATAAAATTATTTTACAAATTGCTCGATTTTCTGGGGCATTACAGAACAAGATTCCTATCTTGAATTGCTTTTGATATTTTATACCAAACCTAAACTTGAATTGTCAATTATTGTAAAGTTATCGCTATAGCTTCAGCATAATTAAGAAATGAATTGTTTATTCATATGATATTGTTTATTAAGCATAAACTGTTGTGTCAAACCAAATTTACTTTGGTAAGCCATCCTATATTAAGTTGTATATCGCAAGAGGGATAAATGTGTGTCAATAGAATCTGACATTTAGTGCAAGCGAGCACGATTAGGATGAGATGCATACTCCTAGGATGTTGAATAGGATGATCCCCTATCTCACATCTGAACAAAAGTTCTAAGTCTTTGTGATTAACAGAAATAGTAAAAAGTCCAGAAATGGTTGAAATATAAAAATTCCAGACATGGTAAACAACACTCAGTTGAGAAAAGTTTTGAACTGTTATACTTCTTCAAATCCTATATTGTGATATATTACAAAACTTGCTGAACATATCATGGCTCACTCTTGCAAATCATTCCCTTTCCAGTATTAGATGGTAACCCTGGCATACATGGAGTAAATAAAGGGAAGTATCCCTGCTTAGATTAGTTTATAATACTGTCTAGCTGAATGTAATACTTTTGTAATGAGAAATTCTTTATGAAGAATCATGTAACCGAACCTTAATATATGATATATAACATCTTTTATTTCCACAACCGTGTTTCCTTTACATAAATAGATGTTATTAGAATTTTCGATTTAGTTTGAGATCCTTAGGAACTATACATCTGTGTGAAGGTATTGACAACATGGACTGTTCATGTTGTTGTTGATACTCTGGATTTTAGATAGATAGCTACTTTCGATATGATAGTGTAATCCTCATGATATAGACTATACATCGGAGTGAGGGTATTGATAATATGGACTGTTCATGTTATTACTAGTACTCTGAATTTTGGATAGATAAGTACTATTCGTAGATATGGCCTATACATCCAAGTGAGGGTATCCAAACATAACAATAGTTCTCTAAGAAATTGTTATCTGTTATGGGATACTATGAACCTTGAATCTATAGGAATTATATCTTGTGATATTTGTATAGTAGTTTAGTTAGATATAAGCATAGAATTAGGTACCATGGGTGTATAGATTTGAATGTGTTATATTAATTGATTAGCTGTAAGCACCATATCGGATACCATGGGAGTATAAATCTGGGGGCGTTACATTAATGGTATCAGAGCAGTTAAGGCTATAGATATAAGGAAGAGGAATCTTAGTATATAGTCTTCAAGTCCGTAAAATTATTAAACTACACATAAAAATAACATTAAAAATTTTATGTTTTGTGTAAATTTTTATACAAGTAATAAATAAGTTTTGTTTTATAGGATGGCCAACTCTGATGCTGAGGAAATGCTGATAGTAAATAATCCACCACAAATTTAGTCATTTATAGATAGTGATGCAGAGGATGAAGAATTGTTTCATGATCAACAATTGTTAGATGCAGAGGAAGAGGAGGATCCAGTAGCAGGACAATTAATGCGAATTGAAGATCATTAGTAGACGATGGCATCACTAGTTTAGAAATCTGAGCATGATAATGATCAAATGAATTTTAGGGCACATTTAGCTAAGGGAATGGTAGAGCATGAAAGGGGAACTAATAATTGACAAAAAGTACAACTGCACTATGCACAGATTGGCAGGAGGGAAATACAGTCAAGGTTACTCAAATCTGCTCTGGAAACTCGAGATGTCTTCAGTGATTTGTAACGACGAGTAATTCGATATCCAGTCGAAGGGAAGAAAATTGCTTATTTGATAGATCGATCTGTGATATGCCACATGATCCAGGATTCCTTTGATGGAGTAAATAATTTCTACATGTAGTATAAAAATCTAAGTGCTATGTATTAGTACGAATAAAAGAGCATTTGATGTTTGTATTATAGTTGGTAGTGTTTATAAACTACTAGTTGTTTATGTGTGTATTATGTGATATATGAATAAAAAGTATGTTTGTTTTATACAAATTTTTATTCTGGATGTTTATTATTTTATATAGAATCATGCCACCAACCAGAAGACCTCAGCGAGAAATAGATAACGATGTTAATTCTACCCAAAAGTTCATAGAACTTTTGTTAGGTGCTATAAATAGACCCATAACTCAAAACACCCCATTTAAAGACTTTAAATTAGTTGGTCCACCTGAGTTTAAAGGAACATCCGAACTAGTTGATGCACAAATTTGGATTACTGAGATAGAAAATTATTTCTTAGTAACCAATGTCAATACCAATCAAAAGACAGCTTTTGCAACCTTTTTCTTAAAAGGAGAGGCAAATTATTAGTGGGAATCTACTAGGGGTCGGGTAGAAACTGAAGTTATGTCATGGGATAGATTTAAAGAATTGTTCTTTGAAAATTATTTTTCCCAATCTCTGAAGGATAGCATGGATGTACTATTCTTAGAGTTGAAACAAGGAGAACTTACTGTATCCCAGTATACAGCCAAGTTTAACGAACTGTCCAGGTTTGCTCCACATCAAGTTGATACTGAACTTAGAAAGACTCGAAGGTATCAGGAAGGTTTGAAACCTCAGATACGTAGTAAATTATCTATATTCCAAATAAAGACTTTTTTCGAAATACTCGAGAAAGCTTTCATAGCTGAGAGTGAAAACGAGAACGTCATCAAATTTCAAAAATAAAAGAAGAATCAAAATGAGGGAGGGAAACCTAAGACAGAACCCAGTTCAGGTGGGTTTAATAATAAAAGGAAATTGGATATTACTTTTTCTAATAACTTTGGGAAAAAGGTAAGTAATAATAACAACTTTAATAATAACATGAATAATAAGATGGAACCTTGTCTTACATGTGGGAGAAAATATAAAGGATTATGTCTTAAAAATACATGTTTCAATTGTGGACAGAAGGGACACTTTTTCCCACAGTGTCCTATCCCTAATAAAAATAAATGTTTCAATTGTGGTTCATCGGAACATTTAGCAAGGAACTGTACCAAACCCAAGAACCAGGGAGGAGGGGGAAACAGAGTAGCAGAGAATAACAATAATAGGTCAACAGTAGCTGCAGTTGGAGCTCAGAGTCGACCAACCACAAGAACATTTAATATGTCGGTGAGGGATGTTGTTGCTTCACAGGACGTGGTGATAAGTATCATCCCTATCAACACTTTAAATGCATATGTGTTATTAGACTATGGTCCTACTTGTTCCTTTGTGTCTAATAGTTTTTCTAAAAACATGAATATACCATGTCAAAACTTAGACATACCATTTTGCGTAGAAATTGCAAATAATGAAAAGATTCTTGTTAAGACTATATATAGGAACTGTAGTATGGATATAAAGGGACACAATTTTCTGGTAAATCTTATTCCAATATAGTTATGAGAATTCGATGTAATCCTAGGAATGGATTGGTTAGTTAATCATAACGTGATGATCGATTGTCATCAAAAACATATAAACCTATTGACTGCGTCAAAGTCAAAGGTAGTGTTCAACGGAGGTTGTTCACCTAAGCAATTTCGATCTCTAACCATAACCCAGGCAAAAAGATTACTTAGAAAAGGTTGTACAGGTTATTTGGCCTCTATAGTTGATACTCGACAGGAAGGAGTAAAACTAGATCAAATACATATAGTTAAGGAATTTCCTGATGTATTCCCAGATGACTTACCAGGTCTTCCTCCAGATAGGGAAATCGAGTTTGTCATTGACCTTGCACCGGGAATGGCACCAGTTTCTAAAGCACAATACAGAATGGCACCTATAGAACTGAAAGAGTTACTAGTACAACTACAAGAACTCTTAGATAAAAAGTGCATACAACCTAGTGTTTCACCTTGAGGAGCACCAGTATTGTTTAAAAAGAAAAAGGATGGAACCATGAGGTTATGTATTGACTATAGAGAATTAAATAAATTAACCATAAAGAATAAGTATCATTTACCAAGAATTGATGATTTATTTGACCAATTAAAAGGGGCCATAAATTTTTCAAAAATTGACCTTCGGACAGGTTATCATCAGTTAAAGGTAAGAAAAGAAGACGTGCCGAAAATAGTGTTTAGGACACGTTATGGACATTATGAGTTTCTTGTAATGTCCTTTGGTTTGACAAATGCACCGACAACATATATGGACTTGATGAATCGAGTGTTTAAACCATGCTTAGACAAATTCGTTGTAGTGTTTATCGACGATATCCTGGTATACTCGAAAACACGGGAAGAGCATGTTGAACACTTAAGAATCGTATTAGAAATATTACGAAAGGAACAACTTTATGTAAAGTTTTCCAAGTGTGAATTATGGTTGAAGAGAGTTCAGTTTTTGGGTCATGTAATTGACAAGAATGGAATTTCAGTAGATCAAACTAAGATCGAAACGGTTGTGAATTGGGAACAACTAATAACTCCAACAGAAATAAGAAGTTTTCTCGGTTTAGCGGGTTATTATCGACGTTTCATAAAAGATTTTTCAAAATTAGCAACCCCACTAACCAATTTGACTCGAAAGACGGTGAAATACGTCTCGACAGACAAATGTGAAGAAAGCATGCAAGAGTTGAAGAAGCGACTAAGCATGGCTCAAGTGTTGTCTTTACCAGATGATATAGGAGGCCTTGTAGTATTTAGTGATGTGTTACACAGAGGTTTAGGGTCTGTGTTGATGCAACATGGGAAATTGATTGCTTATGCATCACAACTCAAAGATTATGAAAAGAGGTATCCTACTCATGACATAGAGTTAGCCGCGGTAGTTTTTGCCCTAAAAATTTGAAGGCGTTACTTGTACGGGGAGAAGTGTGAAATATATAGAGATCATAAAAGTTTGAAATATATTTTTAAACAAAAGGAGTTAAACTTAAGGCAGAAAAGATGGTTAGAACTGATAAAGGATTTTGACTGTGAAATCTTATATCATCCCGGAAAAGCCAATGTAGTAGCTGATGCGTTAAGTAGAAAGAACCAAGAGAAGTTGAACGTAATAACCACTAATGAAGGGTTAATAAAAGATTTTGAAAGACTTAAAATTGAGGTGGGATGTCCAACTACCTCTACCCAAAAGTTATTCATTCTAGAGGGAGTTTCGACTCTACTAGACAGAATTAAATAGATGCAGGAAAAAGACGAGGAGTTGCAAAAATGTAAATTTGATATAACTCACGTCAAGAATATCAAATTCAGAATAGACAAGGATGGAATACTAAGATATGAAGATAGAATTTGGGTTCCGTTAAATCAAGCATTAAAAGACGAAATCTTAAACGAAGCTCATAATTCTAAATTTTCCATACATCCTGGTAGTACTAAAATGTACAAAGACTTAAGTCGACACTTTTGGTGGTCAAATGTGAAAAGAGAAATAGCAAAATGGGTAAGCAAATGTCTCACGTATCAAAGGGTTAATGCTGAACATCAAAAGCCGAGTGGTTTACTTCAACCCTTACTAATTCTTGAGTGGAAGTGGGAACATATAACAATGGACTTCGTGGTAGGTCTTCCAGCTACACAGAAGGGCCACAATGCCATTTGGGTAATAGTTGACCGACTGACCAAATCAGCTCACTTCCTACCTATTAATGTTACTCATAACTTAGATCAACTTGCGAAGTTATACATTAATGAAATTATCTCTAGGCGTGGAGAACCTATTTTTATAGTGTCAGACCGAGACCCACGTTTAACCTCAAATTTTTGGGGAAGCCTTTAAAAACACTTAGGAACACAGTTGAGATTAAGTGCAACATATCACCCTCAAACATATGGGCAAAGTGAGAGAACCATTCAAACATTAGAGGATATGTTAAGAACCTGTATCATAGACTTCAAAGGAAGTTGGGAAGATCAGTTACCTTTGGTGGAATTTGCCTACAACAACAGTTACCATGCTAGTATAGGTATGCCGCCTTATGAAGCCTTATATGGAAGGAAATGTAGAACACCCTTATGTTGGGATGAGTTCGAGTAAAGACAAATGCTAGGACCTAAGATAATTCAACAAACTACAGAGACCATCAGAATTATACGTGAACGATTACAAGCGTCTCGAGATTGACAGAAGAAATATGCTGATCCATATTGTCAACAACAAAACTTTAGCGTAGGAAGCCATGTATTCTTGAAAGTGTCCCCTTGGAAGGGCAAGATACGTTTTGGCAAGAAAGAAAAATTGAGTCCAAGATTTATTGGACCATTTGAAATTTTGAGGAGGGTAGGTGAAGTTGCTTGTGAAATAGAATTACCCCCTGAGTTAAATCATATTCATAATGTGTTTCATGTGTCCGTTTTACGACCATACAAACCTGATTATAAACATGTTATAAACTATGAGCCGATCCAAATCGAAGAAGATCTTTCTTATGCAGATGAACCTGTGCAGATCATCGACCGTAAAGAGCAAGTCCTGAGAAATAAAGTGATAGCATCGATCAAAGTGATTTGGAGGAATCAGAATGTTAAAGAGGCTACATGGGAGCTTGAGGACAAAATGCGAGAGAACTATCCCCAACTGTTTACTAAACTTATACTGTAATTTCGAGGACAAAGTTCTTATTAGTGGGAGTGAATTTGAAACCCCAAAACCCAAATAAGATTCAGTTATGTAAATTCAATATTATAAATAAAATCTATCCATTCTGAAAGTGTTTTGTGTTATTATATACTCTGTTAAACAAATTAGGTCAAATAAAATTTTGTCCGAAACTTGACGTGCTTGACACGTCGTGCTTAAAATTTTTCTTCCGAAAATAAACTTTTCGATATATGTATTTTGACAAGCTGCTTTGTCGTGCTTACACTAACAAAATGCTTTGTCGTGCTTGTTAAGATTTGTGAAAAATCTAAGTTAGGAACCCTAATATCGAAATTAGGAGACCCTAACCCTAGATTTATAAACCCTAACTCTAATTTATAAACCCTCACCCTAATTGGTTAGACTAAACCCTAATTAGGATATCCTAACACCTAATCATGATTGTTAAACTTTAATTAGGTACTAATAAACATCATTAAGGAACCCTAATTATAAAAACCAAAATCCTAATCAAGATTAAAGGGGACTAGGGCATAATTAAGCTACTAATTTGTACAAACTAGCTCACAAGTAGGTTCTTACTCACCAATTCAAGTTCCTAGGCTGTACATGACATGCTTGTAACTACCAAGCAGCACAAGTATCATAGAATCCGATATTTTTGGAGGCTAGAAGGTAAAAATGACACAAAACTCCTAACTTTGCAATTCTATAATTAGCAGCCCCATTTCAGTTCAAACTTAAGAAAATTCTAAGCCTAAAAACTCATATATCATACCTAAACAAGCCTTGGTGATAGCAACAACAGAATCAGTAGCCAGAAATCAAAATCAAGTAAGAAAAGGTGCAAACCCTAATTTTAACCTAGATCTTTGATGCTATGTTTAATTTGTAGTTTAGATGTTTAGATATGTGTAATAACATATTAGTAAGTATGCCAAGTTGATAGAACATGTTTACATAACATCGAGATGCATCAAATTGATGTTTTAAGCAAACTGGAAATTCTAAAAAAACAAGTCTGACAGTCGAATGTCAGAGCCTGTAGATCAATGTATATTAATAGTTAGGTCTGTAAATTGTATGCTAGTTGTAGTATTACATGAGGTCTTTAATCTGGAAAAGAAAACAGGTTCATTGGAATCATATATTGCAAGATATAAGTGGTGAAAAGTGGTTAACCGATCTCGAAGTTCTGATATCTCAAGAACAGGTTGAGCCGGCTACTTTGACTAAACATCAATTTACTTTATGTTTGTTGTTAGGATGTCTAAGTGTTATGAATTGATACCTTGATATACATACTACACATCTATGACACTCAAATGCTTATTCAATTCATAGGATTACTAGAATTAATGGTCAAAAGTCGTTGATAGAGCATGACTGTGTTTTTTGTGTTACCCAGAAAACTGAAGAACATGAAGAACAGCCTTTGGCTGTACTTTGACCAACATAGATCTAGACCTTAGAAACTTACTCTGACTAAACAAGTGTAACAGATATGTACCTTGATATATAGACTACATATTACAACAATCAAAACACAAATCTATCATACGAATTGAAAGATCTAAAAGCCACAAAACCGTTGACTGATTTTGACCACTATTCTGGGTTACCCAGAAACCCAAGAACAGCTCTGACAGTGACTTTGAGCCTCTATAACTTCTTATTATATATAAGTTAAAGCATAAAATTGGTATGTTGTTATACTACTACATGAGTACTATGACACCCATACACTTACAATCCCAGAATCATAAACAGAAAGGAATTAAGCTAAGGTCAAAGTGACCTCTAAGCCATGAACAACTGATTCCTAGAAACTCAAGAACACCTATTTCTAATAAATAGATTAATTAAAATTAGAAATAATTAATAAATAATTATAAAAACAGTTTTAAAAATTATTTTAAGTTATAATAATTAAATTTTAATATTTTTACATAAATTCAATAAATATTTTATTTATTTAGATATTATTAATAATTAAGTTAATAATAAAATAATTAGAATAATCATTTATAAATAATAAATATTTATTTAAAAATCATATTAATGATTTAAAAATCATATTAAATGGTTATAAATTATTTAAAAATAATAAACAAGATTTTTATAATAATCTAAGTAAATACTAATTATTTAGAAATAGAAATAAATGATTTAAAAATCATTTAATGGATAAATAAATATTTAAAAATTATTATAAGCTTCTAGAAATTATTATAAAGGATATATAAATTATCTGAAAATATAATAAAGCTTATAGATAAATTTTAACCGAGATATTAACTTATTAATTACCCGGTAAAGTCTTAGGACACCGAAATCATACCGAACTTAACCCGAACGTGAATAATTTATGTATTTGAGTATTATTATCAATACTAATTTGTTAGACTTATATGAATGAACATCTTAGGTGTTTATAGCCGAACCAAGCAACTTCGCTTGATCGATCTTCGCTCAAGCAAGTCTTCTAACCTAGCCAATTACTTGCGCAAGTTTCTCGAACCATGCTTATTTGTTCAACAAGATTCCTATCTTGAATTTCCTGATAAAGTCTTAGGACACCTAAATCATACCGAACTTAACCCGAACGTGAATAATTTATGTATTTGAGTATTATTATCAATACTAATTTGTTAGACTTATATGAATGAACATCTTAGGTGTTTATAGACAAACTAAGTAACTTCGCTTGATCGATCTTTGCTCAGGCAAGTCTTCTAACCTAGCCAATTACTTACGCATGTTTCTCGAACCCTGCTTATTCGTTAAACAAGATTTCTATCTCGAATTTCTTTTGATATGTTATACCAAACCTAAACTTGAATTACCATATCTTGTAAAGTTATCGCTATAGCTTCAGCATAACTAAGAAATAAATTGTTTATTCATATGATATTATTTTTTAAGCATAATTGTTGTGTCAAATTAAATTTGCTTTGGTAAGACATTCTATACTGAGTTGTATATCCCAAGAGGGATAAATGTGTGTCAATAGAATCTGACATTTAGTGCAAGTGGGCAAGATTAGGATGAGATGCATACTCCTAGGATGTTGAATAGGTTGATAAACTATCTCACATCTGAACAAAATTTTTAAGTCTTTGTGACTGCCAAAAATAGTAAAAAGTCCAAAAATGGTTAAAATATAAAAATTTCAGACATGGTAAACAACACTCAGTTGAGAAAGTTTTGAACCGTTATACTTCTTCAAATCCTATATTGTGATATATTATAAAACATGTTGAGCATGTTATAGCTCACTCTTTCAAATCATTCTCTTTGCAGTATTAGATGGTAACCCTGGCATATCTGGAGTAAATAAAGGGAAGCGTCCCTGCTTAGATTAGTTTATATTAGTGTCTAGCTGAATGAAATACTTTTGTAATGAGAAATTATTTATGAAGAATCATGTAACCGAA
This sequence comes from Panax notoginseng, assembly GCA_016801055.1. NCBI lineage: Eukaryota > Viridiplantae > Streptophyta > Magnoliopsida > Apiales > Araliaceae > Panax > Panax notoginseng. The sequence continues at coordinate 114,841,057 of CM029019.1, forward strand.
CCTTAATATATGATATATAACATCTTTTATTTTTCGCAATCATGTTTCCTTTACATAAATAGATGTAATTAGAACTTTTGATTTAGTTTGAGATTATTGGGAACTATACATCTGAGTGAGGGTATTGATAACATGGACTGTTCATGTTGTTGTTAATACACTGGATTTCAGATAGATAGGTACTATCGATATGATAGTATAATCTGCATGATATAGACTATACACCTTAGTGAAGGTATTGGTAATATGGATTGTTCATGTTATCACTAGTACTCTGAATTTTAGATAGATAAATACTATTCCTAGATACAGTCTATACATCCAAGTGAGGGTATCCAAACACAGTAATTGTTCTCTAGGGAATTGTTATCTGTTATGGGATATTGTGAACCTTGGATCTATGGGAATTATATCTTGCGATATTTGTATAGTAGTTCAATTAGATATAAGCATAAAATTGGATACCATGGGTGTATAGATTTGAATACGTTATATTAATTGATTACTTGTAAGCACCATATTAGATACCGTGGGAGTATAGATCTGGGGGCATTAGAGTAGGGTGAATATTAAGGGAAATGTTATGACAGTAGATTTAATCTCGATCAAACTTGGGGAGTTTGAAGTTATATTGGGGATGGATTGGCTATTCAATTATGGAGCGATAATTGATTTCCAAAAGAAAAGTGTAAACCTTATGACTCCATCTAAGGTAGTTTTCTATGGTAGCAAATCGCATAGAAAAGTGAGTTGTCTGACGATTATGCAAGTCATGAAGTTGTTGAGATAAGGTTGTATAGGATATTTAGCTTACATAGTCGGTACTCAAAAGAAGGGTGTAAAACTAGAGGAGATACCAGTTGTTAGAGAATTTGTGGACGTGTTTTCGGAAGAATTTCCAGGACTTCCTCCCTAACAAAGGGATTAAGTTCTTTATCAATTTAGCACCAGGGACTGCTCCGATATCGAAGGCCCCATACAGGATGGCTCCGATAGAGATGAAATAACTGATGATACAACTGTAAGAGCTGCTAGACAAGAAATACATTCAGCCGAGTGTATCACCGTGGGGGACACCGATGTTATTCGTGAAGAAGAAGGATAGGTTCCATTGATTATAGAGAGTTAAAAAAACTCACTATTAAGAATAAATATCAATTGCAAAGAATAGATGATTTGTTTGATCAACTGAAAGGGGCTAGATACTTCTCGAATATAGATTTGAGAAGTGGGTATCATCAACTAAAGGTAAGAAAGGAGGATGTCCCAAAGACGGCATTCATAACTCGGTATAGACACTACGACTTTCTGGTAATGTCTTTTGGATTGACCAATGCTCCTGCAGCATTCATGGATTTGATGAACATGGTGTTTAAACCATTCTTAGATAAGTTTGTGGTGGTATTCATTGATGATGTCCTGGTGTATTCCAAATCTCAAGAGGAACACGTCGAGCATTTACATTTTACATTGGAGACGCTAAGAAGGGAAACGTTGTATGCGAAATTCTCTAAGTGTGAATTCTGGCTAGAACGTGTACAAATTTTTGGGCATGTAATTGACAAAGATGGAATCTCAGTGGATCCATCAAAGGTTGAAACTATAATAAATTGGGAACAACCAAGGACGCCATCAGAGGTGAGGAGTTTCTTGGGATTGACAGGCTATTGCAGATATTTTATTCAGAACTTTTCAAAGATTGCCACTCTGTTGACGAATTTGACAAGGAAAGCCGTAGAATTTGTTTGGACGAAGAAGTGCGAGTTGAAAAAGAAGCTAAGCATGGTACATGTGTTATCATTTTCAGATAATACAAGAAACTTTATGGTGTATAGTGATGCATTACATAAAGGACTAGGCTGTGTGCTTATGCAAAATGGCAAAGTCATTGCTTATGCCTTAAGGCAACTGAAAGACTATGAAAAAGGATATACAGCTCATGCTTTAGAGTTGGTTGTGGTGGTATTTGCTCTGAAGATATAGAGACACTATCTCTATGGGGAAAAGTGTGAGATATATACATGCCATAAAAGTCTGAAGAAAATGTGGTTATTAATGCCTTGAGTAGAAAGGGTCGAGAAAAGTTGATGTTGTTAACTGCGAAGGAGCAACTCATTTCAACAATGGAAAAAATAGAGGTAGAAATAAGATTTTCAAAGGAATCGGATGAAAGATTGTTCTAGATGAAAGTCGGTGCAACTTTAGTGGACAAAGTAAAGAACGCTCAAATACAAGATGAAGAATGTGAGAAAATCAAAGAAGGAGTGTCCGAGGGTAGTGAGATGAAGTTTAAGATCGATGTCGAAGGACTACTGAGGTTCGAGGGAAGGATTTGGGTTCCAGCAGTACCTAAAATTAAAGCCAAAATCTTGACTGAAGCTCATAACTCAAGATATTCAATTCACCTGGGAGTACGAAGATGTATCAGGATTTACGACAATATTTCTGGTGGCCAAATATGAAATGAGATGTGGCAGAATGTGTCGCGAAATGCTTGACATGTCAAAGTGTCAAGGCCGAGCATCAGAGACCAAGCAGAATACTTTAACCATTGGAAATACCTGAATGGATGTGGGAGCATATCACAATGGATTTTATGGTAGGTCTTCTGACTACTCGGAAAGGGTATGATGCAATTTGGGAGATAGTGGACAGGCTAATAAAATCAACACGCTTTTTGCCAATAAAGATTAAATTCAATCTTGATTAGTTGGCAAAGTTATACGTCAAGGAGATTGTTTCGAGACATGGAGTTCCATTGATAATTGTGTCAGACAAAGATCCGCGATTCACGTCAAACTTCTGGAAGAAACTACAAGAATGCATGGGAACACAGTTGAGAATAAGTACGACATACCATCCTCAAATAGACGGCCAAAGCTGTCACACCCCCAAATCCTGGTACTCCATTTCCTCAAGATTTGGTGTTCACGTAATCAAAATATTCATTTCTAACTACCCAATTATAATAAAATTGAATAAATAAAACCTGCCCATACAGGATTAAATTTAAATAAATCTCCCAGGTTATCTAACCTTTACAAACATTCATTCATTCATGCGGAATAATTAAAATAACATTCATTACAATCTTTAAACAAGTCTGAAAATAAACTGTTCAATCTATTACAGGTCTTCAGCATTGTTTCATCTTTTCTTTCCCTTTACTGGTGCTAGGTACATCACCAGTTTCAACCTTAGCTGTAAGAAAGTTTATAGGAAAGAGTGAGCAAACAAATCCCACTTGAAATAATAATAGATAAATCATTTAACTTTACATCATTTGCCAATATTAGGTTTAATAGAACTGAACAATAAATTTTATTACTTTCTGAAAACTTTAATCAATTATTGAGGGTCTAATGACCACGAATCATGTCTACAGTTATAAGTAATCTTTCAACCTAAACTTTAACAGTCATAGGACTGTAAGGACTTCATGTACTTAGGGGGATCAACCCTTTGTACAATATATTGTGCACAACCATTTCAACGCTAAGCGTAAACCCCTATTAAAAGAGTTGTTCATCTCAGTATTTAGAATACAAGTCCGCACCAAAGTAAGTTTGGTTTGGATAAGCTTTCAAGGAAATTTGGAATTTAATGAACATCAACTAAGGAGTAGTTGAATAAGACCAATAACACTATACTATAGAATAATAGTGATTGAATCAATCATAGTAAACTAAAGTCATGCATTAGGAATAATCTAATAGCATACAATTTGAATAACTATAGCATACCTTGCTTGAACAATACTAAGCCAAGGTTAATTAGAATTGAATACTAAACATGCATAGCAATTTATTTATGCATGCTAAACAACAAGTGTAATATAAGAATAATTTGTTCAACATCAAACCAAAGTTTAGACAGCTTGCATCATTATAAGGTAATCAAATTAAAAACAATAATTAGTTCAATAAGATAAAGGATTAGAAAGCTTGAATCGTCATGAGTAACTAAATACAATGACCTACTCAATAATAGACAATCTCGCTCTACGAAAATGTAGAGGTAGTAACTTGCAACAATTGTAATTGAATTTGAAAACAATAATGTACCAAACGAATTTAAACTCGCACAATGAAGTTTTGAGTTAGAGAACTTGCCTTGTTCGTAGGCTAAACCGAATCAATTTGAATCACAATATCCTATATACATATGTCATCGTGACATAGTTAGTCATTAACACATAACTAATACATTCATCGTGTTGGTTAAACAATCACTACTCACGTTCACCAAAGGTCCTACACATATCATATGTATTGACAATACACATTAGTTATACTAACATTAGATTCATATAGCTTACTAACAAAAATCGCATCTTTTCATGAACATCACTATTTAGCTTTATTACAACTACTTAAGTGATCATGCCATTGCACTATATACACATTAACAACTTGATACAACATCCTATTACATGTTTAACATGTTATCATTAGGTTATACTAATACACAAAGGATTGCACTTGCATCTGCGCATTCCGACACCTTCCGATGGCCTCCAAATACACAACAGTCCTAAAAATAGCCGTTTTGACCCTTCATAACGATTTCAAATTGAAACACTTAAAGAATAAAAGTTATAGGCCTATTCGTCCTCGTTCCGAATCATCTTGAATCGCATCAATCAGAGTTCGTATGAAACCGTTATACTCATTTTAGTAAACTACGTCCGGTTAGTTTTTTTTTTCAAAATTTTGGCTTGACAAAATACCCCCCTGCTGGGGCGTGGGTTTTTGCACTAGGGGGCCCGCCGGGGCGGGGGTCACTGCTGCGATTATGCGATTTTAGGTCTAGAACACTATGAAAAGCCAAATTAGGCCTCCAAACTCCTTTCTAACAACCATACCAAACTACCCAATGAATAAATAGGTTTACATAAACATAATCTAATACTTTCTAACGTGTTTCTAGTCATATAAACAACATAAACATCAAATTTACAACACCCGATTTCAATGTTTTTGGCAAAACTCCATTGTTAATAATTTTTAATGAAAATCAACACTGTGATTTTGTTTTTCAATAAAAACAAAAATTTCAAAACATCATAGTTATGATTATACATACTTTATCAATTTCTATAATCAATTTATCAATTGAACAACTACTTAAACCTTAATTTCTATTGTAAACTAAGCCATGTTCATATATATTCATATAAACTCACTGTAATATGGGTTTCTTCACAAATTACATACATACATGAATTAATTGACTATTCCTATATATAACTTATGAAAAACAATTTTTATAACAAATAATTTAACATACAAAACCATATACCACACACAATTTATCATTCACAAAGATTTTTCAGAGAATTTTTTTGGAAGAGAAGACAACTAAAACTTTTGAAAAATAAAAGGGTTTAGATGATACCTTGTATCCTAGAAGATGATAACTTTATTTAAGAAGATGATAACAAGACGTCTTTTCCCTCAATTCTTGTCACAATTTATCTAGGATTATCTCAATTTTTCTCTGTATTCTTCTTCTTCTCCTCTCTTCTTCTTCTGAGTCTTTCTCCTAACTCTATTCTAACTTACGTACTAACAAAAAGATATAACGCATACTAATAATAATATAGGTATTAAGTATATAATATTAATATATGTATAACTGACATCAGTTATCTAACTTTTTTTAAAAATCAAAAGCCCTAAGGCTTGTTTGGCTAACATAATAAAAATAACTCATTAACTCTTACACCTTGTTTGGTAAACCTAATTAAAATAAATCAATTAATCCTTATACCTTGATTGGTAAAACACCATTAAATTAAAGACTTAATATGCATTAAAACTTGTTTGGCCAAAACTAAATTAAAGTCCTTTAATTTATTTTAATAACTCCTTTATAGCAATATTATTAGTCACACTTTATTTAATTAAATAAATAAAATATTAATCCATTAAATTACTTTAATCACATAAATAATTATAATTTCTTTTACAATTATAACTTCATTTAATCAACTAATATTTTAAACTACAATTTCTCATTTAAAATATTATTATTTATTTAAAATCATTATAAGCTCTCTAGCTTATTAAATTAATAATTATTATAAAATCTCATAACAACTAATTTATTTAGCTCCTTAATTAATTACACAACAAATAATTAATTAAATCACATCAATTCAAATTTCCATATAATTAAATAAATATTTAATATTGCCAATAAATATTTAATATTTACTATTTAATTATTTATCTGATTATTTATTCAACAAATAATTAAATATACCACATCACTCAAATTGAACAATTAATTATTCAATCAATAAACATATCCATTAAATATTTATATAAATCAATAAATATTTATTATAACACTTTAAAATTATAGAATGTTACATCATTCCCTCCTTACAAGGATTCTGTCCTCAGAATCACAATTCAAACAAATCATTCGTTACAAAAGCGAACGAACAATCCATGCGTTAGAAGATATGCTAAGAGCGTGCATTATGGATTTCATAAGAAATTGGGATGATCATTTACCGTTGGTTGAATTCACCTACAATAACAGTTATGATGTGAGTATTGGCATGCTGCCTTACGAAGCATTGTACGACAAAAAGTGTAGAACTCCACTTTACTGGGATAAAGTTGGTGAACGTCAACTGTTAGGACCAGAATTGGTACAGCAGACCGCCGAGGTTGTCAAAATCATTAGGGCAAGATTGGTAGCTGCTCAAGACAGACAGAAGAAGTATGCTGATCAACACCGACAGAGTCGCGAATTTGACGTAGGAAATTTCTTTTTCTTAAAGTTTCTCCTTGGAAGGGGAAGATTCATTCTGGTAAGAAAGAAAAGCTAAGTCCGAGATTTATTGGACCCTTTGAGATGCTACGAAGAGTAGGGAAAGTAGCTTATTAGGTAGCTCTACCTCCAGAATTAGTACATATTCATAATATTTTTCATGTTTTAATGTTATGACCGTATAAACCTAATTACAAACATGTGATCGAATATGAACCGTTACAGTTCGATAAAGATTTATCTTACGAGAAAATTCATATCCAGATAGTCGATAGGAAAGAACAAGTGCTTAGGAATAAAGTGATACCTTCTGTAAAGCAATACCGAAGAAGTTACGTGGGAACTCGAAGATAAGATGATGAAAAGCTATCCTGAGTTATTTGTTTAATATGTGTCTTCGATTCTAGGGACAGAATCCTTATAAGGAGGGAAGAATGTGACGAATGAATTGTTTGAATGGTGATTCTAGGGACAGAATTCTTGTAAGGAGGGAAGGATATAACAATCTAGAATTTTTATATATAATTTTAAATAAGTATTGAATTAAATAAATATTTTAGTTGATGTATTTATTTTTAAATAAATATTTGTTTAATTTGATTATTTATTAATTAAATAAATAATTTATGAATTGTGAGGAATTAACTTGATTAAGTGTAATATGTTAATTAAGTTGATATTCGGTAATTTTGTAGGTTGAAGTTAATTAAATTAAAAGAGTGATGAATTAATATTTTAATTTAATAATTAAATTAGAGAGATAGCACGGATCAAAGAAATTGTTATAATATTGTTTTAATTTAATTTAGTATAATTGTAATGAAAATTATAATTTTGTGGTAACTTGATTATATGGCATTTTTGATTTAATAATTTGATGTTAACTTTAATTTAATTGAATTTGAATATTGGAATTTAATTAAATAAAGTGTGACTGTAATATCCCGAGTGTTAATTGTAACAATCCAAAATTTTAATTGTAATTTTAAATATTTATTGAAATAAATAAATATTTTAGTTGATCTGTTTATTGTTAAATAAATATTAGTTTAATTTGATTATTTATTAGTTAAATAAATAATTTATGAGTTGTGGGAATTAACTTAATTAAGGTAATATGTTAAATAAGTTGATAATTGATAATTTGGTATTTTGAAGTTAATTAAAATAAAAGAGTGATAAATTAATTATTATGTGGTAATATTCTAATTTAATTTAATAATTAAATTAGAGAGTTGATAATGATTAAATGAATTGCGATAATATTATTTTAATTTAATCTAGTAATTAAAGTGATGTATTAATTTATTAAATAAAAATTATAATTTTGTGGTAATTGGGCTATGTGGCAAATTAATTTAATAGGTTGTTGTTAGTTTTGATTTAATTAAATTTGAATATGTGAATTTAATTAAATAAAGTGGGACAATAAACTATATTATAAATTAGTTATTAAAATAAATTAAAAGAGTTTTAAATGGGTTATACCAAACAAGGCTTAAGGAATGTGAAGTCTTTATTTTTAAAAGTGTTTAGCCAAACAAGGCCTCAGGGCTTTTGAATTTTTTTTTAAAAAATAATAAATAGAAAGAGAATATAACTGACATATATTAAAAGGGGGAGTTATGTTTTATCAGTTATATATGTTTATATTATTTACGTATATCAGTTCATATTTTTTTTCTACGCTAAGTTAGAAAAGAAAGACTAAAGAAGAAAATAGACAAGAGAAAGAAGAGAGAAAAGAGAGAAGAAAGTGAGAAGCTCTAGAGAAATTTAGAGAAAAATTGGAAGTTTCAAAGCTAAGAAGGGATTAACAAAGTAGCCTTCGTCATCTAAACACAAGAAATCAAAGGTAAAATTCTTAGTTTCAAGCTTGAGTTTATGTTCTTGAGTTTTTCATACAAACTTTGATTTTGTTGTTAAAATTGATGAGATGTGGTTTATATATGCTAATTGATGGTTTATAATCTATTAGTTATCATCTAGAAACGATTTTTAGTAAATAAATTCATGAAATCTTGTTTTAGAATGAGGATTTATGTGTTCTTAGTTTTCTTTGAGAATTGAATTTTTATGGATGAATTGGTTTAGAAATCTATTTAATATGTTCTTGGAGTATGTATGAATCATGCTATGTTGTTATAATTAAGTTGTAGGAACTAATTCATATAAACATGTTTTAAAATGAAGAATTGCAGTTATGTGATGATATGTGTATCTTGGTCTAGTTTGAGACTAAAATTAGTTAGGAGTTCATGGTATAATCTATAAATTGATGATGTCTATTGTTAATATAGTGGAATACGAAAATAATGCAAGTCAAATGGATTGATTTGAACAAGAAATGAATTTATAGTGTTCATATGCGCTAAATATGTTGAAATATGAATATTAAGCATAGACCTTGCTTTTAAAGGTTCTAAATTGGTTATTACCGTTGTTTGTGTTATTAGAATGGTTAAATATATATGTTATGTTGTTTGACTGAAATTTTAGTGTCTGGGTGTGCTTGTGTTCCTAGTTGAATGAGGATTTGGTTTGAAGCAGATTGTATGAACTGACTGCATATTCCAGTTCTGCGCACGAGCACGACCGCGCTCGTGCCAATGCTTAAAATGGTGCGGCCGCGTCAACCCCTGAACAGAAACTATTTTGTTTTTTTATTTCTGTCCATAGCATACAATCGTAACCTAATCTTATGAACATAAAAAGATTTTAATTATATTATATGATGTTATAACATATTATAGTTGCATTGTAATACCAAATATAAAGATTTTAAGTTATTAATTAACAAGTTATAACGATTGAAACTCAATGCTTGTAAGAGTTAGAGATGAGAATTTAATGTTATAGCTTTACATTATATGTTAGTGAGTTTTCATATTCGTGTTATGCGGTTGATCAATATGGTTAGACCTTAAGTTAAAGGTTATAACTTAACTAAGATGGTGAATTGAACCTATAAAGTTAATGTTAATATAACTAATCAATATTGCGATTCTAATGGTATGTGTATTGTATTTTGGGCGAACATGTGTTATAATTATGTAGCTTATGCACGAGGCAAGTTCCCTATACCTTATTTCTTTATATAAAACAAGATCCTTATTCTATCTTGTTATCATTGTTATGCAAGTTCCCTAACCCTATTTTTAAAATTATGCAAGTTTCTTTACCTTACCTAGTTTACAATTGGTTTACAATTGAGCAAGTTCCTAATCCTACTTATATAACTTGATTATGATCATGTAAGTTCTTTAACCTAAATCTTACTTTGAGAAGGTTTTCCATCTTTAACTTGTTTCTTATTACGCAAATTCTTAAATTCTATTATTCATATGTTGAACAAATTTTATTCCTCAACTTATTATTAATTATGCAAGTTCATTAACTCAATTCTTTTATTGAGAAAAATTATAGCCTTAGTTTATTGTTGTTCAAGCAAGGTTTGTTATAATATCCAATGCCTATGCTTTCTAGTTCATTTCTAAAGCATAATTTATATGTAAGACCTTAACTTTTATAATTAAAGATGAATTTTCTATAAATATCATTTTTGAATATTATGGAGTGAATTTGATATAATGTTATAGTTGTGGGTAATATTTAAAAATTTTGCAAAGTACGCAAGTTGTTGTATAATATTCGATTGGTCGTGGAATATTCGTTTTAATAGGGAATATTCGTACAACGGCACAATCATTGGTGGACCCCAGAACGAAATTATTGTCGAATTGAGAAAACGACAAAAATATTTTATTGAAAATAACGGCGGAAGTTTTACCGTTAATACTGTTGAAACATCCGGTGTTAAAAGTACAGTAATATGCGTGGTTGCATAGTAGCACACGGTATTGATTACTGATGCTTACGTGAGAAGTCACTTAGTTTTGTTCAATTGTTGCTACAGTAATTGCTGCATAGTATCTTACGTTATTTGATTCAATTATTGTCAATATTTTTATATATTATTAAATCAATAATTGAGATAACAAGGTTATTAATATTATTATTTACAATATTAACGATGTCTAGAAGTTCTGTCAAGGAGAGGTTTGGTCACCTAATTGCGCGCCAATATGAAAAAATCCTTATTGGAAAGTCTCCCTCTTTCCTGGGAACGGCCTGATCGATTAATATTGTGAATTATAATAATGATGATATATGTTGTTAAAATTATTAAGGTGATTTTTATGAAGTTTTGCTTATTTTATGGAGCCCCATTTACCCATTTTTCAAAATAATCGGTAGGAAGTTATTCGGTACATATATATATATATATATATATATATAGGTGGGGCCCACTGTGGGGCCAATTGAAGGAGGAAGGTGGCTGATAAGTTGTCACGGGTGGCTTGTTTGTTTAATTATTATATATATATATATATATATATATATATATATATATATATATATATATATATATATATATATTTAAAGTTTTGTTTTATTAGAATATTTTATTAAATCAATATGGACCGTCCGTTTAAAAGTAAATCAATCTGGACCGTTCATGAATTAGTTACTATGCAGTCCATTCTTCTATAAATATAAGTTCATTCCTTCATTATATCTTACGAATTCACTGAAACTCTAGAGAGATAAACTATAGAGAGAAAGAAGAAAAGTATTCTACTACTTCCCTACTCTTATATCAAGTTTCTTTTACGGTAAGGGGTATTATTTCTTTTGTATTCATGAAGAGAACTTCTGTTATTCCATTCTTTATTATTCTGCTGGAATAACCAGTATACGTGGACTACCCTATACTTGGTGACATTCTTCTATTATTCCGTCTTTATTATTATTCTGTTAGAATATCATGTCTGTGCGTTTTACGCCGGACCTGGTTCCGTCTTTATTATTTTGTTGGAACATCCTGTCTGTGCGTTTTACGCCGGACCTGGTTCCGTCTTTATTATTCTGGTGGAACATCCTATCGGTGCAAATTTTGCTTGACCTGGTTCCGTTACTTATTATTCTGTTGGAATAAGCTGTCTATGCGAAGTACCGCATGCATAGTGATTTCTTTTGTTATTCCATTCGTTATTAAACTCAGTTGATTAAAGTTTTGACTTCTATACTCCATGAAATTAGTGGAATATCCTTGATATTTGCGCTTCATCCAGTATCTTTTCATGGAAATATTCTTCTAAGCATTCTTGAATTTTACTCTACAAAGCAGTATCATGTTGACAATTTGGACGTTATTAGTTCCTAGATAAATTAATTCTTGAACTTGTTTTATTGAATTCTTATATCATTGTCATCATCCTCATGTTTATATTATGTTGAAAGTCATCTGTGGCTTGTAGTGCATAGATGAGCTTGGTATGATTATGATCAGGGATTATTCGGTATAATCATAACCGTAATGTTACAAATGATGTGGTAAAAGTCCTCATTGGCCCGTAGTGCATTGATGGACAGTTGTTGGCATGATCATGACCATTGATGAATACACGAATATCCTTGGCCCGTAGTGCATGGATTATTTGTGGTTGTGATACTAATAAATATCCTTGGCCGTAGTGCAGGATGATGTGGATTATTTATTAAGCTGAGTCCCAGCGATAAAAGTGATGAAAAACCTTTTAAATCATACAAGATAGTAGATTTTATTCTCTACTTAACTCTTTTAATGGATTGCTTATTCCGCTACAGTTAAACTTGATGTGTGTTATATTGCAGTTTAACACTATTGAAAGCTAATGATAATTTATTCTGTATTATCTTAGTCATAATATCTCTTACTGGGTTAGTTGAGCTCACCCCTTTCTTTCATTATTCTCTTCAGGAAATGAGAACGTAGTGGGGACTAGTCGAGGAACGGAGTGACGGTTCAGATGATAGCATTAGTAGTCCTCACTATCCTATGAAATAGTGTGAAAATAAATGTATTGAGGACTTATTTTGAGTTTGAATACTGTTTAGAAGACAATGTTGTATAAAAACTCACAACTTATGTTTTATCGTATTTTACACAACAGTTGTATAATTAAGTTTTTATTTGTATTTTGTACCATGTATTTGATGACTCGGAATAGGTGATGTATACCTATTTTGGGGGCGTCACAGTTGGTATCAAAGCCTAGGGATATGATCCCTGGCTAAGATATGAGACAAGAACTAGGAGGGGAGAGACGGAGAATTCTTTCGTTAGTATGACCTACCTAAGTTTATTTGGTATTTAATTGGTCGGTTAGAGTATAGGGATAATATGTGATATGTTAATTAACCCTTGTTTTGTGACAGTATTTAAAAATGACATCCGAGAATATTGAGAACGTTAATGGAGCACAGGAAACCGTTGAGTCTCCACAGATCAATAATCAGGATAATGTGCATCAGGAAGGCGACAATCCTCAGGTAAACAACAACACTAACCAGATGATGAACGATGGAATGTTCAGAGGCTTTATACAATTCATGCAACATCAGGCGAGAGAGGCTCATGTCCAAAATACAGGTGGAAACACTGGCAACTCTCGAATGGTCACCGCCAAACAATTCAAGGAGCTGGGACCACCGGAGTTTTTTTGGAGAGCCAAAACCACTTAAGGCGGAAGCATGGATAAAGCAGATCACCAAGATATTTGATGTCTTGGGATGCTCCGAGGAGCAAAAGGTTCCCTTCGCCACCTTCATGTTGCGTGAAGAGGCAGATTACTGGTGGGAATCTGTAAAACGTACCCAGCCTAACGCACTCAAGATGTCTTGGGAGAAGTTCCAAGAGCTATTTAACGACAAGTACTTTTCTGAAAGTATTCGTCACATGAAAGAGGTGGAGTTTATCAAGTTAGAGCAGAATAATATGACCGTGTCGCAGTACGAAGCGAAGTTTGTCGAGTTGTCTCGGTTTGCTCCGCACTTGGTAGATAATGAAGAGAGAATGACGCGAATATTTTTAAGATGTTTAAAGCCGGAGATACGTCAACATCTTATTTCTCATAAACTGTGTTTGTATTCAAATGTTGTAAATAGGGCTCAGTTAGTAGAGCGCGATAACGAGTCAATGCAACCAAAAGAGAGCAGCCGATAAAATGATAATACCAATTAGAGCAGTCATCGAAGCGGTGACAACAAACGTGGAGGGAATCAACAGGCCAGAAGTGGTAACCATTTCGGTGGTAATCAGGGCCAAAACAATAAGAATGGACATTTCAAGAAGAGGAGATTCAACAATGATGGAAAGACGTCAGCGCCAGCACCTGTTGTTAAGGAAGGAGAACGACCACCTATCATATGCTTCAAATGCGGAGGGGAGGGACACATCAGTCCAAACTGCGCGATGCCGTCCAAAGCATGTTATAATTATGGAAGAGAATGTCACTTAGCCCGATTTTGTCGTTCACTGAAGACAATTTCAGCCAGGATGGAGGCACCAAAGGCCGTCCCAAAAAAGTCAAAGCAGGTAGTGCAAGGGAGAGCGTTTGTTGTGACCTCCCAGAAAGCAAGGAACACGAATGAGGTCATCACGGGTAAGCTTATCATAAACTCTAGCGAAGTATATACCTTATTTGATACTGGTTCTACCCATTCTTTTATTTCTCCTACTTGCGCTCAACGTTTAAATTTTACTCCAGAGAAATTAGACTTTGACTTATCTGTGGAAACTCCGTTGGGAGAAACATTCATTACATCCACTGTTTATAAGTCTTGTTTGGTTCAAATCGGTACCCTCACATTACCTGTCGATCTTATTTCATTAAAAATACTTGCATTTGATGTGATTCTAGGGATTGATTGGTTAACTACTCATCATGCAAAAATTGATTGTTTTTGTAAGGTTGTTAGCTTTCATATTCCTAATCAACCTATTGTGCGAATTCAAGCGACCAAACCATTAAAATCAATCACGGTCATCTCAAGCCATAAAGCTATTCATTTATTGAAAAACGGATGTCAAGCTTTCTTAGCTCATGTCACGGATCTAAACAAAAATACGTCAGTTTTGAATGATATTTCTATTGTTAATAAATTCCCTAACGTATTCCCTGAAGAACTTCCTGGCCTACCCCAAGAGCGTGAAATTGAATTTTGTATCGACCTTGAACCCGGTACAAACCCCATTTCCAAAGCCCCATATCGAATGGCTCCTATTGAACTTCAGGAGTTAAAGACCTAACTGCAGGAATTATTAGACATTGGCTTTATTTACCCTAGTACTTCTCCTTGGGTTGCTCCTATTCTATTCGTGAAGAAGAAAGATGGGAGTATGCGACTTTGTATTGATTATCGGGAGTTGAATCATGTCACCATACCCATTACCACGTAATGATGACCTATTTGACCAGTTGTAAGGAGCCAAATTCTTTTCAAAGATTGATATTCGTTCCGGATATCACCAATTTAAGATCAGAACAGATGACATTCCAAAGACAGCTTTCAGAACTCGGTACGGGCATTATGAATTTCTAGTCATGTCCTTTGGATTGACTAATGCTCATGCTGCCTTCATGGATATGATGAACCAAGTATTCAAGGAATATTTAGATCACTTTGTGGTCGTCTTTATTGATGACATCCTTATTTATTCCAAAAGCCGTGAAGATCATGAGCAACACTTGAGGCTGATGCTCCAAAAGCTTTGTGAATACAAGCTTTATGCCAAGTTGAAGAAATGCGAGTTCTAGCTTGAGGAAGTAGCATTCCTTGGGCACGTGGTATCAAGTTATGTAATATCTGTTGACCCATCAAAGATTGAAGCTATTCAAAGCTGGGAGCAACCTAAATCAGTAACCGAAGTACGTAGCTTTCTCGGCTTAGCTGGTTATTATCAGAGATTCGTGGAAGGATTTTCTCGAATCGCTACTCCACTAACTCAGTTGACTCGAAAAGATACAAAGTTCGGTTGGAGCGAGAAATGTGAGACGAGTTTCCAAGAACTCAAGAAGAAACTCATTTCAGCACCTGTTCTGACAATACCATCTGGTTCGGAGGGATTTGTCATCTACAGTGATGTTTCAGGCAAAGGGTTAGGATGTGTTTTCATGCAACATGGAAAAGTCATAGCCTATGCCTCACAACAACTCAAAGAATATGAGAGGAATTATCCTACTCATGATCTAGAGTTGGCAGCTGTTGTCTTACCACTAAAGATTTGGAGGCATTACTTGTATGGGGAGAAAGTGGAGATCTTTACGAATCATAAAAGCCTCAAATATTTCTTCACTCAAAAGGAACTCAACATGCGACAATGATGTTGGCTTGAACTGTTGAAAGATTATAATCATACCATCCAATACCATCCTGAAAAAGCGAACGTGGTAGCTGACGCATTGAGTAGAAGATCATATGCAAGTATGAGTGCGATATTGTCAACACAAAGGCCCATTTTGCGTGACTTGCAAAGGATGGAGATAGAGTTAAAGACTCCAGGGACCCATGTGATAATGGAAAATATACGAGTAGAATCGACTTTAATCGATAAAGTTAAAGCTGCTCAAGTTACAGACCTGGAGCTGATGCGTATGAGAAAGAAAGTGCAAGAAGGTGTTATACCGGAAGCAAGAATCGATGATGAAGGAATACTTCAAGTCAACTCCAGACTTTGTGTTCCTAACGACCTTGATTTAAAGTATAAAATCATGATGGAAGCGCACAACACACCGTTTGCAATCCATCCTGGGTGTACCAAAATATATCGTGATCTTCGTCATATATTTTGGTGGAGCAATATGAAGAGAGAGATAGCATTGTTTATCTCAAGGTGTCTAACTTGTTAACGAGTCAAGGCGGAGCATCAAGTACCAAAAGGTCCATTGCAACCACTTCAAATTCCAGAATGGAAGTGGGAGCACATTACCATGGATTTTGTTACTGGTCTTCCTAAGATTTCTCAAGGCATAGATGCAATTTCGGTCATTATTGATAGATTGACCAAGTCTGCTCACTTCTTACCTATACGAGAAACTTATACACTTGAACGTCTTGCTCGTATGTACATAAACGAGGTTGTAAGATTACATGGTATGCCAGTATCCGTAGTTTCTGATCGAGATCCAAGATTCACTTCACGATTTTGGGTTAGTTTGCAAAAAGCTATGGGCACGGATTTACAATTTAGTTCGGCATATCATCCTCAAACGGACGGACAATCAGAGAGGACTATTCAAACTCTTGAAGATTTATTAAGACCATGTGTCCTTGACTTCAAGGGAAGTTGGGACAAGTTCTTACCATTGGTGGAGTTTTCCTACAATAATTATCAAGCAAGTATTGGCATGGCTCCATTTGAGGCGTTGTATAGAAGAAAGTGTCATTCTCTAGTATGTTGGAATGAGGTGGGTGAAGCAACGTTGTTGGGACCGGAGTTGGTATGTATGACTACGAAAAAGATTCAAACGATCCGGCAACGTATAAAAACCTCACAAGATCGACAAAAGAGTTATGCTGATCTTCACCGAAAGGACGTGGAATTCGATATTGGAGATCATGTGTTGTTACGTGTTGCTCCATGGAAAGGAGTTACGAGATTGGAAAGAGAGGAAAGCTCAATCCTCGATTCATTGGCCCATTTTTAATCCTCGATCGAGTAGGAACTGTGGCCTATAGACTCGCTTTACCGCCAAGTATGTCTCGTGTTCATAACGTTTTTCGCATATCCATGTTACGTAAATATGTGGAAGACCCAAACCACATTATTGAGTTAGAACCGGATGAAATAGCAGAAGATTTAACGTATGAAGAGGTTCATGTTCAAATCTTGGATAAGAAGGAACATATTCTACGCTCCAAGGTTATACCTCAAGTCAAAGTTTTGTGGAGAAACCACGATATTGAGGAAATGACCTGAGAGTTAGAATCTAAAATGAAATCAAGGTATCCTTACCTCTTCGACATACCAGGTACGTACCCTAATTTTGAGGGCAAAATTTCATAAGAAGGGGAGGTTGTAAGACCCCAACTTTTATAAATAAAGATAAATTTTTTATAAATATCATTTTTGAATATTATGGAGTGAATTTGATATAATGTTATAGTTGTGGGTAATATTTTAAAATTTTGCTAAGTACGCAAGTTGTTGTATAATATTCGATTGGTCGGGGAATATTCGTTTTAACAAGGAATATTCGTACGACGGCACAATCATTGGTGGATCCCACAACAGAATTATTGTCGGATTGAGAAAACGACAAAAATATTTTATTAAAAATAACGGCGGAAGTTTTACCGTTAATACTGTTAAAATACTCTGTGTTAAAAGTACAGTAATACGTGTGGTTGCATAGTAGCACACGTTATTGATTACTGATGCTTACTTGAGAAGTCACTCAGTTTTGTTCAATTATTGCTATAGTAATTGCTGCATAATATCTCACGTTATTTGATTCAATTATTGTCAATATTTTTATATATTATTAAATCAGTAATTGAGATGACAAGGTTGTTAATATTATTATTTGCAATATTAACGATGTCTAGAAGTTCTGTCAAGGAGAGGTTTGGTCACCTAATTGCGCGCCAATAGGGAGAAATCCTTATTGGAAAGCCGCCTCTTTCTTGGGAAACGACCTGGTCAATTAATATTGTGAATTACAATAATGATGATATATGTTGTTAAAATTATTAAGGTGATTTTTATGAAATTTTGCATATTTTATGGACCCCCATTTACCCATTTTTCAAAATAATCGGTATGAAGTTATTATATATATATATATATATATATATATATATATATATAGGTAATATATGTAATATATATAATATATATAATATATATATTTAGAAGTCACGTGAATCCTGTGGATTCACAGGGATGCAAGTCACGAATTCTTATATATATATATATATATATATATATATATATATATATATATATATATATATATATATATATATATATATATAATTTATTATATACGGTAAGGATCAAGAGCATTCTCTTTAAATAGCATTCCTCCTTAAATAGCATTCTTTTATTAAAACTACGTCATTTTGGAGGGACGCGGTGGCATTTTTGTAAGTACAATGTCACCGCGTATTTTCAAAAATGTTACCGCGTCCCTCCAAAACGACGTAATTTTAATAAAAGAATGTTATTTAAGGAGGAATGCTATTTAAGCAGAATGCTCTTGATCCTGACCGTTATTTTATATATATATATATATATATATATATATATATATATATATATATATATATATATATATATATATATAAGTTTTGTTTTATTAGAATATTTTATTAAATCAATATGGATCGTCCGTTTAAAAGTAAATCAATCTGGACCGTTCATGAATTAGTTACTATGCAGTCCATTTTTCTATAAATAGAAGCTCATTCCTTAATTATTTCTTACGAATTCACTGAAAGTCTAGAGAGATAAACTATAGAGAGAAAGAAAAAAAGTATTCTGCTACTTTCCTACTCTTATATCCAGTTTCTTTTACTGTAAGGGGTATTATTTCCTTTGTATTCATGAACAGAATTTCTGTTATTCCATTCTTTATTATTCTGCTGGAATAACCAGCATACGCGGACTACCCTATACTTGGTGACATTCTTCTATTATTTCTTCTTTATTATTATTCTTTTGGAATACCCTGTCTGTGCGTTTTACGCCGGACCTGGTTCCGTCTTTATTATTCTGTTGGAACATCATGTCCGTGCGTTTTACGCCGGACCTGGTTCCGTCTTTATTATTCTGGTGGAACATCCTGTCGGTGCGAATTTTGCCTGACCTGGTTCCGTTACTTATTATTCTGTTGGAATAACATGTCTATGCGAAGTACCGCATGCATGGTGATTTCTTTTGTTATTCCATTCGTTATTAAACTCAGTTGGTTAAAGTTTTAACTTATATACTCCATGAAATTAGTGGAATATCCTTGATATTTACACTTCATCCAGTATCTTTTCATGGAAATATTCTTCTAAGCATTCTTGAATTTTACTCTGTAAAGCAGTATCATGTTGACAATTTGGACGTTATTAGTTCCTAGATAAATTAATTCTTGAACTTGTTTTATTGAATTCTTATATCATTGTCATCATCCTCATGTTTATATTATGTTGAAAGTCATCTGTGGCCTGCAGTGCATAGATGGACTTGGTATGATTATGACCAGGGATTATTCGGTGTAATCATGACCGTAATATTACAAATGATGTGGTAAAAGTCTTCATTGGCCCGTAGTGCATTGATGGACAGTTGTTGGCATGATCATGACCATTGATGAATACACGAATATCCTTGGCCCGTAGTGCATGGATTATTTGTTGTTGTGATACTAATGAATATCCTTGGTCGTAGTGCAGGAATGATGTGGATTATTTATTAAGCTGAGTCCTAGCGATAAAAGTGATGAAAAACCTTTTAAATCATAAAAGATAGTAGATTTTATTCTCTACTTGACTCTTTTAATGGATTGCTTATTCCGCTGCAGTTAAACTTGATGTGTGTTATATTGTATCAGTTTAACACTGTTGAAGGCTAATGATAATTTATTCTGCATTATCTTAGTCATAATATTTCTTACTGGGCTAGTTGAGCCCACCCCTTTCTTTCATTGTTCTCTTCGGGAAATGAGAACGTAGCGGAGACTAGTCAGGGAACGGAGTGACGGTTCAGATGATAGCATTAGTAGTCCTCACTATTCTATGAAATAGTGTGAAAATAAATGTATTGAGGACTTATTTTGAGTTTGAATACTGTTTAGAAGACAATGTTGTATTAATACTCACAGCTTATGTTTTGTCGTATTTTACACGACAGTTGTATAATTAAATTTTTATTTGTATTTTGTACCATGTATTTGACAACTCAGAATAGGTGATGTATACCTATTTTGGGGGCGTCACATATATGTATAATGTTGATTCACTTATGATTCATGACTATTCCATATCATATTGTTATCGAACACTTGAAATGATATCAAACTTTATTGATTCAACTAATCCTTAGTTGATGTTCGTTGAACTCTAAATTACCCTTGAAACCTATCCAAACCAAACTTTCTTTGGTGTGGACTCGTATGTTAAAACTGAGATGAACAACCCTATTATATGGGATTTATTACGCGTAAGGGTTTAGATGTTTGTGCACAATACATGGCATGAAGGGCTGATCACCCTAAGTACGGGGAGTCCCTACAGTCTTATGACAGTTTAGGTTTAAGTTGAAAGAATACTTAAAACCTTGGACATAGTTCATGGTCTTGTGACCCTCAAATAAATTTCACATTTCGATTTCAGTTCTTGATAATCAATGATAGAGAATGTTATTCAGTTCAACTGAGCTTATTCATTGTCAGTTATTATATTGTTATTATTCATTTGTCATTTCAAGTGAGCATTTGTTTTGCTCACTCTTGCATATATAATCATTGCAGCTAAAGTTGAAAAGGTTGATGAACCTACCACTAGCAAAGGGAAAGGAAAGATGAACAAGTGTTGAAGACTTGTAAATTTATTGAATTTTATGATTTTGTATTAACTATTGTGAGGTAATTATTTACTTTTCCGCATTTGATGAATGTTTAAGATTAGATAACCTAGGATTTTATTGGATTTAATGATGTAACCTTTTAGTGGGAACTTTTATTTGGTAAAATTTTTATTTTATTTGAGTAGTTAGAAATGAAAGAATGGAAAGTGAACACTGAGTCTTGTGGGAATGAAGTACCCAGATTTGGGGTTGTCACAAGTTGGTATCAGAGCTTTAGGTTATAAACTTTAGGTGGGGGAAAAACCTTAAGAAATAACCTTATAGAAGATTGAAAAGATAGTGATGATAAATTCTTATTGAGTTTTAAGAAAGAAATAATAACACACTTTATTTGGTTATGTGGTTGCAACCTATGTGTTAGTGAGTGTCGAGTAGTGATAATTAGTAATTAAAACTTAAAATTTTTGTTGTCAGGATGGCTAATGTAGAAGAATTCAGTCAGGCTAGGGAGGAGGAACCTCAGATGCCTTGAGAGGATGAGCCTCGAGATATTTAGGTAGTCTGGGAACAATGGTGCACGGGAGTCATCTTCGTTGGTCACAGTAGTTGGTTATGCCCCAGAGGTTGAGCAGGAGGGTATACCTTATGAGGAAGATGTGGTAGAGACAGATGAGGAAGACCCCATGGAGCTGCCACAAATGGATGAAGATGAGGAGGAGGAAGAGTTTCCACCAAACTCTTTCATAACTCATATGTATGATGAGGTATATGACCGCAACATTTAGCTTCAGGATAGAGTTGAGGAGTTTGAGGAGTTAGCAACTGAATGTTAGACTTCGATGGCACAGAAGGACGATGAGATTGGGGATCTTGACGAACGTCTCATCAATGTTGAATGGAAGTTGGTTCACACTAAGGGGGAGAATGAGAAGCTGGTGGAGGAGATTGCAAAGCTGAAGGATAACTTGAAAGAAGAATTCGCCAAGAGAGCAGTAGTTGAAGATGCGTACAAGAAAGCTTCTCAGCGTGCCAAGGTAGCAGAGGGAGAGGTACAAGCAAAGAAGATCAAGATAGAAGAGATGAATTGTGTTTTCAACACCGTGATAAACCGAGCTCAAGACCGAGTCATGTACTATCCGACTCAGTTTAAGATGCTGCCATGGTATATGTTAGATCACAGAACAATGTTCCTTATCTTGGAAGAGGAGCGTTCCATATCATGGAAGAGGAGTATCGTAGGGCTGTGCAGCAACTTAGTAGGCCTTAATAGACAATGTAATTGTTGTGTGATTATTTAATAAATACGATGTAAATCCCAAGTGTTATGTAACCAATGGGATATGATGATGTTATCTTGAAACTTTATTAGTTCAGGAAAGGGATGTAGATAGCAAGGAGGCTATCATTATTATGTTTTTAAAATGAGTATTCGTATCACATACGTGTATTTAACATTGTTTTGTTTATGATTACAATACCTAAGCATGGTACATGTACATTTATGATACATGAGTGTGTGTCTAAGGATATCATCTAACATGTTCATAATCATCAGATTCTAACTTTTAGAGTAGCACATTAACATTCATGTTCAAAGTTTGCATTTTCCTTAGCAACGCTTACTACTAAGTCTAACATGCTCATGCTTTAATATGAAGTCCATATACATAAGTTAGTATGTCTGACATGCATTTCAAAACTATACTAGCATGCTTGCAAGATCAAAATATGCATTATTCATGTTTACCATTTCTAGCTTTTCCAAAACTTGAAGCTTTCTTGAAAACTTAGCTCAAGTCAAGCTAAAACAACATAACATGTTCAAAACAATATCTAACCACATGATAGGGTCATTTATAGGCTTAACCTAACTATCATAGCATGCTCAAAACAAATCAGAAACCTCAACTTAGCATCTAAGAACAGCACCACGCGCGGCCGCGCGGTACTAGGCTATAGAAGTGGCGCGGCCGTGCCACTTCAATCAGAACCAAAGAAAATGGCTTTGCTTTTGCAGAGCCTTGACTCATTCACTGCTAAACTTGAAATTAGACTTTCAACAAAGCTCCTAGATATGCATACAAGCTCAGATAACACCATGGCATGCTAATCCATACCAATTAATAGAGAATTCAATAAATTCTAGAATTTGAAATTTCAAGACTAAAACTCCATTTTTATAGAGAATGAAAATGGCAACAAGGAAGAAGGAGTTATACCTCTGTAAATGTGAAAAGAACTTGCTCCAAATGAACTTCTAAGCTCTAGATTACTTGTATGCTCTCAACTCTCACTTAGCAAATTCTCAGACAAATCTCAACAACAAGAATGAAGAAGCACAGCTGCTATTTATAATGAAAACTTGGACTGGACAATGACTTAGCACTGAGGTTGAATTCATGGTGCAATGCAATGAAACAATGGTTTAAGAGGGGTGGCTCAACCACTCCATATCAACCATCTAGCTAGCCATGATCTCCTTTGATTTAGCAGCTAGAAAGTTTACGTAATATAGCTTCGAGTTACTGTTCATTGTACTTGGTGACACTTATTATGGGACAAGAGAAAAAAAAATCCCAGTATTCTTGATATCTAGGCTTGGTTTGGTCTACTTAATTTCCTACAATGAAATCTTAATGTACAATTGTTACCATATTAGGAAATTTATGGATAATTTATACACTCACATCATATAGTTCGTGTATATTAGTCCAGTCTAATTATTATATGTATGGACTCCATTTAATTACCCACTAGTAATTAATATCCCCGTAAAACTTTATTATTTCAAGTAGACCCACTTATTGAGGTAATTAAAACTCTTTGACAGAGCATGTCTTTTAATATTTCTACTCATACTTATTGTCACATAAATAATTGTTTATGTAACTTAAAATTCCTAACACTTATATATATATATATATATATATATATATATATCATGGTCATACTAATGTGTCACACCACATCTTCTTATTAATTGTAAGAATTATATAATATCACATTTCTTGTACACATAATTTAAGTGAATAATATCATTCTAATTATGCAATTTACTTTACTCATGATAACAATTAATCACATAACAATAATTAATTACCAATAAAAGTTAATTAATATTCCACATTAACAATTGACAATTAATTGCTCACTTGATAATTCATTCGTCGACTAATATTACTATTTATATTTAACCGAAATTCTTTAATAACTAATAACAATTAACATAGATTAATTGTTCGCTTAACAATTCTTTTGTTAATTAATATAATCACTATTATATCTCATCACGGTGCCACACAAGGCATTTAACGAGTTCATCACAAATTCCATGTATTCTCAATTACTCAATTATTTAATATAATTGAGTTAACTCATCTCGTAACACAGAATCATTTATATCCAAATAAATATTCATTTCCATTAATATATCTATTTATTAATACATGAAAATTCTCGGGTATTACATCCTCCCCCCCTTATAAAAATTTCATCCCGGAATTGCTACAAGGTTACACAAATAGATGGGGATAATCCCTCATCATCCTATCTTCTAACTCCCACATTGCCTCCTCGACATTGTGGTTATGCCAAAGTATTTTTACACAAGAAATAACTTTATTTCTCAAGGTTTACTCTTTCCTATCAAGAATTTGGACAGGAATTTTCTCATACGCTAAGTTCTTCTCCACTTGAATGGGTTCATAAGAAATCATGTGCTTGTAGTCAAGCTTGTACGGACGCAACACGGATATGTGAAACACGTTATGGATGTGCTCCAACTAAAGTGGTTGTGCAACTTTGTATGCTACCTCGCCTACTCGCTTCAGTATCTCGAACGGTCCTATGAATCTTGGACTCAGTTTCCCTTTCTTGTCGAAACAGATCTTTCCCTTCCATGGAGATACCTTCAGGAATACAAAACTGCCGATTTCAAAGTCTCGGTCTTGCCGATGCAAGTCTGCATACTTTTTCTGGCGATCTTGAGCTGCCACTAGTCTAGCCCTTATTACTGTCACCACGTCCGCGGTTTGTTGTACTAACTCTGGTCTGAGTATTTATCGTTCTCTGACTTCGTCCCAACATAATGGCGTCCTGCACTTCCTTCCATAAAGAGCTTCGTACAGTGGCATGCCGATACTCGCATGGTAACTATTATTATACGCAAATTCGACTAAGGATAGGTGGTCATCCCAATTTCCCTTGAAGTCCATCACGCAAGTCCTAAACATGTCCTCTAGCGTTTGTATTATTTGCTCACTTTGTCCATCTGTCTGAGGATGATAAGCAGTACTCAACCTCAACTGTGTTCCTATCCTCTTTTGCAAACTTTTCCATAATTTTGATGTGAAACGCGGGTCTCGGTCAGAAACAATCGACACCGGCACTCCATGTCGTGAAACGATTTCCTTTACGTACAGACTCGCTAATTGATTTAAACTATAGCGGATCTTGATAGGTAGAAAGTGTGCGATCTTTGTAAGTCGATCCACGATAACCCAAATGGCATCTAACCCTTTTTGCGTGACCGGAAGTCCTACTACGAAATCCATCTTAATATGCTCCCATTTCCACTCCGGCATTTCCAACGGTTGTAGCAACCCACTCGGCCGCTGATGCTCTGCCTTGACTCGCTGACACGTAAGACATCTACTAACGTATTCTGCAATTTCTCGTTTCAAATTTGGCCACCAAAAATGTTACTTCAAGTCCCGGTACATCTTTGTGCCTCCCGAATGAACGGAATATGCCGTATTATGTTCCTCTTGCTAAATCTCCTCTCTCAACTCGGTTACCGCCAGTACCCACACTCTCCCTTCGAATCTTAAAATACCGTCTTTATCTATTCGAAATTTTTCTTCCTCATTTTCCATGATCCTTCTCCTGATTTTCTCACATTCTCCATCTTTCTCATGTGCCTCCTTTACCCTATCCAACAATGTCGAACGAGCTTCCATTACAAATAATTTCTCTTCAGACTTCTCGGGTCCCTTCACTTCTATTTCCAACTTCTCCATATCTCTTATTAACTCCTCCTGAGTTGTTATTTGAAACAATTTCTCCCTTCCCTTCCTGCTCAGAGCGTCGACAACTACGTTTGCCTTCCCTGGGTGATAAAGAATCTCACAATCATAATCTTTGATCAATTCTAACCACCTTCTCTGACGCACATTCAACTCCTTCTATGTGAAGATTTATTTTAGACTTTTGTGGTCCGTGTATATCTCACATTTTTCTCTATACAAATAATGCCTCCATATCTTCAACGCAAAAACTACGGCCGCTAACTCTAGGTCATAAGTAGGGTATCATTTTTCGTAATCCTTCAATTGTTGTGGTGCATACGCAATGACTTTGCTATGTTGCATAAGCACACAACCAAGTCCTTTATATGACGCATCGCTGTACACCACAAATCCTCACGTATCATCTGATAATGATAATACAGGAGCCTCGCTCAATCTTTTCTTCAACTCTTGAAAACTCTCTTCGCATTTGTCGGTACATACAAATTTCACAGTCTTAATCGTCAGATTAGTCAACGGGGTCGCTACCTTAGAAAAACCTTGGATGAATCTTCGATAGTACCCAGCTAATCCTAAGAAACTTCTCACCTCCGTCGGTGTCCTCGGTTGTTCCCAACTACTTACTGCTTCGACCTTTTCGGGGTCTACTGAGATTCCATTATCATCCACCACGTGGCCTAAGAATTGAAACTTCTTCATCCAAAATTCACATTTTGAAAACTTCGCGTACATCTTCTCCTTTCGTAGTGCCTCCAAAACAATCTTCAGATGTTCGGCGTGTTCTTCCTCTGTCTTCGAGTAGATCAAAATGTCGTCGATGAAAACTACTACGAATTTATCCAAACATGGCTTGAAAACTCGATTCATCAAGTCCATGAATGCTGCAGGAGCATTAGTCAAACCGAATGACATTACCAAGAACTCGTAATGTCCATAACGGGTTCGAAACGCAGTCTTTGGTATGTCCTCATCCCGTACTTTAAGTTGGTGATATCCCGTCCGCTGGTCGATTTTCGAGAAACACTTCGCTCCCTTCAATTGATCAAATAAGTCATTTATCCTTAGTAGCGGATACCTATTCTTGATCGTTACTCTGTTCAATTCACGATAATCGATACAGAGCCTCATCGATCCATCCTTTTTCTTCACAAATAACACTGGTGCTCCCCAAGGACATATACTAGATCGTATGTAACCTTTATCCAGTAACTCTTGAAGTTGTATCATCAATTCCTTCATTTCTATTGGCGCCATAAGATATGGAGTTTTCGAAATCATTGACGTTCCTGGTGCTAAGTCTAATACAAACTCGATTTCTCTATCTGGCAGAAGGCTAGGCAGATCGTCTAGAAAAACACATCCTGAAATTCACTCACTACGGGTATATCTTTAATTTCTACTCCCTTTTTCCGAGTGTCCACTAAAAGTAGTATGCACGCAAGCCAATCATGTTTGATGATAAAGCATATACTTTGTAACAATCTTATTCATTTATTAATAAAAAGTATTTATTTATTAAAGGCTTTTAATTATCTACATGATGTTGTTTTACAATATGTGATAAACACATAGTTTTAAGCAATGCTTTTAGAATAATGATGATGATCATTCTAATGAGATCTAAATTCTTAGAAAGCTTAAAACTAAAATAATTCCCAATCGTTGGATTACTAAATTGGGGATTAGTGAATCCGAATAGATTGGTACATACGTTGCTTGCTCATTGGATGAGGATGATTGATCTCATGATCATTTGTGTGGAGACACTAAAGCAAGTATGTAAGTGCTTATTAGAGAATAAGTTCACTGAACGTGGCTCGCTAAGGAATACCTAATGGAGTTTTACTTGCCTGTCAATAGGAATTCCTGTAGTGATAGTAGTACAAGTGATCCTTGGACTTGAGATCATCATAGTATCTTGTGTATGATGAGTTATACTTTGACTTATTCCTTAAGACCCTTAGGGTATATCAAAGGGTATGCTTGGGTATAATAAGTTGTACATGGAGATAATGTATGATCAATAAAGAATCTACCACTTCTAGTAAAAGAAGAAAAATGTCCTATGTGATTCGATAAATGACAACGCAGTAGTCCTTGGCCAAGGTAGAATGAAATTAGAAAGGAGTTTCTAATTTGCATTATTTGGAGTTGTGAATTTAAGAGTCGAAATACATATAATTAAATAAAATAAGACTTGACAGTGATTCCATGTCTTATATTTAATTGGGACATTGTATGGTGGAAGAATTTAATTGTACGATAACTATTTACTCAAAGGTTCTTTTATGATTAATGTTAAAATCTATATTATCTGGAAAGTCGTTGATCGCTAGGGAGGCTTATCCCTATTGTAGAATAAATATTATTTAAATAAATTAATAGTTTAATTTATTTATTTAAATAAGATTAGAATTGTTCTAATTGATTTATTCACAATCGGTTTAATATGGAGAACCTAAAGGGTCACACCATAAAAGGAAGAATAATTATTTAAAAAGTTAATGGCATAATCGTAATAATATGTTAAGTATATTTAATTTAATCTATGGTGATAGAATAAATTAAATAGCTTAATATTTATTATTTAATATTTTAGAAATATTAAATATAAATTAATAAGAGAAGTCTTATTAATATTATTACAATTATTATTATTTTAATATCTAAAAGAGTTTAGAAATTAATTTAATATATGTACTCTTATTTATTCCTAATAGGATTAGGAGGGAAAATTAGTTAAATGAGTTTAATTAATTATCCCTAATAAGATTAGGGAGCCCATTTAATTAAAAGAGTTTAATTAAATAAATAATATCTTATTTTAATAGGGTTACTTAATATCTTTATAAGAGGAGTCTTATATTAGATATCAAACATACGTTATTCCAATTGTTGGAGAGTACGCTCCTTTTCTATAGAGATAGAAAAAACTAGAGTTTTGCCAAACACTCATCTTCTTGGATCTTTATTCTTCGTTGGTGGATCACCTCTAGAGGACAAACACTTGGGTGGCTAACGTTGATCAAAGGAAGAAACCAAACCCGGTAGATTCAAGTTGAACCCGAAAGGATTGGAGGTGAACTTGTACCTGAGGAAGCTCGGATCTTCAAGGGTATGATTCTTGTTCTTTCTTTTTCGTTTAATTAATAATTGTGCATAAAGGGTGATCCGGGTATATGGTTTGTATAATTTTAAAACTCTGATTTTCCACGTTTTCGCATATTTTGTGCAATTTGATTGCGTTCATGAATATTACAAGCCTTACAGTGGCATGAGAGTCAAATCTTTATGCAAATTATTAATTGTTTAATTTGATATGTATATTGATATGTGTTTAGAACAAGTTAATTGGGCATAATTTTATTATATAAAATTTATTTTAAAAAAATCGCGAAATCGTAATTGCGCTGCGTATTGATTCACGGTTTAATAAAGGATCCCTGTTAATTCACCTTCACGGTTTGATTCACGTGCATATTGATTCTTCTAGGAGATTTTTTTTTTGTTATCAAGTTAATAAGGTTGCACCGTATATCCTGTAAAAGGGATCCAAATTAAAGGGATCTAGTACTAGATTCTTGAATCATTTGATATTACCCACGAGGTGGCACAAATCACGGATATAATATATATATATATATATATATATATATATATATATATATATATATACGGTTAATATATATTAATAATTTTATAATTAAAATAAAAGTTTATTTTAATTTTAAAATAAAAAGTTTATTTTAATATTAAAATAAAAAGGTTTATTTTGATTTTAAAACTAAAATTTCATGCTAACTAATTAGAGTTGGAATTGGATTCCATGATAACTAATTGGAGTTGAAATTGGATTTTATGTTTCCTTAAATAAAAGAGTTTATTTAGATATGAAATAAAATTTCATATTTTTCAAAGTAAAAGAGCTTATTTGTGAATAGGAAAAAGAATCAGTCTTTCCTTAAATAAAAGAGTTTATTTAGATATGAAATAAGATTTCATATTATTCAAAATAAATGAGTTTATTTGTGAATAGGAAAGAGAATCTGTGTTTCTTTTAATAAAGGAGTTTTTTTTTTTACATGGAATTGGATTCCATAATTAATTAAAATAAAGAAGTTTATTTTGATTAAAGATTTTGATTAAAATAAAATAGTTTATTTTATTCAAAATTGGATAAATTAAAATAAAATAGTTTTATTTTGATTTAAATTTGGATTAAAATAAAGGAGTTTATTTTGATTCAAAATTAGATTTTATACTAACTAAATTTGTCCATTAAATGATATCAATATATATATTGAATGTTTATTATTCATGAGATGAATGTTATTTATTGATGCATATGGTGATGTGTATGATAATAAATGGGATTGATTATGGACTATTGACCAATGTGATTGGATTTTATTTTAGTTGGATGCATGAATGTATGAGTTTTATTAAATGGGGTCTGCGTACCTCGTCTTCTCTAATTTTTCTTAATGTAAATTCTATCTCCCTCCTATGTACTTCCCCTTGACTGCTGATCAAGATTTCTATTTATTTCAAATAGTTTTGTAATAGGAATAGTTAGAATTAATTTTGAAGAATTGGAGATCAAGGAGCAAGGATCGCTTGGAGACCCGTTTGTAATGAAGCCCGGGTTTAAATGTAATAGTTATATTTAAATATTAATTCTTGCAACCCTAGGGTTTGACATTTTGGTTCACTTGGTGGCTCTAGTGAACCAAACTAGAATAAAAGTTCATAATCAATCCGGGTAAAATATAGTATTCTATATGTGCATGCGCGCTAAACAAGATAAGACATATTAATAACAAACCCCTCAAATTTTTTATATTAAGTTGTAACGTTCAAAGATATTTGGAATATCGAACGTCACCTTCTAGCATGATAGAAATAATAGAGTATTGAATATTTAATATGAGTTTGTTGTGCACACACAAGGCGAGTATTAAATATTTAAGATGTTGTTTTTATTACATATGATGTTTATAAGGAATTGAACATTACTGCTTTGTTGTGCACACACAAGGGCTGTAGTTTTCTCTTCACTTATATGGAAATGTTGGGTCAGACTTAACTTAAATTATTTTAGTTCAGATGTGCACACACTTGACCATTATGATTTAAGAGGCAAAATACAAGGAGTTACATAGTTGATGTAATTGACAAGAGTTGTCTACCTATTTATTTATATATAGTTTGTTGTGCACACACAAGGCTATATACATTTGAAATGTGATCCTTATTCTCACTAGCATATCTTTAATTAGATATTGCCGAACTATATATATTGAGGGTAATATAGTTTGAAGAAAATAGTGAGAGATACCAATTTAAAACAAGACCTAATTTATTTTGGTAATTAATAAAAGAATGTATGTTAAAATATTGTTAATTACAAATTCATTTACAGAATTTTATAATGTCTAAATTACTATCACTTCAAAGCATATAGATGCTATTTAACCGGACCGAATTTAACGGATTGGTTAAGGAATTTGAGAATAGTTCTCATGGCTGAAAAGCTATCTTATGTCCTTAATACACCTATCCCTGCAATGGTTGTAGATAATGCCTCTGAGGAAGAGATTGATACTTTCAGAAAGTAGCAAGATGATGCACAGTTGGCTCAATGCATCATGCTCGCATCCATGAGTAACGAGCTTCAGCGTCAACATGAAACTATGGATGCTCTTACTATATTCCTGCACATCAAGTAGTTGATGGTGAGAAAAGTAAGACTGATAGATATCAGATATCTAAGGAGCTCTTCCGATCTAGAATGACCGATGACACAACAGTATAGACAAAAGTCCTTAACATAATCAATTTGATTGATCAATTAGGACAACATGTTTTGTCATGGATGGAGAGTTGAGCAAAGATTTGATCTTACACTCACTCCCGCACTCCTTTCACAATTGTTGTGAATTTTTCATATAAACAAGCTAGATATCAGCCTCGCTGATTTGTTTAACATGTTGAAAAATGTTGAGTCACTTTCCAACCAAGAAAGGCCAAGTCTTACTAGTAGGGGCTAAAGGATCTTCTGAAAAGAAGAACGATTCTAAGAAGGTAAATAGAAAGGGCAAAAACAAAGGATAATAAGAATAAAACTGATACGGATAGCAAAGGAGTTTGCTTCCACTGCAATAAGCCTGGACACTGGAAGGAAATTGCGAGAAGCATCTTGCAGAGGCTAACCAAAGAAGTTTAGTGAAGTTTCGGTTACAAATACAAATTTGTTCATGATTTAAATAACTTTTTTTTTAAGTCAAGGTTCTACTTGGGTATTGGATACCGACTTTGGTTATAATAAATATAGATTTATGAAGGGACCAAACAGAAGTAGAAAGCTAAACAAATATAAGTAAACCTATGTGTGGGAAATGAAGCAAAGGTTGCTGCATTAGCCATAGGAACTTATAGTTTAGCAATGCCTACGGGCAAGTCTATTAAGTCAATAAGTTGTTATTGTATTCCAGTTCTCGTTGGAAACATTATTTTCATTTTATTGTTAGACAATGAAATCTTTTGTATTATATTTAAGAACAACTGTTGTTCTATTTATAATAATAATAATAATATTTTGTATAGAACAAGAATATTAATTAATGGATTTTGTGTACTTGACTTACATGAAAAATAATTTTGCATATTGAACAAATTAGTATAAGAAAAGGAGATGATCATTCAAAGAGTTGAATGTATGTATTTAATGAAATACAAGTGTGAATTATTTGAAAGGTTCAAAGAATTCAGAAGTGAAACAAATTGGCAAAGTATTAAGACTCTTTAATTAGATCCAGGAATAAATACTTGTGCAATAAGTTTCTAGGTCATCTCAAAAGGTTTTCTCATAATGGACGCCTCCTGATACGTAATAATTGATTGATGTATCTGAAAGGAAAAATCGTACCTTGTTGGACATGGTACGGTCCATAATGATTTTACCGACATTCCAGTATCTTTCTGGGGTATTGACTTAGAAATGGCTGCATATCTACGAAAAAGGTAACCTCAAAATCCGGCCCCAAGACTCCATAAAAGTTATGGATAGGGAGGATTCCTAATCATAAGTATGTTAAGATAAGGGGTTGGCCAACTTATGTGAAACGATTTCAAAGGATAAGCTTGGGACACGATTTGACATGTACAGATTTGTGGGACATCCTAAAGTAAGTTTAGGGTATATGTTCTATAATTCTACTTAGCAAAAGGTGTTTGTTGCGAAACATGCTGCCTTTTAAGATAAAAGTGTTTATCATTGAAGGGGCTAGTGGGAGGATAATAGATCTTGAAGAGTTCAAGAATCACAAAACATTATAAGTCAAATAAGAGGAACCTGTAGATAGCCCTATTGTACCACAACCGAATTATAAATCTGGAATAGTATCGAAGATACCTAGGAGGTATGGATTCATCATGGATGATGATGATGAGGTACGCATTATAGAAAATGATGATCCAGAGTTACATACGATGAGGTCAGAGTTCTAGTGTGTACAAAAGGGTCAGTGGGAGCATCGTGAAATTTCTAGTATTATATGTTGATATACTATGGATGAGGAATAACATACCAATGCTACAATCAGTAAAGATAAAGTTGTCTAAACATTCCTCCATGAATGATTTGGGAAGAGTATCTTAATTGGGGATGCAAATCTATATTGATAGATTTAAAAGGATACTCGGCTTAACCCAAGGAACGTATATTCATTTGATGCTAAAGTCGTTTAGCATGGCAAACTCCAAGTGTTGTCTCATATTGATGAGCCATGGAGTGTATCTCTCTTAATAGTCTCCATAGATTCCAAAAGAGAGATCGCATGAGTAACTATCAAGTATACAATGAAATGTACGAGACCTGATGTTGATCAGTCATATTCTGGAGAAGTTCACTGTGAGACAGTGAAAAACATCTTAAAGTACTTAACCGACACTAAGGATGTGATCCTACATGGTGGGTCTGACTTAAAACTAGAGGGCTTAACAGACTCAATTTTTTCAAACAGACCAAGACAACAGAAAATCCACTTTAAGGTAAAGTGTTGCCTTGAACAGTGGTGCAGTGAATTGGAAAGGTTCCAAACAGCAAAGAGTTGATGATTTAGTGATAAAGACAAAGTATATAGCTGTAAATGAAGCTGCAAGTTGATTGTTTGGATGAAAAGTTCATTACAGAACTAGGAATAGTTCCTAAGTCTCATCTTGGATCTAAACATATGTTGTGGCACTTTCATTTGATTATAAGAATCATTGAAAGATGGCAAATCACTATAGAGATAGTGGACTCTCAAGAACAACATTACATATCCATTTACTGAAGCTTATCCAACAGCAGGATAATCGTCACTTAGAGAAAAAGAGTATGAGATACCATGACGATTGACTTAAGTGCAAGTGGGAGATTGATAGTAGTATGTACATAAGCCAATCATGTTTGATGATAAAGCATATACTTTTTAACAATCTTATTCATTTATTAATAAAAAAGTATTTATTTATTAAAGGCTTTTAATTATCTACATGATGTTGTTTTACAATATGTGATAAACCCATAGTTTTAAGCAATACTTTCAGAATAATGATGATGATCATTCTAATGAGATCTAAATTCTTAGAAAGCTTAAAACTAAAATAGTTCCCAATCGTTGGATTACTAAATTGGGGATTAGTGAATCCGAATAGATTGGTACATATGTTGCTTGCTCATTGGATGAGGATGATTGATCTCATGATCATTTGTGTGGAGACACTAAAGCAAGTATGTAGGTGCTTATTAGAGAATAAGTTCACTGAACGTGGCTCGCTAAGGAATACCTAATGGAGTTTTACTTGCCTGTCAATAGGAATTCCTGTAGTGATAGTAGTACAAGTGATCCTTGGACTTGAGATCATCATAGTATCTTATGTATGATGAGTTATACTTTGACTTATTCCTTAAGACCCTTAGGGTATATCAAAGGGTATGCTTGGGTATAATAAGTTGTACATGGAGATAATGTATGATCAATAAAGAATCTACCACTTCTAGTAAAAGAAGAGAAATGTCCTATGTGATTCGATAAATGACAACCCAATAGTCCTTGGCCAAGGCAGAATGAAATTAGAAAGGAGTTTCTAATTTGTATTATTTGGAATTGTGCATTTAAGAGTCGAAATACATATAATTAAATAAAATAAGACTTGACAGTAATTCCATGTCTTATATTTAATTGGGACATTGTTTGGTGGAAGGATTGAATTGTACGATAACTATTTACTCAAAGGTTCTTTTATGATTAATGTTAAAATCTATATTATCTGGAAAGTCGTTGATCGCTAGGGAGGCTTATCCCTATTGTAGAATAAATATTATTTAAATAAATTAATTGTTTAATTTATTTATTTAAATAAGATTAGAATTGTTCTAATTGATTTATTCACAACCGGTTTAATATGGAGAACCTAAAAGGTCACACTATAAAAGGAAGAATAATTATTTAAGAAATTAATGGCATAATCGTAATAATATGTTAAGTATATTTAATTTAATCTATAGTGATATATTAAATTAAATAGCTTAATATTTATTATTTAATATTTTAGAAATATTAAATATAAATTAATAAGAGAAGTCTTATTAATATTATTACAATTATTATTATTTTAATTTCTAAAAGAGTTTAGGAATTAATTTAATATATGTACTCTTATTTATTCATAATAGGATTAGGAAGGAAAATTCGTTAAAGGAGTTTAATTAATTATCCCTAATAAGATTAGGGAGCCCATTTAATTAATGATAACACATATCCCCTAGTATCACAAAAGACGGGGACCACACTAACTTACTACCCCTCTAACATTTTTCAAAAGTTTGGGGTTACCACTGTTTCACATCTTACACAAAAGACGGAGATTATAACAACATATTAACAACACATAAATAAAACTACTACACTACTGAGCTTTTCCCTCTAGACTCAATCTAACATCCCACGCTCCACGGCGCTCTGATACTCCTTCTGCGTAATGTGTGCTACCATATCCCGACTTATGGTATGTCGGGCCTATCCTTGCTCAGTTGGGTAGTGATTTACCCCATCAATCAATCTCTCCATGGTCGTGCGTAGAGCATAGCCCATCTTGTTCATCTTCCTTCTCTTGCATCGCACCTCATCCTCTAGGTCATTCACCTTGTCATTGGAATCCTCCCACTTCTCCTCGAAGTGAATCCTATCCATCACCTCCATCTCTAACTGAGTTCGGAGAGCTTCCTTCTCTGTCCTCTCACTCAAAATCCTCTGCTCCCTCTCTTCTAACTTACCTGCCAATTCAACATTCCTCACCACCGATCGGTGAAACAAGGCTCCCATCTGGATCCCTACCTCCTTTCGGTGAGTAATCTCTATTTCCATCTCCTGCATCACTAGTTACCTTTGATGGTCCTCGTCCCTCAACTTCTGGAACGCGAACTCCCTCTCCCTAGCCTCAGCCTCTAGCTTCTCCACTCTACATCCCAACTCCAATATATGCTCCTCATATTCTCCTAACATCTGATCCTTAAAAGTAGCCTCGTCGGAGTCCTCCATGGGCTCGGTTTCATCCTCCATGGGTTACTCCTCCGGATCAGATTCCTCAGGTAAAGGCTCCATCTCCTCCTCCTCCTCCTCCTCCTCCTCCTCGTCATCATCATCATCAATAGGGGCAACTACCGAAATAGGTTATGCTATCAAGGGTGCCTCATAGACTACGTGGATATCACGCGGCTCTTCCTCTACTACTCGGCTAGGTCCTCCCATGTCATTCATCCTACAAATACCAACATAAGACAAGACAAACAATAACTCCATCAGAATGTTAAATAACATAAGTTCATTGTATAGAATGAAGTTACATTTCATAACACACTAAGTCCCTCAAGGAAACTCTACATGAGTTTTATCTCCTTCCTAACTTCTAAGTTCCCTTAAGTTATAATCTAAGGACACTCGCTCCTAAGGTTTATAACTAAGGCTTTGACACCAACCTGTGACGCCCCCAAATTTTGACCTCCACTTGGTCACTCAAATTCGGCTCATCACGATCTCATGGTAAAACCATAATAACTAAAATAACGCATACACAACAGAAAATCTACTTTAGAATAATATACAATAATTTATTATAATTATTCCCCCAAGTCTCGCAACCTACAGTGCTTAATAGATTACCTAATAATATCTAATAACGATTTATTACATGATCAAACATAAGCTTAAACATAGTTTTAATACGTCATAATAAACTTTAAACATAAAAATGGAAAAGCTAGTCGGTAGCCTTGCCCTTTCCCTTGTCTGCTACAGAGACACCTCCTTGTTATTCCTTAACTGAAAGGTTTAAATTAAGCAAGGATGAGCACAAATTGCCCAACAACAACAAGGGGTAAGATATAATATCACAAGGTTTGAAATATCGAAGTACCATTTCTAGGATAGTTCGAAGTTTCAGAATATCATCACGGATAAGGAATATCAACAATTCTTGGAATAAGAATGACAATTCAATATAAATCAAAAGATATATATGAATTCAACGACTAACAATGTATCCAACTGGATAAGCAATTTATACTGAGCAGTCACTAACGACTATTGAACTTCCACTAGAGTTACCAATTATAAACTGATAGCCCAAAATATCAAGTACTATAGATGATCAGTCTACAATACTTTACGTTATGCATAACACCACCATAATAAACCATTCATGTGTTGGGGTTTCCAACAACATACACTCCCCTTATCAAAAGGGTTATCCAACTCAGTTTTCAAGATTTTCGCACCAGTCAATTGGTTTGGACAGTTTTTATAAACATGCATATAGTCTAGCCGAATCAAATAGCATAGACACTTACACAACATTCGAGAATAATACTAAATTCGACATGATTTATAGTTTTCACAATAGTTTTAGACATACTAGCTCAATTGAACGAATAAATAGGATAACTTGCATTCAATGAGATAAGCTTACGATATTCGTTGAATAAAGTAATGCCAAGGTTAAGGATACTTGCTCAATATAGATTTGGGTAAGGTTAGGGAACTTGCTCAATAATAAGATAGGTTTAGAAACTTGCCTTACGCGTAGTTTATCCTCGTTTAAGAATTCAACACTTTTGAATCCTATTTATAACGTATTATATGTTCAAGATGTTCATTAGGTAACATAGTCTTTAATCAAGCTTGCCATGATACAAGTAGGCATGTAAGGTACAAAATCAGTTTATACGTCATCATAAATCAAATACTTAGTTACTTCATAAGCAACTCGAGAATGCTCAAGGTTTAAGCCTCCTTACTTATGGACTTTTTATTTCAATGCAGCACCAACTTATCGACTAAGCATCACACGTATATATACACATCAGTCGGTTTTAGATCACACTTAGCATTATAGAAATCATACAAGTTACTGCCCAAAAGTCAGAACTCACCAACTGTGATGCCAGACTGGCACGGCCGCGCCTGATTTGCACTGAGGAGACGCGCGGCCGCACGGCTCCCAGTTCAAACCAAGGTTGAGCAATTATTTGCTTGGCCTAGCTTGCCCATCCTTACATACATAACACATATTAACATGTTAAGGGTCCTTTCGCACTTGTCTAGTTTAATCTAGGTCTCGTCTTGCACAATACGGTTCTAAGTTAGACATCTCAACAATTTAAGGCTATTTAAGATTATGAAATCACAAAGTCCAACATGCTTGATTCTTAAACATATAATGTAGTCATATAAATCATATTAGACATGCTTGTGAGTATTCATATCACATACGTGTATTTAACATTGTTTTGTTTATGATTATGATACCTAAGCATGGTACATGTACATTTATGATACATGAGTGTGTGTCTAAGGATATCATCTGACATGTTCATAATCATCAGATTTTAACTTTCAGAGTAGCACATTAACATTTACATTCAAAGTTCGCATTTTCCTTAGCAACGCTTACTACTAAGTCTAACATGATCATGCTTTAATATGAAGTCCATATACGTAAGTTAGTATGTCCAACATGCATTTCAAAACCATACTAGCATTCTTGCAAGATCAGAATATGCATTATTCAAGTTTACCATTTCTAGCTTTTCCAAAACTTGAAGTTTTCTTGAAAACTTAGCTCAAATCAAGCTAAAACAACATAACATGTTCAAAACAATATCTAACCACATGATAGGGTCATTTATAGGCTTAACCTAACTATCATAGCATGCTCAAAACAAATCAGAAACCTCAACTCAGCATCTAAGAACAGCACCACGCGCGGCCGCGTGGTACTAGGCTATAGAAGTAGCGCGGCCGCGCCACTTCAATCAGAACCAAAAAAAATGGCTCTACTTTTGCAGAGCCTTGACACATTCACTGCTAAACTTGAAATTAGACTAACAACAAAGCTCCTAGATATGTATACAAGCTCAGATAACACCATGGCATACTAATCCATACCAATTAACAGAGAATTCAATAAATTCTAGAATTTGAAATTTCAAGACTAAAACTCCATTTTTACAGAGAATGAAAATGGCAACAAGGAAGAAGGAGTTATACCTCTGTAAATGTGAAAAGAACTTGCTCCAAATGAACTTCTAAGCTCTAGATTACTTGTATGCTCTCAACTCTCACTTAGCAAATTCTCAGACAAATCTCAACAACAAGAATGAAGAAGCACATCTACTATTTATAATGAAAACTTGGACTGGACAATGACTTAGCACTGAGGTTGAATTCATGGTGAAATGCAATGAAACAATGGTTTAAGAGGGGTGGCTCAACCACTCCATTCCAACCATCTAGCTAGCCATGATCTCCTTTGATTTAGCAGCTAGAAAGTTTACGTAATATAGCTTCGAGTTACTGTTCCTTGTACTTGGTGACACTTATTATGGGACAATAGAAAAAAATCCCAGTATTCTTGATATCTAGGCTTGGTTTGGTCAACTTAATTTCCAACAATGAAATCTTAATGTACAATTGTTACCATAATAGGAAATTTATGGATAATTTATACACCCACATCATATAGTTCATGTATATTAGTCCAGTCTAATTATTATATGTATGGACTCCATTTAATTACCCACTAGTAATTAATATCCCCGTAAAACTTTATTATTTCAAGTAGACCCACTTATTGAGGTAATTAAAACTCTTTGACAGAGCATGTCTTTTAATATTTCTACTCATACTTATTGTCACATAAATAATTGTTTATGTAACTTAAAATTCCTAACACTTATATATATATATATATATATATATATATATATATATATATATATATATATATATATATATATATATATATATCATGGCCATACCAATGTGTCACACCACATCTTCTTATTAATTGTAAGAATTATATAATATCACATGTCTTGTACACATAATTTAAGTGAATAATACCATTCTAATTATGCAATTTACTTTACTCATGATAACAATTAATCACATAACAATAATTAATTACCAATAAAAGTTAATTAATATTCCACATTAACAATTGACAATTAATTGCTCACTTGATAATTCCTTCGTCGACTAATATTAATATTTATATTTAACCGAAATTCTTTAGTAATTAATAACAATTAACATAGATTAATTATTCGCTTAACAATTCTTTCGTTAATTAATATAATCACTATTATATCTCATCACGGTGCCACACAAGGCATTTAACGAGTTCATCACAAATTCCATGTATTCTCAATTATTTAATTATTTAATGTAATTGAGTTAACTCATCTCGTAACACAGAATCATTTATATCCAAATAAATATTCATTTCCATTAATATATCTATTTATTAATATGTGAAAATTCTCGGGTATTACAGTTCTTCATTTCTGGGTAACCCAGGAAATGAAGAACAGGCCTGACATGATTTTTAATGGCCAATAACTCACTGATTTGTTGTAGTTTAGCCATGAACTTAGTTTGTAGTTGTAGTATTACATCATTATTACAACATTGTTACCATAAGTAGCCCAGATAACAACAAGATTGTAGATCAAATGATGGTCAAACCTAGTACCCTGCACACTGCTTATGAAGGTTCTGAATTTCTCAAGAACATCTATAGCGACAGTTTTGTCGCTATAGCACCCATTAGTGACACTTTATTTATGTAATTAATTGTTTTATTAAATAATTAGAGAAAAATGGTTTTTAATTATTAAAAATTCATAATAAATTCTTAAAAATTATTTTAAATCCTAAAAATGGGTTTTTAATAATTTGGAATATATTTCATAAATATCTTAATATTTTTAAATATTAATGATATTTAATTATAATATTAAATAAACTACTTAAAAGCTATTTTAATACTTGAAAATTCATTTAAAATTATATTTTGGTATTAGAAAATATTTTGAGTTATTTCGAATAACTTTTAATATTTTGTGATAAATTTTATTAATAAATTAATATTAATGATAATAAATTTATTTAATAAATGTATTAAATAAATTATGAAAAAATAGAATTAATGTTTTAAAAATCATATGAAAATGATTTAAAGGTTATAAAAATATTTTTAAGTTATAAAATATAACTTTTGATATCTTCTCGTGAATTACATTAATATTTTAATATTAATGAAAGTTATTTAATAATGATTTTAATTACTTTAAAATCATTTAAAAAGGATATTAAGGTATTAAAAATACTTTGAGATATTATAAATAATTTATAATATTATGTTGAGTATTTCATTAATATTTGATATTAAATAAATATTAATGATAAGGGAATTAAGTTGTATTTAAATCATATAAATAAGATATTAATGATTGAAAAATCTTTATAAATAATATAAATTACTTGAAAATTATTATGAGCCTTTGAAAAATATTTTTATTACATAATAAATTATTTAAGATAATAGTAAAGCATTTAGGCAGAGTCTTGTTAGAATTAGACTCGATAATTGTCCGACTAGGCCGTCGGGATGTCAAAATAGTACCGAATTCAACTCAGACTGAAATAGTTTGACTTGATACCGAGTCTTAAGTAGTTTGTGGACTGATAAGGATACATGATAATGTGTTTAGGATTTTATAACTGTAATTAATAGTATTATATTGTGATGATATTATTCTAATGTGGAGATCGGTATTATTAATATTAGGTCTTCAGATGAAGCTATATATACTGCGTATCTGTAGTCGGTGATTTAGGCAAGTTTCTCTAACTCAAACTCGAGTTGTATCTTTATAAAATATGCTTGTGGTTAATCATTGCTGATTATACCATGTCTATGAATTATTGATTCGCACGTTGTGCATATTACATTTGTTCATCAAGTATGAAATGTTGATCACCTTCATTATCATTTGGTCCAGTTATAGTTATTCATGTTCATTGTTCGTTCAGCTATAAAAATTTGTTCATGCTACTTCACAATTATTATATTGTTGAATGTTAGCCAGCTTATTATTAAATTCTTTCAATCATGATATATCCTTTATTGAAATTAAACTTGTTGGGCAAACTTGTTGCTCACCCTTGCTATATCATGATAAAATTGCAACTAAGGACGAATACGTCGGATATATGAAAAGCTAAAGACAAATCCAACCTTGGATTATCGTACTGAAAAAATTTGTAATAGTATTGTATGATAATGACATTGTATGTCAGATAGAATATGGAATACATGTATTACATTAAGGTTATCGACCATGAAGATTATGTGTAAAGTTTAATGTATAAATAATTTATGTTTATATCTTCCGCAATAGTTATAGAAATGATGTACCAGATCTGAGGTAAAAAAAATACCCAAATTTAGGGACGTCATAGTGAATGTGGCAAGGAGGATTCCTTAGAAAGAAGTAAGTCGTAGAATGTGACACCTAATGATCAATATATTGAACGAGTGAGAAAAAAAATTCTGAAATGAGAATGAGATGAGTTATCAAATGATAATGTAAAATTTTTAATAGAAAAGTTGATAATTTTAGAAAGATCATTATGAAAAAAAAGTGGTTATAGAACCCAATGAATGAATAAAAGATTAACGTAAAGTCTATTTTGATATATTGAATGAATGAAGATTAATAAATAAAATTTCGAGGACGAAATTCTTAGAAGAATGGTGAATGTAATATCCCGAGTGTTTATGAGTTGATTATATTATAATAATTCTTAGAAAAG
This sequence comes from Panax notoginseng, assembly GCA_016801055.1. Lineage (NCBI taxonomy): Eukaryota > Viridiplantae > Streptophyta > Magnoliopsida > Apiales > Araliaceae > Panax > Panax notoginseng. Next base: position 114,884,478 of record CM029019.1, read on the forward strand.
GTAATGAGCGGTTTAAAGAACATATAATACTCAAATATATTTGAGTTTAAGCAAATGTTGTAAAATAAAGTGTATAAGAGTTTTTTGTGAAATCAAATTTAATAGGAAATATAAAACCTATATTAAGATAATGTGTTGAGTGGTTCAACGATAAATTTTGAAAAGAGATTTGGTGAAAACCGAGTAATGGATATTTCATTGATTCCGAGGACGGAATCCTTATAAGGGGGGAAGGACGTGACAACCCGAATTTTTATAAGTTATTAAAATAAGAATTTAATAATTAAAATTCTTATTAGGAGATGTTTTGAGATTGAGTAATTAAACATATTTGTTATATATTGTGAAATATGTGATCTGGTCTTAATGTAGAAGATATATATATATATATATATATATATATATATATATATAGAATGAGGTTTAGTAGTTAATTTAATTTAACTATTGAAGAAGGTAAATGAAATTATTATGAAAAAGAAATTAATTGAGTAACATTAGTTAATTTGATTAAGTTAAAATTATATTATGAGAGAATATAATTTAATTATTATTATAACGATGGAAGTTATTATGAATTAAATTTCCTAAATAATGTGAGTAATTCACTTAATTTAAATAGTGAATTAATATAATTATTTTTAATAAAATGAGAATGTATTATATTACATATAAATGTAATATGTTAATGTAATTCGATTGTGAGTCTTGTAAATGGTTAAAGTATTTATCGAATAGAATAAATATTTTAGTTGGAATATTTATGGAATAAATATTCGACGAAAATTATTAGGGAATAATTTGTTTAAGTATGATAATATTGACTTAATTTATATTAAATGCTTTTATAATTGGTGCATATTTTATTACGCTAATCTAATTTAATTAAATAACTAAATTAGAATATTAAAGATTTGTTAATTAAATTGTAATTTTTTTTTTGGATAAATGTTTAAATAAAATGAAGTGTGACATTTGGTGTAACATATGATAAGAAGATTATTAAAATAAACTAGAAGAAGTTTAATAAAGTTAAACCAAACAAGGTCTTATGACCTTTAGTGGGTGGTAACTACTGAGACCCTTAACTTAGCATAAACCATTTGTCAGTTACGTATTATTTTGCTAAGTCTAAAGAGCAAATACATAAAAGAAGAGAGAAATTGAGAGAGGAAGAGAAGAAATTCTCTGTAAATTGAAAAGGTTGAGAATCAAAAAAGGTAGAAGAATAAGATTCATATCATCTAATCAAGTTTAAGAAGAATCAAAGGTATACTCTAGTTTTAAATCTCTAATTTATAGTTTCTCAAGTTCTTCATTTTAAAAGCTATTTTGGATGGGTGATTTAAAGAGATGTTGTATATATATGTGTATTGGTATGTATAATCTGATATATAACCTCTATAAATGGTTTTAGAGTAATCAAAATCATGAAAACATGTTAAAGGGCAAGAATTAGAGTTTTGTATATATATATATATATATATATATATATATATATATATATATATATATATATATATATATGTTTTGGTCTATTTTGAGACTAAAATTGATGATTAATTCGTGATGGTAATTTTAAATTGATGGTTGACATTTTTAATATGTTGAAAAACAAAAATAACAAAGTCTAAATGGATTGATTTGGTTAGGAATCGAATCCCTGGTGAATGATTACGCTAAACATGTTAAAACATGTAAAACTAATATGAACATGAGTTTTGGATCAAGATTTGGGTGGATTAATGGTTCTATAAATTGTAGATTTTATAGTATGTTGTAGTCCTATAAATTACAAATCTATAGTGTCAAAAATGGACTGATTTGGATTTGTATAACTCGAGTTATGAAGGTTAGAAGGAGAAAGGGTCAAAAAATTTGTGAAGAACATAAACTGCAGAATTGGGATCTGCGAATACCCGCCCCAGCGGGGGTTTATAATTCAAAAAGTGATGCCCCAGGGAGTATCTCGCCCCGCCTAGCTTTTTTAGGTCAAAAACCCCGCCTAGGTGGGTGTTGGCAGACTGAACAAGTGTTAGAGAAAAATCTGTTCGGACATATTTTACTAAAATGGCCATAACCTTTTCATACGGACTCCGATTGAGGAGATTAAAGATAATCCGGAATAAGGAAGAGTAGATCTACAACTTTTGTTCTTTAAGTTATTCAATTTGAGGTCATTAGTATGGGTCAAAATTGTGATAACCCGAGAATTTATACGATTCTTAAAATCTAAATTGATTAATTAAAGGTTGAATAATAAGACCTAGACTTGAAATAAGGTATGGATTTAAAAAAATTTGTGTGAAAGACTTATATGGTTTTGTGTATTGTTATATGTGAGTAATTGCATATGAATAATATGTGTTTGTTATTATTTGTTTATTATAAAATAAATAAGAGAAGCTAAGGTAACCTAATTATAAATTAGGAATGAAAAGTTGAATAACAAAAGGGTTATGATATGGGAGAATATTAGTATATAAAATATATACTAATTCTAAGATATTTATTTTATACATCTCGGTTAATTAATTTTATAACCTAATTATAGCAAGTCTAATTGGGTTAAGAAATTAAGGGCATTTAAGTAAGGAATTAAGTTATAATTAAGAAAATAAAAACCCTAATTAAATAATTAGGGAATGATAATATTAAAAGTATGAAAATATGATATTTTTTTATGGCCCAAAGAAATTAAATTAAAAGTCCAAAGAGATTATTTATGGTGGCCCAAGTGTTGGCCCAATCAATTAATTTAAAAAGCCCAAAATTTGATCCAAGTATGGGGGACATTTTTGGACAAGGAAAGACAAAAAAATTAAACCAAATGGTGGGAGAATAAGTAGGCCACATGGCTAGCTAATGAGTGGTAGAGAAAATGGCCACAAGGAAACTAAAATGTGGGGGAAAGAGAGGCCACTTGGCCGGCTATTGAAGGAGAGAAAAAGAAGAGGAGAAGAAGGGGTGCACATCACCATTTTAAACACCACATGTTTCTAAGAGATTTTTCCAATTTAGGCTAGGTGTCAAATTCTTTTTGAAGCCACTCATGTTAGTTAACATGTGGATGGTAAAGAGGCCAAATGGCCGGTGGTGGTGGAAGGGGAAATAAGATGAGTGGGGAGAGGTATTAAATATACTTTATGTATATTTAATAACATAAAAAAAAATCTATTTTTCTTTCTTTCTTCTCTCCCATCTATTCTCCTTTCATGACATAAGCTAACATAAGAACTAGCTAGAGAGAGAGGAGAGAGATGGCTGGAGTAGGGAGCAAGAAGAAGAGACTTTGATTTTCTTTCTACTCAAAATAATCTCCTACTTTGGAAGAATAAGGAAGGCTAGCAAAAGATTAAAGGTATAAACTCCTTTTGTTTATATAATTTTTGATTATTGTAAATCAAACCTTGAATCTATGTTTCTAAACTCAAAAACTATGAATATACATGTTTATGAGTGTTTCATATTTAGATATACCCATATTGGGTGTTAATTTGTTTGGAAATCAAAAGTAAAGAAAAGTGATTTTCTAGTTTATAAACCATAAAATTTCTATGTACTTTGGATTTTTACCGTTTTTGATATACACCTTCTTTTTGTGATCCGTTAAAGAGAGGTGCTAGATATGTAAGTTAACTACAAAAACCAAGTGGTAGCACACAAAAATGTTGAGTACACAATCCGTAGTGACTGTTTTAGCAAAAATAGTTTTGTGTCTTTTGAGAAAAATGGACTGTTTTGGACAGTCAAAGGGTAGGGGCAGCTTAGTCATTTCTCTGACATTTAAAATTCTGGAAAAATTTGGGAGGATACTTTGATAAGTTATCTAACATCTCCAAGTGAAATCACAGAAAAAGGAGTTGTATATTTCCGTATGGAATATTTTTCACAAAGCACGAAAAAGAGAAAAACTCCAATTAGATTGAATGGGCATTTTCGGCCACTTAACTGTGGAATATATTCCAGACTTTCGGGACATGAAAATATATGGCATAAAGTACCTCATGTCCAAAAATGAGCGCATTCCGACTTAAAATAACCAAGTTATGACCATTTCAATTTTTGTGATTTTCCGACGAAAACGGCTATAACCGGAGTTATATAACTCCGATGGCCACAAAATTTAAACTGGAGACTCACATTAACACGTATAAGATTGTGTCAAAAGATGAGAATTTTTGGAGTTAAGCACGAGGTAGCTAATTTCTTAAGGAATTAACTAAAAATAATTTTTGAAAAATACCAAAGGAAGTTGGAAAATTATGAAAAAATACTTTTGCGTATGAAATATATGTATATATGTTTGGACAGAGGATAGAAAAATAATAAGTTGATTTGATATTTTCGTGAAAAGGATATTGAATCCAGCTTGCTGGATTGAAAAATCTGATGAATCCACCTTGCTGGATTGAAAAAAAGCTTACTGAATTGAAGGATTTATAATCTAGCTTGCTAGATTGATGGAGTGGTGAATCCATGCTTGCTGGATTGCAATCTAGTTGCTAGATTTGGAATCCAGTTAGCTGGATTGCGGTTTAGGTTGTTGGATTGGAATCCAGGTTGCTGGATTGGCGATTTGGTTGCTGGATTTAGAATCCAGGTTGCTGGATTAGTATTTGACTTATTAGAGTGTTAAAGCATAAGGTATATGATATCGTGATTAAAAAATTATCAAAGGATGATAATAATGCTAATGTTGTAAAGTGTTATCTAATATTTAATTATGTGATTAAGTGTTAGATAATTGATTGATAAAGTAGTTGTATTATGATACAAAGTATGATATGCTGATTGAAAGACCAATCTTATTAATGATAGGTCTTACAAAAGAAGTTAACTTAAATTACGTAGTAGTAGTCAACGAGTCAGGCAAGTTTCTTTAACTCAACTTTGAGTTATATACTTTCAATTATTATGGTGGTTAATTATTGTTGATTAGATCACGTCTGAGAATTTATTGTTGATTATTCGCAGTTAGTGCATGTTTATTAATTCAAATTGAATTAGTGATTCTGAGAATGTATTTGGAGAATAACTGTTATTGGATATTCACATCTGTAGAAGCTATTATTGATTTCAAATAGTATAGTTAAATTCTGTCTATTGTTTAATCGTATTGAAAAAGGTCTTAGCTAATTGTTTTGGCTAGACGAACATTTGTTAGGACTTGATAGTGTCAAGAAGAGAAGAGAAGATAAGAGAATTCAATTATTATTGATAGATCAATGCTAGTTGTTTCGGCTAGATCGAAAAATAAAACTTGATAGGTTTGAGAAGAGAAGAGAAGAGAAGTGATTAGATATTGAAATCATTGCATTTTGTTGTTAAATCAAATTCTGATTCAAAGACTGAGAAGAACAACCTTTTATATAAAGGGAACATTTTAGGTCGTATATTCGGCCAATGCGCACTGTTAAGTATTATGCATAATATAGGGTATACTAAAGCTGATCACTTTATATACTTGCAGAGGGGTATGATTTAATCTTTATGGTTATCTGATACACATGGGTATATCAAAGTCAAATCTTTGATAGTTACTCGAGAAGAGAAGTTCTAGATCCTTTGTGATCACTCAGCATAAACTTTGGAAAATATTTCTAACTTGTTATTTGGGTATATCAGAGTAAATCTTTGATAGTTACTCGAGAAGAGAATTTCAAGATCTTGTAAGATCATTCATTATAAACTCTGGAGAGTATTTCTAAATTGTTATTGAATAGAATATCGTATAAACTTTGAATGCATTGTATTCTTTCATTATTGTGTTGCATAGGTTGCGAGAAGTTTGGTTAGAGAAGAATGAACTGTTCAGCTATTTCAAAGTTCCCCGAATTTTGGTGTCATTCTATCAACATAGATAGTCTGTTGTTCTGATTCTTATACATTCATTGTTTATCTTAACTTGCGGGGCATATTTGTTGATCACCCTTGCTAAATAAAATATTTCAGCTAGGAACGAAGTTGCTGGAGGTGCTGAGAAGAACAAAGGCAAAGGTGTATTGCAAAAATAGTATAATAAACATTATTATTATGTTGTATTTGTGAACCCTTTTTGTATAACTAAAGGGTATGTTTATAATGTTAAGGTTAGAGAACTTGGGGTAATGTATTAACTATATCAGTTAATGAAGTGTATGTTACTATTTATAATTAAATGGGTAGTTAAATGTTATTTATATTGTAGATCGTGAGCACCAAACTCGGGGGTGTCACAAAAATGGTCATCTTTGGGACTGATATGCATTTAGAGGTAATTGGAGGGCGTCGGGCATGCACGTATGCTTGTGTAGCACTTCTAACGATAAAAGATGTTGTTATAAGTTATAAAATATGAATATTAGTAAATATAATGATGCTTAACATTAATATATAATGTATTAAATAAGTTGTATAAGCATACTAAGCATAAACAAGAGAAACGATTCTGGCGTATGACGAATGAACGTTGAAACGTCATGACAAGTGTTAATGAACTTAAAAGGTGTTTCAATTCAATTGAAGTGAACATTATAAGATATGCAATGTGGTTAATATAAATCAATAAGGAGTCCTAGCAAGACTTGAACACTTGAATGAACTTCGAGTATGACTAAGAAGAAATGTAATGAGATATAAGTCGAAAGTTAACACAATCAAATTGAACATTGTGTATTAATTAATAGGAAAGGTTATGGGATGTAGAGTAAAATTTATATTACAACTACTATGTGTTGCTATGTGACTAATAGTTGATGTGCATGATTATATAATTATGTAGGGCATGTGAAGTGCAAATAGCTGTAAGCTGTTAATCTGTTATTAGTAAACAACGATCAAGGCAAGTCTTTCAGTTCCTATTTGCTATGTGAACTTGATGATGAACTATTTTAAATCTTTATTAGAAAGAGCATGATGTGTCATATATGTTGAAAGTGTGAAACGTTAAAGTCATTTTATGACTATGTTGATTGAGTAAAGAATGTTGATTAAGTAAGGAACTCAATCTTTCTACTTGTTATGTGAAATGAAACATGTATATTATGTTAGTCCAATGATTATGAGATGTATGTTGAGCATGCTATTATGTGCTACGTGATGCATGAAAATTGTTAGATTTGTTGGGTTGTCAAGCTCAACCTTGCAAATAACCACTTTTACAAGTTAAAGATTCAAGGTAACGTTATGTGCTACTTGAAAGACCTGAATCAGATGCAATGCATGAAGATTTATATACTTTGGCTGAGTTGTTACTATTTTGAAACATGTTTAAGGTTCCGAATGATGTACTTGATAATGTATGATGTTTAATAGATGTTTAGTTATAAAGTTTAAATTTTGCCCGATGAATAAAGGGTATTGAACCTGGATGTAAGTTTTATATATTAACTCTGATAAATGGTTCAAAGGTAGGTAAAGATAAAGGTTTAGAGAAATATACTTGATAATTTATGATGTATACGTAAAACTTCATACTTCATTGTTAAGTTTGAGCTACCCAATGTATAAGAAATATCGAGCTAAAATGTAAGATTTTATATAATAACTTTGATGAAGTGAATCATAAAATAACTTGATTCAGAGATGTGTAAATGATAAAGGTTTTGATTCAGGGAATTAAAGTATGAAGACAGAAAAGTTTAAATTATTCCGCATTTTATTAAGTTTAACATCGAATAATGATGTAAAATTAGAAGTTAGACGTATTATTAACAACCGTAGTCGAGAGTTTAATTATATGAATTTTGGGGACGTTACAGTGGCAATAAACTATATAATAAATGAGTTATTACAGTAAATTAAAATAGTTTTAATGTAGTTTTGTCGAACAAGGCTTAAGGATTTTAAGTCTTTAATTTTAAATGGGTTTTATTAAACAACGCTTAGGGGTTGTTAATCCTTATTTTTAATTTTGTTTTGCCAAAAAAGTCTTAGTGGCTTTTGAATTTTAAAAAAAAATAACTGATATGTATTAAATAGAGTTGTTATTGTATATGTCAATTTTTATTTTATGTTAATATGTATTATATGTATACGTCTATTTTTTAACGTTAAGTTAGAAAAGAGAAAGAAACAAAGAAGAGAAAAAAGAAAGAAAAACACAGAGAGAAAAGAGGGAGAAAGAAGAAAATTTTTGTGATTTTGAGAACCAAGGAAGGAGGAGAGGTTAATTTTATCTCCTAGCTAACCTAAGCAAACAATTAAAGGTATAATGCTATCTTCTAAAGTTTTAGTTTTTATGTATATAAAAAGTTCTCTGTAAAATTTATGTGGAGGATTAATTGTTGATTATATAGTATGTATATATTAAATTGTTGATGTAAACTATTTTTATGTGGTTTATATATGATTTAGAGTAATTTGATCCATCAAATATGTTTTAATATGTAGAAAATCATATTACAATAAGTTTACAGTGATATATGTATGATATGGATTATTTTGGAATCACAATTGATACTCAATTCATGATATAAAGTGTAAATTAGTTTTTAATTATGTAAATATATGAAGAAACAAAAACAATGGGTTTTAAACAAGTTATTTTGGTTGAAAAACGAATTTACAGTAATTTGTTTCGATAAGAATGTCTAAAAGTGAAGAAATAGCAAGAGTAGTGAATTTAGAGGTTCTAAATTTGATGATTATACTGTTTATATGTTTAAAAAAATGTTAGAAACATTAAGGGTTTAAATGTTAAAACAGATTCTTAACATGTCAATGATGTTTTACATGTTTAATTGATATGACAAAAGTATAGTTAACTCGTCGTTCGTGAAGTCTAATAATATGTGAAAACTAATGTTGTGATGTGATTAATATAATCATAATCAGAGTGTAGTGTGTGACACCACCAAATCCGGGTACTACATTCCCACAGAATTTGGTGCTCACTATCCAAACCAATTACATCTAACTACACATAATTCAGGATAAAGACATAACTTAAATAATTTAAACAATAATCATCCCCATTAAAGGGTTACATCAACTTAAAACAAATCCTAGGTAATATAAATATAAATTATTATATAAGTCTGCAGAATACATCATATAACTTAATAAGTCTCACAATATACATTCGATTAAATAAAATCAAACAATTCTTCATCATTTGGACATCTTGCCTTTGCCCTTGCTAGTAGACGACTCGTCAACTTTCTCAACTTTAGTTGTAGTGTTAAATGCAATAGTAAGCAAACAATTGCTCACTAATATAATGATGACAATAGCAATAACATAAGAGTAATCAATGAATACTGAATCATAGAGAACTTATTCTTCGAATCAAGAATAGAAAACAAGTTTGAGAATTATATCTGAGGGTCTTAAGACCATGAACTATGTCCCAGGTTACTAAGTATTTCTACCTCAACCTTTAACAGTCGTTAGACTATACAGACTTTTTCTTTCGTACTTAGGGGGATCAGCCCTTCGTACCATGTATTGTGCATAAACATCTAAACGATAACCCGTACATAATCCCCTATATTAGGGTATTTCTTCTCAGTTTACTTAGGATTTCCTCACTAAGGAAAGTTTAGTTCAGACTAGCAATAACAATGGTTCCAGAATTTTAGAACGCTCATCAACTATGAACTAGCCATATCAATAAAGGTTCACTAGCCATTCGAAGTTCGATACAATAACTATTTATTGAGTAACCATATTTAGAATCAAGAATAGGATCACAATAATATATAGTTGAATAGAACATCGTATATCCAATAAACTATCTTCAAAGGAATTTGAAAATCTTGTTCGAAATAATGAACATTTCAAACTTTGAATTAACAAGAAACAATGATTAGAACTTGCCCAATGTGAATAAACACTTGAACCATTTTAACAAACAATATCAAGTTCCGGATTAGGAAACTTGCTTAGCAAAAAGTAAGATTTAGATACTTGCATAACAATAACAAACAAGATAGGATAAAGATCTTGCTTTATATAAAGAAGTAAGGTTTAGGAACTTGCCTCGTGCGTATGCTACACAATTATAACACACGTTCGCCAAACACCTACATATACCATTAGAATCGCAATATCGATTAGTTATACTAACATTAACCTTATAGGTTCAATTCACCATCTTGGTTAAGTTACAACCTTTAACTTAAGGTCTAACCATATTGATCAACCACATAACACGAATCTGAAAACTCACTAACATATAACGTAAAGCTTTTGCATTCAATTCTCATAGCTAACTCTTACAAACATCAAGATTCAATCGTTATAAAACTTGTTAATTAATAACTTTCAATCTTCACATTTGGTGTTACAATGCAACTACAATCTGTTATAACATCATATAATATGATTAACATCTTTTTATGTTCATAAGATTAGGTTACGATTGTATGCTATGGACTAAAATTAAAAAAAAAAAAAACAATTTCTGCTCACGGGTTGGCGCGACCGCGCCTTTTAAGCATTGGCACCAGCGCGGCCGAACTGGTGCGCAGACCTAGAATCTACAGTCTATTCATACGACCTGCTGCGAATCAAACTCCAAATTCCTCACTCAACCAGTAACACAAGCATACCCAGGCACTAAAATTTCAGTCAAAAAAATATAACATATATATTTAACCATTCTAATAACACAAACAACACTAATAACCAATTTAGAGCCTTCAAAAGCAAAGTTTATGCTTAATATTCATATTTCAACATATTTAGCGCATACAAACACTACAAATTCATTTTTTGATCAAATCAATCCATTCGACTTGCTTTCTTTTCGTATTCTAATATATTAACAATAACAATCATCAATTTACAAATTATACCATGAACTCCTAACCAATTTTAGTCTTAAACTAGACCAAAATACACATATTATCACATAACTCCCATTCTTCATTCTAAAACATGTTTATATAAATTAATTTTTAAAAACTCAGTCATAGATGATATATAATAAATTAAGAAACTCATTAACATTTTATAAACCATCAATTAGCATATATAAACCACATCTCATTAAATTTAACAACAAAAATCAATGTTTGTATGAAAAACTCAAGCTTGAAACTAAGAATCTTACCTTTGATTTCTTGTGTTTAGATTAATTAGAAGATGTAAATTAGCTTTGATTCCTTCTCCTCCTTCTTAGATTTCAAGACTTCTCTCTCAACTTTCACAGAACCCTCGATTTCTTTCTATGCTCTTTATTCCCTTCTTTGTGTTCTTCTTGGTCTTAGGAAAAGAACGTAAGAATAAAAATAAAAGACTGATAATGGGATTTTACGTAACTTCTTTTTGTTAGTTAAAAAAACCAAAGGTTTTAGCTGTTACAGATACAAAAAGCCACAAGGCCATATTTGGCTGGCTCACTAAACCTGTAACGCCCCGAAATCCGGTCTATCTTCACACCCGGATTCGTACGTCACGAGTACATCATTCATCCAACATACATCATTATATACAAAAATATAACAACATACATTCTCAATTCCCAGTTTCTCGAAACCTTATAACCCTTCTCATTACAAATAATGATAATTACATTATTCCTTTCATCTTACAAGAGTGACTTTTATCCGCCACCAAGGATACATACAGTTCATTAAACTAGTCTATAGTTTAATTCTCAGCCTTCTACATTACAAGTCTTCACTTGATCTTCTCTCTCATTCACATTCTGAATGGCACTTCATTTAGATACCGCCAGCTTGATCTATACGGGATCCTTAAGTTCTTTCTAACATCGTACGCTAAAAATGTTTTTCATTTAAAGCAAGTGTGAACATTCAATTGCCTAGCAAGTCATAACAGTTTGAACAAACAAGTTCAGAATTCAACATTTCTTTCGAACTTCAATAACCGAACAAAGGTTATGAAGCAGCTTGAATAATAGGAATAGTCTCGATTCCTATCATCTTAAAACCATACGCACTTTCGCTTTGAAATACTTTCATTCTTCTACCTTTTTCATACACATTATGTCTGGCTAGAATCATTAGCACAGACATAACAATAACGGTTCGTGAATAAACCGAGCATACTTGTATTGAACAGTTCGATCACAAAACAGTTCATCTCATAAAAACACCGAAGTGCTCACATTGTGACTCAAGGCCTCATACATTCTACCACCTTGTACAAATATCGCACATTCGCACATAGACAGAACTTCTCAAGTTCAACATCTGAGAAGTTTTAGAAACTAGCATTCATTTAAAATATGAATGAAGTTAGGAAACTTGCCTTACGCACAGCTATAGCTTACGCTGAACTGCTCATTCTCAATCCCTACATAACACATAAGGAAATAACACGTACACCAATTAGTCATATATTTGACTTACGCATTGGTTTACTTAACTTTACTTCTTAAGGTTCGCGTTCTTATAATTTAAGCTTACGCGACTAACTTTCATTACCGGTTTACGGTTTCATGACATACTGAGATGTCTTATTCATACATTTATCATCTTTGATGATTTACATTCTTATCTTCTTCTTATAACTCTCCTAGGACTCAGCACACATTGTGTCTTTGCTAGTAGTCCATATGACAACCATCAAAGGTTACGATTCACCACAACTTAAATTCATCTAACTTATCCAAACTATTAAACTATAATGTTCATTAAGTCAAATTCATATTCCTTACGGCTTTCTGGCAACTAAATGCCATACCTCATGATTCATTCTTTATCGTCTAAGTCATACAGTCTTTTGTACACTCGGAACGATCATTCAATGTCAATACTATGAGGTCATAGTGTTAACCATTTCATATGAATTTATTCATATCTTCAAACGTCCAGTTCCTTCCACTCAGAACGTTTATCCAAGTTATACTTATTAACTCGGCTTCTTAACGTTATACGTTATTATCTTCAACTTAATTTCTTCATCGTTCACGGCTAAACTTAGTCTTTCTCAATATCTTTTACTCCTTATTCTCATTAAGTTATGTTTTTAAACATAAAAACTTAAAGAAAATAAATAGAAGAACCAGGGTTCGGATTACCGTTCTTCTTTAATCCTCTTCTGTTAGACAAAGCCGACGATTTGCGAGCTTTTCTATTTCTCGATCACTTTTGATCCGAGCATTCATGCTCAATCTCTTCCTCTTTCTCTCCCAACCGAGCTCTCTCTCTCTCTCTCTCTCTCAAGTTCTAGGATTTTCAAAATCCTAGAAAATGAAAGTTAAGCTTTCTATTTATAGAAAACCAAAGCAAGGGCAAAATAGTCATTTCTCCCCCCACCTCCTTACTATTCACACCTCCTCAACATCTTAGCCACCAAGTTAACTTGGCCACCACCCTTACTTGGTGGCCAAGTGGCCGGCCCACATGCCCCATGGGTCATCCCATGGGTTGCCCCAATGGTTTTACCCATCCGTTTACCCATCGGTTCGATCCGCGGTTTCTTTTCTTGGTTTGGGCCTTAACCCTAATTCATATTGGGCCTAACTTGGGCTTGATTTCACAAATTATTGGGCTTGACGTAATCCAAGTCCAATTAGATTCTACAAAGTCCATGAACTCAAAGTCCATTAGGACTAATCGTATTCTACACATTCCATTCTCGTATTCTCTTCGTATATTGTTCGTACGATATTCGTATTATACGTCGTACAACTCTTCATACTATACTCGTATAATAACTCGTATTATACTCATATTTCTCACGCATAATAACCCTAATTATTATACGCAATCATAACATTCTCGGAACTCACTTTTCTAAACCCTTAGGTTTTGAGTCCGCAGACGAAAACTTCGTTTTTGTCATAACTGAAATATTGTTGAATATTCCATCACGTCTCAGAATTAAACGTAATCTATAACTTCTCGGAATTTCAAAATAAATCTCCGAGCAGAAACTGATGAATAGTGCCTATTTCGTCTTTTTTCCCGAAAAATATTTTGTTCCCGAAAAATTTTCATTTTCGTCTTGAAAATTCTTACTCGTTCAATCTAGCTCATAGCCAGAATCCTCCCGATTAATAATCATTCTAGGTTATAGAACGATTAATAAACACATAGCACAGAATAGTATTAATAAAAATTTATTTTATTAATAACTAATTCTTTAAACTTAAATTCTGGACAAACCGAATTTTCGGGTTGTCACATTCTTCCCTCCTTATAAAAATTCCGTCCTCGGAATTTCTTAAAACCAAACCCTTACTTGGGTTCTCACATTCTCCCCTTCTTCACAGAATTTTATCCTCAAAATTTTAACTTACTCTTCTTCTCAACTTCTCTTCAAAGAAGTTCTTATCTTTCTTACATTCCCAACCCTTCATAACGTATCAAGAATCATGAAGCGAAAGGAATAACTAGGAATATAAGGATTCCTTTAAAACATTTCATTCTTTTGCTGAGGGGTCAAATTGACCATGAACTCTTTACTAGGTTGAACAGCCTTTCGCCGTAAACATTTCTTTCCATGGTAAGTTTACAATCACAAAGAAGGTAAACTACCTCTTCCATGTTCTCCTCAGACTTAGATTCCGCACCAAAAAAATTTGGTTCGGCATAGCTCTTCAAAGAAAGCTCGATTTTCTTTTAATCATGACATACCATTCGTCTTAGCCAAATCAATTAGCTTAGACCATACCAATAAATTGGATATCAACTTGAAACATTCGTCTAGTCAACTCACTTGACATCGACTACTTCTTTAAATTCTTTTGCAATACATCAAAACGTTTTATGACGTCATGATACCGTACTCTTCACAGTACGTTGAGGACTTCGTCAGTTTATGACTTCGTCATTATACATCTTACCATAGCGGTTTGTTGATCCTAAGATCACATCCCACCAGGTTCAAGTGCATTAACAACTCTATCTTTCTACCATCCTTGCATCAAATGCACAGATGATATAAAATTAATTTTGATATTTAAAAATCAACTTCTGTCTAGCCGAAGCAATTGGCATAGACATACAAAGAATAGCTCTTTTAAAATCCATTGATTCCAAAAGTCGAACCAATTCTTTCATTTTCCAAAATGCGCACATTAGCACGATTTCAAGAAATTTCGAAATCTAGCATAGCTAGAGGATTTAGAATATCTAATTTTCCATCTCCATTCATTGTCTTACTGAGACAATACTTAATCTTCTCTAGCACCTTCAATGCTAAGTCTACTGAAAATACTTCGTTTTCAGTCTACACCTTCCTATAACTTAGTACAGTCCATCAAACTTACCACACATTATGGGTTCAGGAACTTTCCACAATAATATGAGTTCAAGAACATCCAGACAGACCTTAGGCGTCCATTCACTGAAACATTCAAACACATACCATATTATTATGAGTCACGAACTTACCATAAGAATGAGTTTAAGAACTCGCACCTACATTAACCTTCTCTACCTATCAAGTATATATATGAGAAAAGATTCACCTTCTCGTCATATACATCTTAATAGCGTGACCAATTCCAATGATTATCATTGTAATAAACTGAGCAGTTGGTACACCAAAGCATAAACCTCTGCCCATAACAAAGGTTCATACAACTCAGCCATTACATGAGTCCTCAATTAAAATTTTACAACTTCTACCTTTTCTTTATTCAATACGAATTTTCTTTAATTCGTATACTATCCTTTACAACTCAATCTGAGTTCTTCTTCCCGTACTAATTCGTAGTACCAATCAGTCATAGCATTAGCTATAAATCATTCATCGTTTCACAGCTCATCTGTTACTACGATTTAATATGATCACGTGGTGATCTTCTGATCCTTCTCTTTATGATTATAGTCTTAGGTACTCTTACCTAAGATTTATAACCTATCAGCTCTGATACCAACCTATAACGCCCCGAAATTCGTTCTATCTTCACACCAGGATTTTGTACGTCACGAGTACATCATTCATCCAACATACATCATTATATACTGAAATATAACAACATACATTCTCAATTTTCAGGTTCTCGAAACCTTATAACCCTTCTCATTACAAATAATGATAATTACATTATTCCTTTCATCTTACAAGAGTGACTTTTATCCGCCACCAAGGATACATATAGTTCATTAAACTAGTCTATAGTTTAATTCTCAGCCTTCTACATTACAAGTCTTCTCTTGATCTTCTCGCTCATTCACATTCTGAATGGCACTTCATCTGGATACCGCCAGCTTGATCTATACGGGATCCTTAAGTTCTTTCTAACATCGTACGCTGAAAATGTTTTTCATTTAAAGCAAGTGTGAGCATTCAATTGCCCAGCAAGTCATAACAGTTTGATCAAACAAGTTCAGAATTCAACATTTCTTTCGAACTTCAATAACCGAACAAAGGTTATGAAGCAGCTTGAATAATAGGAATAGTCTCGATTCCTATCATCTTAAAACCATACGCACTTTCACTTTGAAATACTTTCATTCTTCTACCTTTTTCATACACATTCTGTCTGGCTAGAATCATTAGCACAGACTTAACAATAACGGTTCGTGAATAAACCGAGCATACTTGTATTGAACAGTTCGATCACAAAACAGTTCATCTGATAAAAACACTAAAGTGCTCACATTGTGACTCAAGGCCTCATACATTCTACCACCTTGTACAAATATCGCACATTCGCACATAGACAGAACTTCTCAAGTTCAACATCTGAGAAGTTTTAGAAACTAGCATTCATTTAAAATATGAATGAAGTTAGGAAACTTGCCTTACGCACAGCTACAGCTTACGCTGAACTGCTCATTCCCAATCCCTACATAACACATAAGGAAATAACACGTACACCAATTAGTCATATACTTGACTTACGCATTGGTTTACTTAACTTTACTTCTTAAGGTTCGCATTCTTGTAATTTAAGCTTACGCAACTAACTTTCATTACCGGTTTACAGTTTCATGACATACTGAGATGTCTTATTTATACATTTATCATCTTTGATGATTTACATTCTTATCTTCTTCTTATAACTCTCCTAGAACTCAGCACACATCGTGTCTTTGCTAGTAGTCCATATGACAACCATCAAAGGTTACGATTCACCACAACTTAAATTCATCTAACTTATCCGAACTATTAAACTATAATGTTCGTTAAGTCAAATTCATATTCCTTACGACTTTCTGGCAACTAAATGTCATACCTCATGATTCATTCTTTATCGTCTAAGTCATACAGTCTTTTGTACACTCGGAACGATCATTCAATGTCAATACTATGAGGTCATAGCGTTAACCATTTCATATGAATTTATTCATATCTTCAAACGTCCAGTTCCTTCCACTCAGAACGTTTATCCAAGTTATACTTATTAACTCGGCTTCTTAACGTTATACGTTATTATCTTCAACTTAATTTCTTCACCGTTCACGGCTAAACTTAGTCTTCATTACATTACGGTTAAACCATACACGGAGTGTAGGTTCTGCCCGTTTAACATTCCCTTACACTCAACCCTTACGCTGGTTAAAGTGTTCAGCGCTTACTTTTCATTCTATCATTCTCATCCGACTTATATTCGGCTTTTAGTAATCTTATTACCGTTCGTTACGGCTCTCTTGATACCATTCGTATCTTACTTACTACTTTCATCAACGTCTAAGTCCTACAACTAGGGTATACTTAGAACGTTCGTCCAACGCGAATACAATTCACAAGGATCATTTACGTATTCAATGTTCACGTTGCTCGTCTCTTAATCTCTCATTCAACCTTTATTCAAGGTTTTAATCGCTTTCAATTGTTATCCATCCCATGAACCCCATGTTCATTATTCTTTCTTAATGTCGAAGCCATACCGTTCGTTGTATGCTAAGACCGATCGTTCCTCGCAACAACGTTGCGTTCACAGCGTCTATACGCTTTACCTTCATCTTACAATGTCATGACATAACATCGGAATGTTATTAATTACCTTCATCACTCAACGTCTATGGAATCATAGTCATAGCAATCCCTCACATTCGTTCATTACGACTACGGTCCCTGGATATCGGTTCCGTAATTTATCGCTTACATTCTCTATCTTTTAATCTCATTTAATCTTTTTTTTCAACCTTTATTAAAGGTTTAAGACACTTGATTAAGTGTTACATTACGTGAACTATATGTTCATACTTCTTTCTTGCACATCCCCCGAGAAATTGAGAACTAAAAATCTCATTTCTGGGCATTGCTATGCAGTGGCGCTGTGGCGCCGTGCCCTTCCTTTCCTCTCGCGCTGCGGCGCGAGCTACTTCTCTCTCTTCTCTTTCCGGCCTGGCGCTGCGGCGCCAAGTACTTTGTTATCTCTCGCGCTACGGCACCACTCTCCATAAGGTTATGGCCTATCTCACGCTATGGCGCCGGCCTCCAAGGCACGACTCGCGCTGCGGCGCCAAGTATGAAACTTAGAAAAAAAAAATTCTAAGTCTTTTACAAGCTTGAGACACGATTTCGAAATCTCATAACTTCTTTGCTATAACTCGGAACGAGGTCATTCCAAAGCCATTTTCTTCCTTATCTTACGTACTTCAATTACCCACAGACAGAAATTCATTCTGAATTCGTTAACATGCCATTCGATTGGCTTAATCTTCACTCTTCGTTAATTTTAACGTTTTTAACGTTCTTCGTTCGTTCGTCCGTAATTCGGTCATCCGAACTTAGAATTCATTCGTTCTTGAGTCTATGACTTACGTTTTATACGTTCTCTTACATTCTTATGAAACCCTACACGTTCAGGTTCATTTACTAACTTTCAAATTCTCGTTCGTCTTTTACGAAATTTTGCCATAACTTCGTTATAGCTCCGTTTTAATCCGTTCTTCATGAACGTTTCTACCGTTCCTAACCAAGCAATAAGCAACTAACTTATACACGATGGTTTTAAACTTGTCCATCAACAACAATTACACTATGATGGTTTTAAATTTGTCCATCAACAATGTTCTTCGTGTTCTTCGTGTGTTCTTCGCGTTCTTCGTTCGTTCTTCATTTTAATCGATATTTTGGATTATGATTCTACTTTTTCTTGGAATTTGATGTTATAGAACACCATTCCTTACTTATTTGACCTACTCATTCATAAAATTCATTCGGATCGTTCAAAATCCTCACGAATCTTATACTTCCTTAAGAAATTTATAAAATAAATTTCTAATTCTTATTTCTTCATTTTCTTACGATTTCAACCATATGAAATATTTCTCAATATCTTTTACTCCTTATTCTGATTAAGTTATGTTTTTAAACATAAAAACTTAAAGAAAATAAATAGAAGAACCAGGGTTCGGATTACCGTTCTTCTTTAATCCTCTTCCGTTAGACAAAGCCAACGATTTGCGAGCTTTTCTATTTCTCGATAACTTTTGATCCGAGCATTCATGCTCAATCTCTTCCTCTTTCTCTCCCAACCGAGCTCTCTCTCTCTCTCTCTCTCAAGTTCTAGTATTTTCAAAATCCTAGAAAATGAAAGTTAAGCTTTCTATTTATAGAAAACCAAAGCAAGGGCAAAATAGTCATTTTGCCCCCCACCTCCTTACTATTCACACCTCCTCAACATCTTAGCCACGAAGTTAACTTGGCCACCACCCTTACTTGGTGGCCAAGTGGCCGGCCCACATGCCCCATGGGTCATCCCATGGGTTGCCCCAACGGTTTTACCCATCCGTTTACCCATCGGTTCGATCCGCGATTTCTTTTCTTGGTTTGGGCCTTAACCCTAATTCATATTCAGCCTAACTTGGGCTTGATTTCACAAATCATTGGGCTTGACATAATCCAAGTCCAATTAGATTCTACAAAGTCCATGAACTCAAAGTCCATTAGGACTAATCGTATTCTACACATTCCATTCTCGTATTCTCGTATTCTCTTCGTATATTGTTCGTACGATATTCGTATTATACGTCGTACAACTTTTCATACTATACTTGTATAATAACTCGTATTATACTCATATTTCTCACGCATAATAACCCTAATTATTATACGCGATCATAACATTCTCGGAACTCACTTTTCTAAACCCTTAGGTTTTGAGTCCGCAAGCGAAAACTTCGTTTTTGCCATAACTGAAATATTATTGAATATTCCATCACGTCTCAGAATTAAACGTAATCTATAACTTCTCAAATTTTTAAAATAAATCTCCGAGCAGAAACTGATGAATAGTGTCTATTTCGTCTTTTTCCCCGAAAAATATTTTGTTCCCGGAAAAATTTCATTTTCGTCTTGAAAATTCTTACTCGTTCAATCTAGCTCATAGCCAGAATCCTCCCGATTAATAATCATTCTAGGTTATAGAACGATTAATAAACGCATAGCACAGAATAGTATTAATAAAAATTCATTTTATTAATAACTAATTCTTTAAACTTAAATTCTGGACAAACCGAATTTTCGGGTTGTCACAAAACCACTTTCAAATTTATTTTAATGTTTTCTTATCATATAGTTTTCCTGCCACTTAACTTATAATTACAATTAAATCAAAACAAATTTTACACTTAACTTATAATTACAATTATAATTTTCATTGTAATTATATTTATGCTTAACAAATTATTTCACATCTACTTTAATTATTAAATTAAACTAGAACATCACCACTACACAACATTACTATTATCAAACAATTTATTTAATTTAATTATTTCATTAAATATTAAACAATTCTATTAATTTAATTATTTAATTAAATTAAATCTTCAGTCCATAAAATCATTATTCATTAATTTAATTATTATAACACACTCTAACTAAATTAATGCACAATAATTCCATCAAATTTATTAATCTCAATAAATAAATCAATTCAAATATTTATTTAACCCAATAAATATTTTTAAATTAAATATAAAATTCTCGTTCGTTACATCCTTTCCTCCTTAAAAGGATTTTGTCCCTAGAATCACGACTCAATAAATTCATTCGTTACATTCTTCCCTCCTTAACAAGATTATGTCCCCAAAATCGCTATACAAGAATTAAGCAAATAACTAAGGATAATTTTTCATCATAACATCTTCTAGTTCCCACGTAGCTTCTTCAGCATTGTGGTTTCTCCATATTACCTTAACAGAAGGTATCACTTTATTTCTTAGTACTTGCTATTTTCTGTCAACAATCTGAAAAGGAATTTCCTCGTAAGACAAATCCTTTTCAAACTGTAACGGTTCATATTCTATAACATGTTTATAATCGGACTTATATGGTCATAATACCAAAATATGGAAAATGTTATGAATATTCTCTAGTTCCGGAGGTAGAGCTACCACATATGCCACTTCACCAACTCGTCGTAGCACTTCAAAAGGTCCTATAAACCTAGGGCTTAGTTTTCCCTTCTTACCAAACTGTATTTTCCCTTTCCAGAGAGACACCTTCAGGAAAACAAAACTACCGACATCAAATTCCTGATTTTGTCGGTGTTGATCAACATATTTTTTCTGCCTATCCTGTGCAGCCATCAATCTTTCCCGAATCACCTTGACGATTTCAACAATCTACTGCACCAATTCTGTACATAATAGCTAACGTTCACCAACTTCGTCCCAACATAACGAAGTTCTGCATTTCCTGCTGTACAACGCTTCGTAAGGCGGCATGCCAATACTTGTGTGATAACTGTTATTATAGGCAAATTCAACCAACGGTAGGTGGTAATCCCAATTCCCTTTAAAATCTATAATACATGCTCTGAGCATATCCTCTAATGTCTGGATTGTCCTCTCACTTTGTCAGTCAGTTTGGGGATGATACATTATGCTCATTCTCAATTGTGTTCCCAAGCATTCTTGTAGTCGTTTTCAGAAATGTGATGTGAAATGTGGATCTCTATCTGATACAATGGATACCGGGACACCATGTCTTGATACAATCTCTTTTACATACAGTTTTGCCAACCGATCTAGGTAAAATCTAATTTTAATTGGCAAAAAGTGTGCCGACTTCGTCAATCGATCGACAATCACCCAGATCGCATCGTAACCTTGCTGAGTCGTTGGAAGACCTACCATAAAATCCATTGTGTTATTCTCCCATTTCCGTTCCGGTATCTCTAACGGTTGTAACAAATCTGCTTGGCATTTGATGTTTAGCTTTTACTTTTTGACACATTAAGCATTTGCCACATATCCAGCAACATCCTTTTTCATATTCGACCACTAGAAATGATATCTGAGATCCTAGTACATCTTCGTACTTCTGGGGTGAATCGAATATCGCGAGTTATGAGCCTCACTCAAAATTTCCTCTTGAATTTCCTATACTGGTGAAACCCAAATTCTTCCCTCAAATCTAAGCAACCCTTCCGTATCAATTTTAAATTTGTCTTCTTCACCTTTAGACATTTTCCTTCTTATCATTTCACAGTTATCATCCTGAAGTTGTGCATTGCTTACCTTATCCACCAAAATTGAATTGATCCTCATATAGAATAATTTTTCATCTGATTCTGTCGGATATTAAATTTACAGCTCCATCTTGGCCATTTCTGCTACAAGCTTCTCCTAAGCAGTTAACATCATTAATTTCACCCGACCCTTTCTACTTAAGGCATTGGCAACTACATTCGCCTTTCCGGGATGATAAAGAATCTCGCAGTCATAGTCTTTAATCAATTCCAGCCATCTTCTCTGTCGCATATTCAAATCCTTTTGTGTAAAGATATTCTTCAGACTTTTATGGTCTGTATATATCTCACACCTCTCTCCATAAAGATAGTGCCTCCGAATCTTCAGAGCAAACATCACTACAACCAACTCCAAATCATGAGTCAGATACCCTTTCTCGTAATCTTTCAATTGACGCGATGCATACGCAATAACTCTGTCATTCTGCATAAGCACACAACCTATTCCTTTAAGCGATGCGTCACTATATACCACAAAATTCCCTGTATCATCATATAATGATAACACAGGTGTTGAACTCAATTTCATCTATAATTCTCGAAAACTGTTCTCACATTTCTCCGTCCAAACAAACTTAACTGCCTTCCTAGTTAAATTTGGCAACGGAGTTGCTATCTTTGAGAAATCTTGAATAAAACGCCTATAGTAACCCGCCAATCCCAAGAAACTTCTTACTTCTGACGTTGACTTTGGTTGATCCCAATTTATTACAACTTTAACTTTTGATGGATCTACCGAGATTCCGTCCTTACCAATAACGTGCCCAAGAAACTGCACACGTTCTAATTAAAACTCACATTTCAAAAATTTAGCCTACAACGTTTCTCTTCTTAATGTCTCCAATGTCATCCTTAAGTGTTCAATGTGCTCCTCCTTGATTTTAGAATACATCAATATATCATCAGTAAACACCACTACAAATTTATCCAAGAAAGGTTTAAATGCCCTGTTCATCAAATCCATGAACGCTGCAGGTGCATTGGTTAAACCAAATGACATAACCAAAAACTTGTAATGACCATACCGAGTTCTGAATGCTATTTTCGGTACATCCTCATTCCTTACCTTCAACTGATGATACCAACTTCTTAAATCTATTTTCGAAAAGTACCTAGCTCCCTTCAGTTGATCGAACAAGTCATCGATTCTCGATAACGGATACTTATTTTTAATCATAACCTTATTCATATCCCTGTAATTAATACAGAGCCGCATTGACCCATCTTTCTTCTTAACAAATAACATCGATGCTCCCCATGGCGATACACTCGGCTGGATATACTTCTTGTCTAGTAATTCCTGCAACTGCACCATCAGCTCTTTCATCTCTACTGGGGCCATTCTGTATGGGGTTTAGATATCGGGGTCGTTCTTGGCGCTAAATCAATTATGAACTCAATCTCTCTATCGGGTGGAAGTCCAAGCAAATCGTCTGGAAATACATCTACAAAATCTCTAATGACCGGTATCTCTTCCAATTTCGCAATCTTCTTCTGAGTATCAACTATGTAGGCTAAGTAACCTACACATCCTTGTCTCAGTAACTTCTTGGCTCGCATCATCGTCAGACAACTCGTTTGTCTAGGCAACTTGCTGTCATAAAACACCACCCTTGACGGAGTCATAAGGTTAACACATTTCTTTTGGCAATCAATTACTGCACCGTAATTGAATAACCAATCCATTCCCAGTATAACATCAAATTCCCCAAGTTTAATCGATATCAAATCCACCATCATGGCCCTTTATATCCACCTTATAGTTCCTGTATATAAACCTAACAAGAATCTTCTCCATATTCGTTATCTCTTTGCTTAAAGGAAAATCTAATTCTTCTTGAGGCAAATCTATGTTATGAGCAAAGTCATCGAATATAAATGAACAAGTAGCACCCGAATCAAATAGCACATAATCATTAATACTATTAATCAGAATGATACCTGACACCACATCCTTTGACTGCACAGCATCTTGCACGGTCATATTGAAAGTTCTGGCAGTAGGTCGATTCGACGGCATTGGCTTAGTGATAGTCATCGTATCACCGCTGTTACTTCCCTTACCTCCACTTGCTTACTCCGCTATCTTTCGAGGGCAATCATGAGCCATATGATCCTTCGACCCTTAAGTGAAACAAGCTTTCTTCTTTAGGCTAAAATAATTTGGTGCAATGTGACCCTCCTGGCCACAATTAAAACATACTCGCTTACCCTTCAGACACACACCAGTATGGTTCTTCCCATAAGTTATACAAGCTTCAAACTTCTTCTTTTGCCGACTTCCTTGTTGCCCTCCCACATTTGAATTTTCATTCCACTTCCTCTTCTGGTTATTACTTCCATTGTTACTTCCACCAGCCTTGTTCTTATTCTCATTCTTCCTCTTCTTCTGTTCTTGATTATACCTGGTTAAGGCATCGCTTCCACCTTTCACGGTAATTGTCTTTTCTAGTACTACTGCGAATGTATTTAACTGAAACATTGAAACCTTACTATATAGCCAGCGCTTCAACCCCTGTTCAAACCTTCTCGCCTTACGCTCATTTGTATTGACTTGGTATGGAGTAAACCTTCCCAACTCATTAAACTTCGCTGCATACTCTAGCACAGACATGGTTCCTTACTTTAATTCCAAGAATTAAACTTCCATCTGGTTCCGGGAACTCATCGAAAAGTATATCTCGAAAAACATTTCTTTGACCTATCCCACGCTATTATTCCCTGTCCCCCATGAACCTTATTCGCCTTCCACCAATAACTAGCTTCAGATTTCAACATAAACATTGCGAATGAGGTTTTCTGATCCTCATTAATTCTAGCAACGTCGAAAACCTTCTCCATTTCCGTGATCCAGGTTTTGGCCTCAACTAGATTCATAGACCCTTGAAACTCTGGTGGTCCAACCGCTTTGAAGTCCTTAAAAGTTGTGACTTGAGCTTGCGTCTGATTCGCAAGTGCTCCTATTAACAAGGTCACCAATTGTTGAACCGGGTTAGCGTTGGCCTCGTTATTGTTATTGTTAGTAAACCCCTCAGGCGGTGGCTATTGGCGTGGTTGTCTTCTTCTTGGAGGAATTTTCTATTTAAGATACACGCTTATTAGATCACCACTCAGTTCTTAAATATTTAAGGTTTAGTTCAAACATTCTATGATTAAAGCTTAACACATAGCTTTTTAGTAAAATTTGATATTTTATTCATTCATAGCTTCCCAAACATAGGAAGGATAGCATCTCTACTATCAACATTAACTTTCCTAAACTTGTAAAGTTTTCATGATTACATGCTCATCTTACCCCATTAAATATGGGATTCAAAATTTATTAATCACATAACTTATTATTTTTCCTATTTTGACATATTAAGACGTCGAGAGGTTTCTCTACGCTCTTCTTCCATGATACGAAACATTGTTCTATAATCCATCATATACCATGGCAAGTCTTCAAACTGAGCTGGGTAATAAAAGACTCGATCCTGGGCCCTATTACTCACAGAAAGAAAAGCGTAATCCATTGCATTCATCCTTGCCTTCTTCATCTAAACCCTGTCTTCAGCACGATCTGCACCCTAAGTAGCCTTCATCCAAGCGTCTTCTGCTCTCACACACTTAGCTGACTCCTCCTTCAAATCATCTTTTAGCTTCTCAACTTCAGTCTTCATCTTCTCATTCTCAGCCAACAGCTCCTCTTGATGATCCTCTGTGTGAACTAGGTTCCATTCCGTGTTCTCAATATGTGTGTTGAGTTCCTGAATCTCCACATCCATTTGCTCTACAGTAGCCTAACGCATATTAGCCAGCTCCTTAAGCTCTTCAACCTTAGCATGTAATTCTATATTACGGTCATACAGTTCATCATACATCTCAGTTGATATGGAGTTTGGTGGAAACTCCACAGGATCCTCTTCCACATCCTCCACCTCTATCTCCATAGAGTCCTCCTCCTCAAGATAAGACACAAGCTCATTCCCCTGTCCCTCAACAATAACCAACAGAGAAGACTCCCTCTGAATCAACTACTCCCGAACAACATGGACACCTCAGGACTCCTCATCTCCAGGCATATGAGGTATCTCCTCCCTAGCTTGTTTGGACCCTTCAACATTAGACATCCTGACAACAAAACACCTTATGTTTTATTTACTGCGTGACACTCTTCGATACTCGCGAACACATAAGTTATCAACACATAGGCAGATAAAGTTTTATTTATTTATCTTTAATGAATTAAGGAATTCATTCCTTAGAACTCGATAAAAGTTTATCACCACTATATTTTTGATCTCCTATAAGGTTACTTCCTAAGGTTTCCCCCACCTAAGGTTCATAACCTAAGGCTTTGATACCAACTTGTGACACTCCCAAATCCGAGTACTACATTCCCACAAGATTTGGTGCTCGCTATCCAAAACAATTACATCTAACTACCCATAATCCAGGATAAAGACATAACTTAAATAATTTAAACAATAATCATCCCCATTAAAGGGTTACATCAACATAAAGCAAATCCCATGTAATCTATCCTTAAATTATTATATAAGTCTGCGGAATACATCATATAATTAAATAAGTCTCACAACATAGATTCGATTAAATAAAATCAAACAAGACTTCATCATTTGGACATCTTGCATTTGCCTTTGCTAGTAGACGGCTCGTCAACTTTCTCAACTTTAGTTGCAGTGCTAAATGCAAGAGTGAGCAAACAATTGCTCACTAATATAATGACGACAATAGCAATAACATAATACTAAGCAATGAATACTGAATCATAGAGAACTTGTTCTTCAAATCAAGAATAGAAAACAAGTTTGAAAATTATATCTGAAGGTCTTAAGACCATAAACTATGTCCCTGGTTACTAAGTATTTCTATCTCAACCTTTAACAATCGTTAGACTATACATAGCTTTTCTTTCGTACTTAAGGGGATCAGCCCTTCGTACCATGTATTGTGCACAAACATCTAAATGCTAACGCGTACATAATCCCCTATATTAGGGTTGTTCTTCTCAGTTGACTTAGGATTTCCTCACTAAGGAAAGTTTAGTTTGGACTAGCTATAACAATGGTTCCAGAACTTTAGAATGCTCATCAACTATAGACTAGCCAAATCAATAAAGGTTCACTAACCATTCGAAGTTCGAGACAATAACTATGTATTGAGTAACCATATTTAGAATCAAGAATAGGATCACAATAGTATATAGTTGAATAGAACATTATATATCCAATAAACTATCTTTGAAGGAATTAGAGAATCTTGTTCGGAATAATGAACATTTCAAACTTTGAATTAACAAGAAACAATGATCAGAACTTGCTCAATGCGAATAAACACCTGAACCATTTTAACAAACAATATCAAGTTTAGGATTAGGAAACTTGCCTAGCGAAAAGTAAGATTTAGATACTTGCATAACAATAACAAACAAGATAGCATAAAGATATTGCTTTACATAAAGAAGTAAGGTTTAGGAACTTACCTCGTGCGTAAGCTACACAATTATAACACATGTTCGTCAAACTCCTACATATACTATTAGAATTGCAATATCAATTAGTTATACTAATATTAACCTTATAGGTTCAATTCACCATCTTGGTTAAGTTACAACCTTTAACTTAAGGTCTAACCATATTGATCAACCACATAACACAAATCTGAAAACTCACTAACATATAACGTAAAGCTTTTGCATTCAATTCTCATAGCTAACTCTTACAAACATCAAGATTCAATCGTTATAAAACTTGTTAATTAATAACTTTCAATCTTCATATTTGGTGTTACAATGCAACTACAATCTGTTATAACATCATATAATATGATTAACATCTTTTTATGTTCATAAGATTAGGTTACGATTGTATGCTATCGACTGAAATTAAAAAAAACAAAATAATTTCTGCTCATGGGTTGGCGTGACCGCGCCCTTTTAAGCATTGGCACCAGCACGGTCGCGCTGGTGCGCAGACCTAGAATCTACAGTCTATTCATACGACCTATTGCGATCCAAACTCCAAATTCCTCACTCAATCAGCAACACAAGCATACCCAAACACTAAAATTTCATTCAAAAAAAATAAAACAGATATATTTAACCATTCTAATAACACAAACAACTCTAATAACCAATTTATAGCCTTCAAAAGCAAAGTTTATGCTTAATATTCATATTTCAACATATTTAGCGCATACAAACACTACAAATTCATTTCTTGATCAAATCAATCCATTCGACTTGCATTCTTTTTGTATTCCAATATATTAACAATAACAATCATCAATTTACAGATTATACCATAAACTCCTAACCAATTTTAGTCTCAAACAAAACCAAAATACACATATTATCACATAACTCCAATTCTTCATTTTAAAAAATGCTTATATAAATTAATTTATGAAAACTCAACCATAGATGATATATAATGGATTAAGAAACCCATTAACATTTTATAAACCATCAATTGGAATATATAAACCACATCTCATCAATTTTAACAACAAAAATCAAAGATTGTATAAAAAACTCAAGAACATAAACTCAAGCTTGAAACTCAGAATATTACCTTTGATTTCTTGTGTTTAGATTAATTAGAAGATGTAAATTAGCTTTGATTCCTTCTCCTCCTTAGATTTCCAGACTTCTCTCTCAACTTTCACAGAACCCTTAATTTCTTTTTATGCTCTTTATTCCCTTCTATGTGTTCTTCTTAGTCTTAGGAAAAGAATGTAAGAATAAAATTAAAAGACTGATAATGGGATTTTATGCAACTACTTTTTGCCAGTTAAACAAACCAAAGGTTTTAGCTGTTACAGATATAAAAAGCCACAAGGCCATGTTTGGCTGGCTCACTAAACCGTTGTCAAATATATTTTAATGTTTTCTGATCATATAGTTTTCTTGTCACTTAACTTATAATTACAATTAAATCAAATCAAAATTTACACTTAACTTATAATTACAATAATAATTTTAATTATAATTATATTTATGCTTAACAAATTATTTCACATCTAATTTGATTATGAAATTAAACAAGAACATCACCACTATACAACATTAGTATTATCAAACAATTTATTTAGTTTAATTATTTCATTAAATATTAAACAATTCATTTAATTTAATCATTTCGTTAAATTAAATCTTCAGTCCATAAAATCATTATTCATTAATTTAATTATTATAACACACTCTAACTAAATTAATGCACAATAATTCCATCAAATTTATTAATCTCCATAAATAAATCAATTCAAATATTTATTTAACCCAATAAAAATTTATAAATTACATATAAAATTCGCGTTCGTTACATTGTGAGACATGAAGGTACTTATAATATCAATTATGTTATAATTAACTGGTATTATGAATGTAAATGTAGGATTAATTGAGGAACGTGAATAGTAAAAGTGTTATCTACGCACGAGGCATGTTTTCTGAACCTGACTCTTATGTTAAGCAAGTTTTCTAATCCCTAAACTTTATTTGAGCAAGTTTCTAAACCCTAATTCTACATTGAGAAAATTGTTATTTTATATCATCATTGAGCAAGTTCCTTATCTCTAACTTGATTATAGTTGTATAAGCTTTTCAAATTCTACTTATTGAGAAAGTTTAACCTTAGCTTGTTATTATTCAAGCAAGGTTTCTTATACTATTCAATGCCTATGTTTTGGTTAAGCCTACAATTCCTTCATGAAAGCATAACTTGGATATATGATGCTTATCTACTTATGATTCAATAGTATTCTATCATTGCTATTGTATTCCTTTATAATATTACGTTGTTAACGAACTCGTGAATGATTATTAAATCCTTATTGATTCAACTAATCCTTAGTTGATGACAATTGAACTCTAAATTACCCTTGAGATCAATCCAAACCAAACTTCATTTGGTGCGTGTAACGCCCTCAAAATAGGTATACATCACCCATTCTGAGTCGCCAAATACATGGTACAGAACTTAAATACAAACTTAATTATACAACTGTCGTGTAATATAAGCTTAGAGTTTTAACGCGAATATTGTCTCCTAGATAATATCCAAACTCAAATGAAGTCCTCATTACAATTATTATTACACTATTTAACAGAATAGTAAGGACTACTAAAGCCACCATCTGGACCATCACCCCATTCCCCGACTAGTCCCAGCTATATTCTCATTTCCTAAAGAGAACAATGAAAGTAAAGGGTGAGCTCAACTAGCCCAGTACAGAATATTATGACTAAGATAATGCAAAATAAATTATCGTTAACCTTCAACAGTGTTAAACTGAAAAAATACAATAGGCAACAAGTTTAACTGTAGCGGAACAAACAATCCATTAGAAGAGTCAAGTAGAGCATGATATCTACTATCTTCTATGATTTAAAAGTTTATCATCAATTTTATCGCTGAGACTCAGCTCAATAAATAATCCACATCACTGAATTATCCATGCACTACGGACCAAGGATATTCATTATTATCACATCTACGAATTATCCATGCACTGCGGGCCAATGGTATTTGTAATGCCCCGAAATCCGGTCAATCTTCACACCCAGATTCCGTACGTCACGAGTACATCATTCATCTAACATACATCAATATATACTGAAATATATCAACATACACTCTCAAATCCCAGGTTCTGGAAACCTTATAACCTCTTTCATTACAAATAATGATAATATACTATTCACTTCATCTTACAAGAGTGACTTCTATCTGCCACCAAGGATATATAACAGTTCATTAAGCTAGTCTATAATTCAATTTCATCTTTCTATATTACAAGTCTTCAATTAATCTTCTCGCTCATTCACATTATGAATGACACTTCATCTGGATACCGTCAGCTTGATCTTTACGGGGTCTTTAAGTGCTTCTAACCTCGTCCGCTGAAAATGTTTTTAAATTAAAGCAAGTGTGAGCATTCAATTGCCCAGCAAGTCATAACAGTTAAACACACAACTTCAAGAGTTTAAACATTTCTTAATAACTTCGATAACCGAACAAAGGTTATGAAGCAACTTGAATAATAGGAATAGTCCTGATTCCTATCATCTTAAAACATCTGTCATTTTCACTTTGAAATACTTTCATTCCTCTACCTTTTTCATACACATCCTGTCTGGCTAGAATCATTAGCACAAACTTAACAATAACGGTTCATGTATAAACAGAGCATACTTGTATTGAACAGTCAATCATAGAACAGTTCATATCATAAAAACACCTAAGTGTTCAAATTGTGGCATAAGGCCTCATACATACTACCACCTTGTACATGCATCGCACATATGCACATAGACAAGACTTCTCAAGTTCAACATCTGAGAAGTTTAAGAAACTAGCATTCATATAATATGAATGAAGTTAGAAAACTTGCCTTACGTCCAGCAACAGCCTACGCTGAACTGCTCATTCCAATTTCTATATAACACATAAGGAGAAAACATAAACACCAATTAGTTATATATTGAACTTACGCATTGGTTTACTTAACTTTACTTCTTAGGGTTTGCGTTCTTGAAATTTAAGCTTACGCGACTAACTTCCTTTACCAGTTTACGGCTTCATGACATACAGAGATGTCTTACTCAGAACGTTCATCATCTTGGATGATTTATATTCTTATCTAACTCACATTCGACTTTCATTAATCTTATTACCATTCATTACGGCTTTCTAATTTAATACTTTCGTTATCCATTACATGAACCCCATGTTCATTACTCATTCCTAGTGTCGAAGCCGTACTGATCATTGTATGCTAAGACTGCTCGTCCATTATAACAACGTTGCGTTCACAGCGTCTATACGCTTCACACTTAGCTCTCATTATCATGACATAACATTGAAATGTTATTCGTTGCCCTCGTCACTCAACGTCTAAGGAATCACAATCATAGCAATTCCTCACGTTCGTTTATCACGACTACGGTCCTCGGATATCGGTTCCGTAACTCACACCTAAAATCTTTGTCTTTTAATTACGTTTAATCTTTCTGTTCAATCTTTACTATAGGTTTAATTCACTTGATTAAGTGTTACATTATTTGAACGTTATGTTCTTTATCTTCCCTTACGTTCCCCCAAGAGTTAAGCAATTAAAAGCTCTTCTCTAGCTTTCCTTCATACTGGCACTGCGGCGCCACCTTCTCCTTTAACTTTAACGCTGCGGTGCGAGTTAGCAGTACCTAGCTCTCCGATCTGGCGCTACAACGCCACATTATAAGGCATGGTTAGCGCCGCAGCGCCAAGCCCTAATTCTTGAAATTTTTTCTAAGTCTTTAATTGTTCTGAGACACTTACTTCCCGATCTCATAACTTATTCGTTATAACTCAGAACGAGGTCGTTCCAATGCCAATCCCTTCCTTATCTTACGTACTTCAATCCCCCTTGGATGGAACTTCGTTCTGAATCTATTAACATTCCATTCGATTGGCTTGATCTTCACCCTTCGTTCATTTTTATGCTTTTAATGTTCTACGCTCGCTAGTCCGTAATTCGATCATCCGAACTCGGAACTCGTTCATTCTTGAGTCCATGACTCACATTTTCTATGTTCTATTACTTCCTTACGAAACCCTACATGTTCAGGTTCATTTACTAACTTTTTAATTCTAGTTTGTCTTTTACGAAATTTCGCTATAACTTCGTTATAGCTACGTTTTAATCTGTTCTTCATGAACGTTTCTACCGTTCCTAACCAAGCAATAAGCAACTAACTTATACACGATGGTTTTAAACTTGTCCATCAACAACAATTACACTACGATGGTTTTAAATTTGTCCATCAACAACGTTCTTCGTGTTCTTCGCGTGTTCTTCGTGTTCTTCGTTCGTTCTTCATTTTAATCGATAATTTGGATTACGATTTCACTTTTTATTGGAATTTGATGTTATAGAACACCATTCCTTACTTATTTCACCTACTCATTCATAATATTCATTCGGATCACTCAAAATCCTCACGAATCTTATACTTCCTTAAAAAATTTATAAACTAAACTTCAAATTCTTATTTCTTTATTTTCGTATGATTTCAACCATATGAAATCATTACTAACATCTTTTACTCCTTATTCTCATTAAGTTATGTTTTAAACATATTAAACTTAAATAAAATATTAGAAGAGACTAGGGTTCGAATTACCGTTCTTCTTTAATCATCTCCCGTCGGACAAAGTTTGTACACGGTCTAGCTTTTCCTCCTCCTTCTCCTTCTCATCCAACCTCTCTCTCTCTCTCTCTCTCTCTCTCTCTCTCTCAAGTTGGAGAATTTTCCAAATCCTAAAAATATGAAATCTAGCTTCCTATTTATAGAAAACCAAAGCTTAGGGCAAATTGGTCATTTCGGCCCCCGTTAACCTCCTTACTATTCCCACCTCCTCCAACACTTAGCCACCAAGTCTACTTAGTCACCAAGTTTACTTAACCCTTAAGTCTTCTTAACCATTAAGTCTACTTACTCATTAAGTTTACTTAGCCCTTAAGTTTACTTAGCCCTTAAGCATAAGCACTTTACTTAATTATTAAGTTTACTTCGCTATTACTTAACTTATCCCTTACTTAGCCTTTAAGACTAAATCGTATTCTACGCATCTCATTCTCGTATTCTCTTCGTATATAGTTCGTACGATATTCATATTATACGTTGTCATAATCTTCGTACTATACTCGTATAATAACATTATTACACTCGTATTCCTTACGCATAATAACCCTAATTATTATACGAAATCATTAAATTCTCGGAACTTACTTTTCCTAACCCTTAAGTTTTAAGTCCGCAGGCGAAAACTTAATTTTTTTGTCATAACTGAAATATTATTGAATATTCCATCACGTCTAAACATTTTACGTAATCAATAACTTCTCGGAATTTCAAAATAAATCTCCGAGCAGAAATGGATGAATAGTGCATATTTCGTCTTTTTCCCCGAAAATATTTTTGTTCCCGGAAAATTTTTATTTTCGTCTTGAAAATTCCTATCCGTTCAATCTAGCTCGTAGCCAGAATCCTCTCGACTTATAATCATCCTAGGTTATAGAACAATTAATAAACACATATCACAGAATAGTATTAATAAAAATTAGTTTGATTAATAACTAATTCTTTAAACCTAAATTCTGGACGATCCGAATTTTCGGGTCGTCACATTCTTCCCTCCTTATAAAAAATTCGTCCTCAGAATTTCTAAAACCACACCCATACTCGGGTTATCACATTCACCCCTTCTTCACAGAATTTCGTCCTCAAAATTTTAGCTTACTCTACTTCTCAACTTTCCTTCAATGGAGTTCTTATCTTTCCCTCATTCCTAACCCCCATAACCTATCAAGAATCATGAAGTATAAGGAATAACGAGGAATAATGAGGAATATAAAATTTCCTTTAAAATGTTTCATACTTTTGCTGAGGGGTCAAATCGACCATAAACTCTTACTAGGTTAAACAGCATTTCGCCATAAGCCCTTCTTTAACAGTCAGTTTACAATCCCCAAGAAAGTAAACTACCTCTTCCATGTTCTCCTCAGACTTAATCATTAGATTCCGCACCAAAATAATTTGGTTTGCAAAAGTTCTCAAATAAAGCTCGATTTTCTTATAACATGACATATCATTTGTCTAGCCGAATCAAGTAGCTTAGACCATACCAATAAATTGGTTATCAACGTGTAAAATTCGTCTAGTCAAGTCAATTGACATTGACTACTTCTTTAAATTCTTTTCGCAATACATCAAAACGGTTTATGACGTCATGATACCGTACTTTTTACAGTACATTGAGGACTTCGTTAGTTTGTGACTTCGTCATTATACATCATACCATAGCGGGTTGTTGATCCTAAGATCACATCCAACACCAGGTTCAATTGCATTAATAACTCCATCTTTTTACCATCATTGCATCAAATGCACTGATGATATACAATTCATTTTAATATTTCAAATCAATTTCTGTCTAGCCGAAGCAATTAGCATAGACATACCAAGAATAGCTCTTTTAAAATCCGTTGGTTCCAAAAGTTGAACCAATTCTTTCCTTTTTAAAAATGTACATATCCGCACGAGTTTAATAAACTTCGAAATCTAGCGTAGCTAGATGACTTGGAATATCCTATTTCTCCATCTTCCTTCATTGTCTTACTGCGACTATACTTAATCTTCTCTATCGCCTTCATTGCTAAGTCTACTGAAAATACTTACTTTTAGTCTAAATATTCCTATATCTTAATATAGTCCATCAACTTACCACACATTATGAGTTCAAGAACTTTTCACAATAATATGAGTTTTAAAACATCCAAACAGACCATAGGCATCCATTCGCTGAGACGTTCGAAAACATACCATACTATTATGAGTCACGAACTTACCATAAGTATGAGTTTCAGGAACTCGCACCTACCCTATCGTTCTCTACCTATCAAGTATATACATGAGAAAAGATTCACCTTCTCATCGTATACATCTTGATAGCGCGACATACTATTCCAATGATTATCACAACCAGAAGCTAAGTGATTGTAGAACCAAACACAATTCCCTACCCATACATAAAATTAGTCAACTCAGCTACTTACCGATATAGGAAGCTAAGCGGTTGTTACACCAAGGAAAATTCTCCGCCCATACAAAGAATTGTTCAACTTAACAACTATATCGAATAAGAAGCTAAGTGGTTCTAAAACCACGTACAATTTCTTCGCCAATACAAGGAATCATACAACTCAGCTACTGATATGAGTCCTCAATTAAAATTTTACAACTTCTAAATCTCTCTTTACTTAATACGAATTTTCTTTAATTCGAAAACTATCCTTCATAACTCAATGTAAGTTCTTCTTCCCGTACTACTTCATAGTACCCTTCATTCATAGCATTAGCTATAAAGCATTTATCGTTTAACACGCATCTGTTACTACGAATCACTATAATCACGTGGTGATCTTCTTATCCTTCTATCTACGATTATAGCCTTAGGTACTCCTACCTAAGGTTTATAACCTATTAGCTCTGATACCAACTTGTAACACCCCAAAATTCGGTCTATCTTCACACCCAGATTCCGTACGTCACGAGTACATCATTCATCCAACATACATCAATATATACTGAAATATATCAACATACACTCTTAAATCCCATGTTCTGAAAACCTTATAACCTCTTTCATTACAAACAATGATAATACATTATTCACTTCATCTTACAAGAGTAACTTTTATCCGCCACCAAGGATACATAACAGTTCATTAAGCTAGTCTATAATTTAATTTCATCTTTCTATAATACAAGTCTTAATTTGATCTTCACGCTTATTCACATTCTGAATGACACTTCATTTGGATACCGTCAGCTTGATCTTTATGGGGTCTTTAAGTGCTTCTAACCTCGTCCGCTGAAAATGTTTTTCATTTAAAGCAAGTGTGAGCATTCAATTGCCCAGCAAGTCATAACAGCTGAACACAAAACTTCAAGAGTTAAAACATTTCTTCAGAACATCAATAACCGAACAAAGGTTATGAAGCAGCTTGAATAATAGGAATAGTCCCGATTCCTATCATCTTAAAACATCTGTCATTTTTACTTTGAAATACTTTCATTCCTCTACCTTTTTCATACACATCCTGTCTGGCTAGAATCATTAGCACAGACTTAACAATAACGGTTCATGTATAAATAGAGCATACTTATATTGAACAGTCAATCATAGAACAGTTCATATCATAGAAACACCGAAGTGTTCAAATTATGGCACAAGGCCTCATACATACTACCACCTTGTACATGCATCGCACATATGCACATAGACAAGACTTCTCAAGTTCAACATCTGAGAAGTTTAAGAAACTAGCATTCATGTAATATGAATGAAGTTAGGAAACTTGCCTTACACCCAGCTACAGCCTACGTTGAACTGCTCATTCCAATTCCTATATAACACATAAGGAGAAAACATAAACACCAATTAGTTATATATTGAACTTACGCATTGGTTTACTTAACTTTACTTCTTAGGGTTTGCGTTCTTAAAATTTAAGCTTACGCGACTAACTTCCTTTACCAGTTTACGGCTTCATGACATACGGAGATGTTTTACTCAGAACGTTCATCATCTTGGATGATTTATATTCTTATCTAACTCACATTCGACTTTCATTAATCTTATTACCGTTCGTTACGGCTAACTTATTTAATACTTTCGTTATCCATTATATGAACCCCATGTTCATTACTCATTCGTAGTGTCGAAGCCATACTGATCGTTGTATGCTAGGACTACTCGTCCATTGCAACAACGTTGCGTTCACAGCGTCTATACGCTTCACACTTAGCTCTCATTATCATGACATAACACTGAAATGTTATTCATTGCCCTCGTCACTCAACGTCTAAGGAATCACAATCATAGCAATTCCCCACGTTCGTTTATCACGACTACGGTCCCCGGATATCGGTTCCGTAACTCGCACCTAAAATCTTTGTCTTTTAATTACGTTTAATATTTCCGTTCAATCTTTACTACAGGTTTAATTCACTTGATTAAGTGTTACATTATTTGAATTTCATGTTCTTTATCTTCCATTACGTTCCCCCAAAAGTTGAGCAATTAAAAGCTCTTCTCTAGCTTTCCTTCATACTGGCGCTGTGGCGCCACCTTCTCCTTTAACTCTCATGCCGCGGCGCGAGTTAGCAGTACCTAGCTCTTCAGTCTGGCGCTACAGCGCCACATTACAAGGCATGGTTGACGCCGCAGCGCCAGGCCTTAATTCTTGAAATTTTTTCTAAGTCTTTAATTGTTCTGAGACGCTTACTTCCCGATCTCATAACTTATTCGTTATAACACGAAACGAGGTCATTCCAAAGCCATTCTCTTCCTTATCTTACGTACTTCAATTCTCCTTAGACAGAACTTCGTTTTGAATCCATTAACATTCCATTCGATTGGCTTGATCTTCACCCTTCGTTCATTTTTATGCTTTTAATGTTATTCGCTCGCTAGTCCGTAATTCGATCATCCGAACTCAGAACTCGTTCATTCTTGAGTCCATGACTCACGTTTTCTATGTTCTCTTACTTCCTTATGAAACCCTACACGTTCGGGTTCATTTACTAACTTTTTAATTCTCGTTTGTCTTTTACGAAATTTTGCTATAACTTCGTTATAGCTACGTTTTAATCCGTTCTTCAAGAACGTTTCTACCGTTCCTAACCAAGCAATAAGTAACTAACTTATACACGATGGTTTTAAACTTGTCCATCAACAACAATTACACTACGATGGTTTTAAATTTGTCTATCAACAATGTTCTTCGTGTTCTTCGCGTGTTCTTTGTTCGTTCTTCATTTTAATCGATAATTTGGATTACGATTTCACTTTTTATTGGAATTTGATGTTATAGAACACCATTCCTTACTTATTTCACCTACTCATTCATAATATTCATTCGAATCGCTCAAAATCCTCACGAATCTTATACTTCCTTAAGAAATTTACAAACTAAACTTCAAATTCTTATTTCTTTATTTTCTTATGATTTCAACCATATGAAATCATTACTAACATCTTTTACTCCTTATTCTTATTAAGTTATGTTTTAAACATATTAAACTTAAAGAAAATATTAGAAGAGACTAGGGCTCGGATTACCGTTCTTCTTTAATCCTCTCCCGTCGGACAAAGTTTGTACACGGCCTAGCTCTTCCTCCTCCTTCTCCTTCTCATCCGACCTCTCTCTCTCTCTCTCTCAAGTTGGAGGATTTTCAAAATCCTAAAAATATGAAATCTAGCTTCCTATTTATAGAAAACCAAAGCTTAGGGCAAATTGGTCATTTCGCCCTCCTTTAACCTCCTTACTATTCCCACCTCTTCCAACACTTAGCCACCAAGTTTACTTAGCCACCAAGTCTACTTAGTCACAAAGTTTACTTAGCTATTAAGTCTTTTTAACCATTAAGTCTTCTTAACCATTAAGTCTACTTAGCCCTTAAGCATAAGCACTTTACTTAATTATCAAGTTTACTTAGCTATTACTTAACTTGTCCCTTACTTAGCCTTTAAGACTAAATCGTATTCTATGCATCTCATTCTCGTATTCTTTTCGTATATAGTTCGTACGATATTCGTATTATACGTCGTAATAATCTTCATACTATACTCGTATAATAACTAGTATTACACTTATATTCCTTACGCATAATAACCCTAATTATTATACGAAATCATTAAATTCTCGGAACTTACTTTTTCAAACCCTTAGGTTTTAAGCCCGCAGGAGAAAACTTAATTTTTTGCCATAACTGAAATATTATTGAATATTCCATCACGTCTAAACATTTTACGTAATCAATAATTTCTCGGAATTTCAAAACAAATCTCTGAGCAGAAACGGATGAATAGTGCCTATTTCGTCTTTTTCCCTGAAAATATTTTTGTTCCCAGAAACTTTTTATTTTCGTCTTGAAAATTCCTATTCGTTCAATCTAGCTCGTAGCCAGAATCCTCCCGACTTATAATCATCCTAGGTTATAGAACGATTAATAAACACATAGCACAGAATAGTATTAATAAAAATTAGTTTTATTAATAACTAATTCTTTAAACCTAAATTTTGGACGATCCGAATTTTTTGGTCGTCACAGTATTCGTATTATCACCAGTGGTCATAATCATGCCAACAACTGTCCATCAATGCACTACGGGCTAATGAGGACTTTTACCACATCATTTGTAATATTACAAGTCATGATTATACCGATACATAGTCATAATCATACCAATCAACAGTCCATGTATGCACTATGGGCCAAAGATGACTTTCATCACACTACAAGCATGACGATGATGACAATGATATAAGAATTCAATTAAATGAGAGCAGGGATAAATTTTAAAGATTTATAATTCAATTTATCCAGAATTCAATAATGTCCAAATTGTCAACATGATACTGCTTTGTGGAGTAAAATTCAAGAATAATATTGGATCAAAAATGATTCGGATGGAAAAGAAATCTATTTTTGTCATAAATAATACCATGGATGAATAGTACCCAAGTGAATAGTACTTCGGGAATAGTACCTGTGACGCCCCCAAATCTAGGTCTCTTCTAACCCGACTTATGGTGCTCCACGGTGCTACAGTTCACACAAACATTCAATTGAAATGCCTCAAAAGAACAAATATGTCTTATATATATTCCAAAACAATACTACCATTCCCCAGGTTGTTTATAACCGTTACATTTGTTCTTGTCATAATATCAAATAATATCATTACAAACCTATACTATTACATAGATAATCTACAAGTTCACTTTAGCCTTCCCTTTATCCTTGTCGAATCCTTCAGTCCATTCGGTCTAAGCTGCATTCATATGGTTCAAGGAAGAGTGAGCATAACAAGCTCAGCAAGTACAACAATTTCATTTTAAAAGCATGCTTGAAACATAGGAATCGTATATCTTTAGTAATTGGATAATAGTTACGAAGTACTATCAATAACTTAAAATAGCATTCATTTTCCTTCAAAATGTTTTACCATAACAATATTCAGTAAAACACCAAATCTGGTCCAAGATCATGAGCGTTTCATAATTTCTTTGAAAAGGACAACCCGGCACGAAGTCCGTAAGTTTGGCATATTTTATGGGCACTTCTAGGTGATCAGCCTATAGTACTTTATGTTGATCAACACTATATCCATTAAACGTGTGTACGTTTAAGTTGTGGCAACCTCGTGTGCCCATCGAATACTCGATGAAAATATATTTGTTTATTCATATTCAGGTTTACCTTGTATCTGTACCAAACAATTGGCGTAGGATAGCGTTATCAGTTCTATATTGAAAGACTTGTAAATAAATCAATCAATCTATCAAAATTAGTCTAGCCAAGTTAAAACTGGCATCGACTCTCTCTTTAAAACCATACATACATCTCATAACTTGAATCATTTGAAAACTTGGCTAACACGAAGATTAGACAAGCGTTTAAGAAAACTTGCCTTCAGCGTCTGCTACAGTAAAATTACGTTTCCTTTGAATCTTTACGGTCTCTACAACACATAACCACATAACATACCACATTAGGTCATGAATGAACATACATGGTTCCTAATGAATCTTACCCTTCTTCTCAATCTAATCATGTATTAGATTTGTTATTATTGGTTCCAGCTTGCCGTCGTTCTTTTACATCGTTCTTACCAACTTCTTTCTCTTTTATGTCTTAACTGAATTTACTTCGTTAATAAAGGTAAATTCGACTTCTTAATCTTCCTTCTAGCTTACTAACGTTCTTAAATTATTAATCGAAACTCGATCGTCGTTGATTCAGTACACTTATTGCATACCATTCATGTTCACGTAACCTTTAACAACTTTGAGTTGTAATTCTAAATGTTATGGTTATCATTGAAGATATTACTTTAAGTTAATTAATTCATCATCAATTAACTATCTTTTATTTCGTATACTTAATCATACTTATTTCTTTAACAAAACTCGTTTCGAGTATTTTTCTGCCCTTACGGCTTATTATCGTTAATCGTTTTATTATTACTAACTTACGTTCAATTAATCTTTCCTTCAACCTTTAGTCGTTAATCTTAAGGTCTTCAACATCTTTAATTGGTGTTACTTTAGGTTTAGCATTGATATGATTCACCATTATCAATTTACTTTCCCTTTACATTCATAATTTTTCCTCTCTGTGCTTCACCTAATGTTAGCGTTGCGGCGCCAACTTTTGCTCTATAACTCGCGTTGCGGCGCGGGTGTTCTGTACTTAGGACTCGGTCACGGCGCTGCGGCACGATCTCCTTCACTACTCGCCGCGCTGCGACACCAAACTTCAGTAGCTCACAGCCCTTTATAGCGCTGCGGCGTCACTTAATTTGCCTTGGCTAACGCCGCGGTGCCAATACTCACCACCAGAAAATTTTGACAGTTAACTTTTTAAGTGAGATTTCCGGGCTCATAACTTCTTTGTTATAAGTCCGAATTGGTTCGTTCAAGAGCATACAGTTCACAAATCACGTACTCTACGTGGTCATGCAAGAATTTTATCTTTTTGACTTCGTTTACTAAAATTCCACCTATTAGTCCATTTTTAACAAAAATAATAAACGTTCATGAACGTTCAACGCTCGTTTCTTCGTTCTAAGTCAGAATTCGGTCATTCTCGAGTTCGCAAATCTATAATGCCAAATAAGACTTGTCTCCTTTGAAAACCAATGTTTCCAAGCTCAATATCAAAATTTGACTTCCATTCTGAGAATTTCACGAATTCGACGATTATCATCTAATCGTGAAATTACGGCTTAACTTTATTTCTTATGTCGTTTCAAATTAATTTTTATCCAACATACTAACATCTTAACATACTTACTTCATTAACTTATAATCATGATAAGTTATTACTTGTTCTTTATGAGTTTATAACTTTTAAAAGTACAAATTACTTATGTTTCCATTTCTCATGACTTATGATTTCCTTTTACATGACTTATCAAGGTTCACGGTTTCTAACCATCATTCTTGCTTCTTGTTAACATACTAACTTCATTTGTGT
Organism: Panax notoginseng; assembly: GCA_016801055.1. NCBI lineage: Eukaryota > Viridiplantae > Streptophyta > Magnoliopsida > Apiales > Araliaceae > Panax > Panax notoginseng. The sequence continues at coordinate 114,927,416 of CM029019.1, forward strand.
AAACATGTTACAAGTTCATATACGTTCATTATAAGTTCATAACTTATTTATGTTTGAATTACTTATTCATGACTTATACGGCTTATTAAGGCCTAAGCCCTTTGATTCATCATTCCAACTCCTTCTTAGCATACATGTTCTATCACTACCCACTTCTCTATCAATGGAAGAGAAAGAGAATTATGGCTTAGGATTACTTACTCTTGATGTTCTCTTGCTAATCCTTCTTCTTGCTCCATGAACTATAAACTTTAGCTTTTCTAACTTTTGTAGCTTATTCTCTCAAGTAAATAAGCACTTAAAATGTTGGATGAAATACAACAACCAACAAAATGAAAACTAAGCTTGCTATTTATAGGCACCTCAAAGTTGGGGCATAATGGTCATTAAGCCACTTCCACCTCCTTAATCCACCTCCTTACTATTCATTACTTTGTCCCTAAGTAAACTTGGCCTCCGCACCTTTTACTTGGCCATCACAACACTTGCTCACCAATTATCTTAGACATTAAGTTTGCTTGCTCCCTACTTTGGATTATCCATGGTTTGCCCCATGGGTTTAAACCATCCTATAACCCATTGGTTACTTACTTTGGGCTTTAACTTAATTAACTTAACTTAATCATTTGGGGTTGCATTAAATTGCTTTAGGACTTTATCTTAACAACCACTTGGGATTTAATACTACATAATCTTGGGCTTGCTTATTAATTCTTATTGGACTTCACAAATTGCTACACAATCATTTAAGTCCATTATATTTGGCCTAAAGCCTTATAACGTATTCTATACGTATTATTATCTTATTCTAACTCGTATATTAATTCAACATATACAACCTACCATTATTCATACACACTCGTATAATACTTCATATCGTACTCGAATTCATTACTTCGTATAATACCTACGTATTATACGATCATTGATTAATTCATTAATCGCATTATATTTCCTTCTTGTAAATCATTTTCCCTAATCGTTAGGTTTTAAGTCTGCGGGCGAAAAACTGCATTTTCCATAACTGAAATATTATTGGATATTCCATCTTACCTTGATATTCTATCATTACGTATTTCTCGAAAGTTCAAAAATAATTCTCAAGCCAAAATACTACGACATTCCGATATGTCTAGGTCATAGAACGACCTTCAATTAGCTTACTCCATAATTAATCAATTAAATTCATTTAATCCTTATAATAAAAAAAATTAATTCTCCTAAAAATCCAATTTTCTCGGGCATTACATTCTTCCCCCCCTTATAAGGATTATGTCCCCAGAATCTCGCTATACTCATAGAAACAAATGAGGAAAAGTTTTCTTCATTTTAATCTCGAGTTCCCACAATGCTTCTTCTACATTGTGATTCTTTCATTTCACCTTCCACGAAGGTATTATCTTAATTTACATGACTTGTCACTTTCTATCCACAATTTGAGTCGGAAGTTAAATACTTACTAACATATTACTCTATCTTCCCTTTATTAGTCCTTCGTTCAACTCCTAATTATTTGGAACTCAAATTTCTCCCTCAAAACAAGATTATACTTTGTCTTCTTATTATTTTGCATCCTCTTCTTCATTCGCTTGCATTCCTAGTTACCCAGTTGTACTTACTTAACTCGTTATATTATCGTGGATTGAGTCTATATTGTGAATAACCTTTCTACCCTTTCATTCCGTAATTTAATTGCTAACTCCGTTCTCGCCATCTTTGTTATTAACTCATTCTGAGTCGTTAACCTTGATAGCTTTTCTCTAGCCTTCCTTACTTAACGCGTCGTCTACTACTTTTACCTTCCTTGTATGATATAACATATCATAGTCCTCTCTCTACCGCATATTCAACTTCTTTTTTATGGAGATATATTTCAGACTCTTAGAGTCATTATATATCTCACACTTTTTCCTGTATAAATACTATCTTCAGATTTTTAATTTAAAAACTACAGCTGCCAATTATAGATCATAAGTAGGATAGACCTTCTCATAATCCTTTAACTGGCGTGATGTATACACAATGACTTTGCCCTGCTACAGGAGCACGCAATCTCGTCATCCATGCGAAACATCGAGATACACTACAAAATTCCTCGTATCATCTGATAAAGATAATACAGGTGCCTCACTTAGCCTTCCTTTTTAGTTCCTGAAAACTATGTTCATCACTCCTCATTTCCAACGTACCTACTAATTTTCCACCGACAATACCCCGTACGCATATCTATCTTAGAAAATTCTTTGCCCCTTTCAATTGATCAAATAGATCATCGATCCTGGGCCATAGGTATTTATTCTCAACCGCTAACCGAATAGTCATATATTTGACTTACGCATTGGTTTACTTAACTTTATTCCTTAGGGTTTGCGTTCTTTCAACCTAAGTTTACGCGACCTACTTTCATTACTAGCTTACGGCTTCATAACATATGGAGATGTCTTACTTAATATATTCAGCATCTTTGATGATTTACATTCTTATCTTCTTCTTATTAGTTCTCTAGGACTCAGCACACATCGCTTCTTTGCTAGTAGTCTATATGGTACTCTGAGTGGTTTCCCATAAATAACCAATAAACAAGTTCCCGTCTCATCTATACTGCCATCACAGTGAGTTAGATCGGTTGCCAGTTTCGTATATACCTTCGCTGTCTAAAGGAATTGTTTAGCCCAGCTCCCATATGTCAACCATCAAAGGTTACGATTGTACCACAACCTAAACTTATCTTAACATCCTTCTAGATTGCGTCATGGTTAGACAACAAGAAAGTTCCGGTGATTTATTACCGTAAAATACCACCTTGGGTTTATTAGAAAACCGAAGATTCATACTTTTACTTAGACAATTTGTTAAAGTTCTATGGTTAATCAACCCATTCATACCAAGAATTACTTCAAATTCTCTCAACTTTATCGGTACCTATCTACCGATACTTGCTTACCTTTATTATTTATGAAACAATTTCCACGAATACAATTTATGAAAGTTATTTCCTCATTCTCTACCTTAACGCTTAAATGTATTTATAATCCCCTTCGGGAATGAGGTTAATCACTTAGCAATTCACATGCTATAATAGAAAAGTTGCACTCTAACCATATAGCACATAAGCATTCATTGTATAGCCTGGAATGATACTTGCTATTACATCCGCTGATGCAACTGCATCTTGGATCGTCATATTAAAAGTACGGGCCATAGGTCTACTCGACGATAGTGGTTCAGTAATGGTTAACTTACCACTACTAACAATCCTACTCTCTTCCCTCCCCCTTGCTCTTATTCTGCCTCTCTTTTGTGGTATTGGGTCAACATCTCACTACCACCCTCCACAATAATCACCTTCTCTGGAATGGTCCCATAGGAAACCCTCTGAAACACAGCAATCCTACTATAGAGCCAGGGTTTCAGGCCCTTCTCAAACCTACGAGCCTTCCTCTCCTCAGTGTCCACTTGGTGTGGAGCAAACCTTGCCAGGTCCTTGAATTTGGCCGCGTACTGGGGAACCGTCATGTTCCCAAGTTTAAGTTCTAAGAACTTAATCTCCATCCTCCCTTACATGCTTGTAGGGAAATAATTCTCAAAAAAAAAACCTTCTAGAATTGTTTTCACGTTACCGCATATGTTCTAGCCCCACCCTGGTGAGCCTTCCACCAAAAGTTGGCTTCTCCTTCATCATATAGATCGCAAAAGAAGTCTTTTGCACCTCTGCTACGTTTGAAATATCCAACGCCTTCTCTATTTTGTTTACCCATGTATAGGCCTCTATTGGGTCCCTCGTTCCTCTAAACTCCGGCGGACCTACGCTTTTAAACTCTTTAAAGGTAGTCGTTCTGGCTTGAATCTGTCAGATGTTAAGTAGTTTGTTGATGTTATTATAACCAAGTTTTAGCTTGTTATATGGACTTTAGATCCATGCCTTTAGATCCGTTAAATAAAACAGAATCGAAGTAGTGGATGGGAAAAGTAGGCTATCCGGTCACGGTTTAAGTTTTCTGGGAATTCCAGAAAACGTATGAGCAATGTTTCTAACAGGGTTTGACCAGTGCAAATCTTGTGATTGTGTTATAGCTGGTGTGACGGCCCTAAATCCGAGGTCCAGAATCACTGCGGATCTGGTTCGATCATTCTATACAACTATTACTATTTTTGCGGAAGATATAAACATAAATTGTTTATACATTAAACTTACATACTTGTTCCCAAGGTCGAGTAACCTTAACTTAATACACAATTCATAACTTGACTAACACATAATATTATTATCATACAACTATTACAAATCTAATCGTACACACTACCTTTAAGCTAAAACTGTCTTTAACCTTTCCTTGTATCCGAAACATTCGCCTTAATCTACAATATTTTATCATGATATAGCAAGGGTGAACATGAAAGTTTCCCAACAAGTTTAAGTTCAATAATATAATGATATATCATGATTGAAAGAGTCTGAATAATAAGTTGGCTATAATTCAACAATATAATTGTGAACTAGCAGGAACAAACTTTTGACTGAACAAGTATTATACATGAACAAATATTATACATGAACAAATATATATGTACCAACTGGTAATGAAGGTGATCAGCCTTTCATACCTGACTTATACATGCAATATGTATAGAGTACAATTCATGGCAACCAGCAATGATTAACCATAAGCTTATCCGAATGAAACAACTCTTAATAGAGTTAAGTAAAAATAAACTTGCCTGAACCGTTGATTACCGCTACGCAATTTAAAACGCTTTATCTGAAGACCTAATATTAGTAATATAGATCTCCAATATTAGATTAGGATTTCTAATTACTTATAACTTAAAAATTAGGATTAATATTTCCTAATTAACATTTAAACTAACAATCATTTTTTCCCTAATTACAAATTAGGATTCCAAATCTAGACATTAGGGTTTTCAAAATGTGAAATTAGGGTTTGCTAATTAATTAAGTTTTACCCTAATTAATATTATAATTAATAGCATTTACACAATATAATAATCATTTAAGTTCCCATATTAGGGTTTCGAATTCTCAGAACTGAAATTAGGATTTCTAGAACCGATTTTAGGGTTTCTTGTTAATCGCTAGGGTTTTCTAACCGAACGTTGACATTCTTAATATATACTTAGGGTTTGTTACAGATATCGCTTATCTGGTCAACCCTTGACCCTTAACCACATACTGAACACATATACACAGAACATATTCACTTATTCCTTAATCCTGAATAATTTACTTAAATCCTTCACAGAATTTTGAAATCCTCAAAATTCCTTCTTAAAACATATCAAACGCATACACTAATTTTTTTTCTAGGTTCTAATTTTAAACCTTAAACCAATTAATTAGAATTTTAAAAATTTCCTAAATTCTCGGGTTGTCACATTCACCCCTTCTTCTAAAAATTTCGTCCCTGAAATTTACCTTACACCCTACACCATACACTATACACCATACACCATACATACACATTAACACATGCTACCTAATACACCACTCACAAGAGTAAAAATTTTCAAATTTTGCTGAGGAGTCATATAGACTATTTGTCTGTCATTTTCACAAAGATTATATGGAAAAATTCATCCGTAAACCGTCATTACTTATGGACACAAAGGGAGATTAGCTCGATATGCCCTGTACTGGCCAAGTACTGCTGGTCAGAATAATTTGTTCCTCTTATCTGCCTTGGGCGCATAAACTTTTACCTCAGTCTTATTGGAATCCGTACCAAAACAATTTGGTCTGGAAAATTTCTTTCAATGAACACTTAGAGTTTTCATAAACTTTAGTCTAGCTGAATCGAATAGCATAGACTCATATCAATAATTCAATTCAATCGAATTATTTAGGTGTAGCCAAACCCCGTTGGCAAATTAAAATTTTTTTGAAAATATTTTAGAGAATGACGTCACGATGCCGTACTATATTAACAGTCCGTTTGAGGATGTCGTCATCGTATGACTTTGTCATAACACATCATACAATAGTGGAATAATGATTTTCAGATCGGATTCGCACTAAGTATTCCTGTATTTATAACTCCATCAACTTTTTATCATCTCTGCACCAGGTTATATGGTACCTGAGTGACAATTAAAATAAATTTTGATATTTCAAATCATTTGCGTCTAGCCGAAATAAGTAGCATAGACTATACTTTAAACCATTTCAAAAATGATTACGAGTCTACATTTTTTTAAAGGCACATAATGCGTATTTAGCTTGATGTCAATATTTTGAATTCTAGCATAGCTAGGGGTTTTGGAAAACTTAATTCTTCACTAATAATCATTTGCTTAACAATCTATCTGTTCCTATAATCCTCAATTCTTCATTCACACACAATTATACCCAGTTCGTAAAACCACACTTATGAGTCCATAATTTGTCACAATCATATGAGTTTAAGAACTTTCCTAGACAGACCTTTGGCGTCCATTCGCTGAGGGGTTCATAAATATTTCATATAACTATGAGTCAAGAATGTCACATAAGTATGAGTTTTAAGAACTCGTACTTAATCCTATATCCTCTACCTATAGCCTATCTATCTGTTATACGCATGAGAAAGGAATCACCCTCTTAACATGCATATAGCAAATAGCGCGACACAAACATTTCAATGATTGTCATGGCCAGAAACTAAGTAGTTTTTACACCAAGTATAATTCCCCGCCCATACAAGGAATCATACAACTCAGCTGCCGATATGAATCCTCAATTGAATCCCCACCTAACACCAACCCCCTTCTTAATACGAATTTCATTCAACTCGTATTCATAGTCCTTTCCTGAATCTGTACCAATTCATAGTACAACTGATACCCAGTAATCTTGCTATAAACTGTTCAATCATTAGATTGATTCTTCTCCCTACTATCACCTTATCAGATCACGGGGTGATCTTATCGTATATATTACGATTTATTTCTACATTATGATCGTTTTATTTTACGATCTCCTATTCCTGTACCTTCAGTCTTTTAGACTCTATATATTCACCACTACTGTTCACCTTTATTATCAGAGTTAGGGAACTCTGTATCTTTTATAACCCGTTGAGATTCGTCTTTGAATCATACCTACACACTAACTCTATGTGAGTTAGTACTTATCATAATCACTGCACTTATTAGTCTAAGGTATCACTACCCTAGGTTTATAACCAACAGATCTGATACCAACTGTGACGGCCCCAAATCTGAGGTCCCGAATCACCGCGGATCCGGTTCGATCATTCTATACAACTATTACTATTTTTGTGGAAGATATAAACATAAATTGTTTATACATTAAATTTACATACTTTTTCCCAAGGTCGAGTAGCCTTAACTTAATACACAATTCATAACTTGACTAACACATAATATTATTATCATACAACTATTACAAATCTAATCGCACACACTATCTTTAAGCTGAAACTGTCTTTAACCTTTCCTTGTATCCGAAGCACTCGCCTTAATATGCAATGTTTTATCATGATATAGCAAGGGTGAGCATGAAAGTTGCCCAGCAAGTTTAAGTTCAATAATATAACGATATATCATGATTGAAAGAGTCTGAATAATAAACTTACTATAATTCAATAATATAATTATGAACTAGCAGGAACAAACTTTTGACTGAACAAGTATTATACATGAACAAATATATCTGTACCAACTGGTAATGAAGGTGATCAGCCTTTCATACCTGACTTATAGATGCAATATGTACAGAGTACAATTCATGGTAACCAGCAATGATTAACCATAAGCTTATTCGAATGAAACAACTCTTAGTAGAGTTAAGTAAAAATAAACTTGCCTGAACCATTGATTACCGGTACGCAATTTAAAACGCTTTATCTGAAGACCTAATATTAGTAATATAGATCTCCAATATTAGAATAATATCATCACAAAATAATACTATAAGATATATATATAAAATAACCTAAACACATAACACATAACACATAACCCTATCAGTCTTCAACACACATAAAATTCGGTATCAAGTCAAACTATTGTAGTCTGAGTTGAACCCAACATAAATCTGACATCCCGACGGTCTAGTCGAACTTTTATCGAGTCTAAGTTCAATTAAACTCTGCCTAACACTTAACAATTATCTCAGATAATTTTAATATCATTCAAAATATTTTTCATAAGCTCATAATAATTTTTAAATAATTATTACCATTCATCATAATTTTTCTATCATTAATAACGTATTTAAATGAATTAAATACCACATAATTCTTTTATCATTAATATTTATTTATTAGCAAATATTAATGAAATACATGTCATAATATTATAATATATTTATAATATCACAAAGTATTTTTAATACCTTAAATCCATTATCTGATAATTACTTTTAATATTAAAATATTAATATTTTCATAACAAAATATCAAAAGTTATATTTTATAACTTAAAATATGGTTATAACACTTAAATCAATTTTATATGATTTATTTAATATATTTATTAAATAAACTAATTATCATTAATATTGATTAATTAATAAAATTTCTCACAAAATATTAAAAGTCACTAAAAATAACTTAAAATATTTTCTTTTACCATAATATAATTTTTCATGATTTTTCATGAATTAAAACCATTTTTAAATAATTTATTTAATATTGTAATTAACTAAATAAAAACCTTTTATATTCCAAAAATATTAAATATTTTTGAAATATACTCAAAATAATTAAAAACTATTTTTCAGAATTTATTATGTATTTTTAATAATTAAAAACCATTTTTTTCTATTTATTTATTAAAATAAATCATTTTTCGAAAATAAGTGTCACTAAAGGGCCCTATAGCGACAGAACCGTCGCTATAGGTGTTCTTGAGCATGTTCTTGAGCTGCCCAGAACTTCAAGTCAGTGCTCGAGGTTGGTAGTTTGATCGTGATTAAAACAGTGTTCGTGATGATTTCTGGGACACTAATGATACCTAGAATGTAGTATAAGTGTAATACTACAACTAGAAACTGAGTTCATGGTCAAAACATTACTTAATCGAGAGATCTAAGCTGCCGAAAAGCATTTCAGAGCTGTTCTTCATTTCTGGGTTTTCCAGAAATGAAGAACAGTCGCTAGGTCTTACATTGAGCCTCCGGATCTAGGCCTTACAGGTATGAGTAATGTAATATTAAGGTTCGTTGTGTAGTGCTCATGTCCGTGTACAACTACATAACCTCTGATCATCTTAACAACAACTGATGCAGAAGATTCAAGCCGGTCAAACTACCTGTCAGTAAACGCCCGTTGAAGATCTGGGTTACCCAGAATCTCCTTCCGGTCGTGATGGTCAACGATGGTTTGACTGCTCATTACTTTGATTCTATGCAAGCTCTGAGTGATATAATAACATGATTGTGTAGTATACATGTCAGTCTACAATTATATAACAACAACAAGACCAAATACATAACATAAGAAAGATCCATGGCCTGAAAAATCGTTGTCAGAAAAATCTAGGTTTCTGGGTTACCCAGAAACCAAATTTCGTGAACGGTCAATGGGGTTTGACCAACAATAAGTCTTAATCCTTACATACACTAACCCCGATTCGAGTTTCAGATAACAGCCCACATAACATACTGCAAATCTATAACTTAAAACAAGACAAATCAAAAATAGAAAGAGATCTACGGTCACTAACATTAGCTTGTCAGGCCATATAATCCCACTTTTCCAGATTTTTCTAAACTTAAATTTCGAGCATCTAGATGTTATGGATCCATGATCCAACAATCCAGATCTCTAAAAGGCACCTTCTAACACATATCTAACCAATCATTAACATAAAATCGCATGATTTACTAAAATTAGGGTTTATACCATTTTGAAGCTTGATCTTGAATTTCTGCCTTTTGATTCTATTTATGGAAGGCTAAATCTTGATCATGGTTTGGTTTCTCACTCTTTCTCACTCTAAGATCCGAAAATATAGAGAGAGAAGGGACTTGGCTATTTTGAAGAGTAAAGTAAGTTTTCTTTACTTTATATCTTTGATCCATTTGATTCAATGTATCTAGTTGGCAATTTATGGCTGGTAATTGACACATATCTAATGCTAGAGCTACGTTTTGGTGAACAACTTCACCTAAAATCAAAACCTATACACCAACTTAATAAAATACAAAAAGGGCATTATAGTCATTTTAATTTTTAATTAAATGGCAAACTTGTCAAATGCTCTAACCCTTAGGGTTTAGGGTTTGAGTTAGGGTTTAGGGTTTGAACCCTTTAGGATTTAGGGTTTAAACCCTTGGGTTTTGAAAATAAATTCTAAAATTTTCAAATTATGTTTTCAAAAATAGAAAATTAATATTTCTAAATTATAATTAGAATTTTCTAATAATATTAAAATTCCTTGATCAAAATTTAAATATTGCTAATTAGGATTAAAAATTCTTAATTAAAATTGTTAACTAAGCAATTAGGGTCAAAATTGATCATTAGGGTTTATAACCCACGAATTAGGGTTTCTAATAGAAAAAATAATTTTCTAATTTATAAATTAGATTTCGTAATTAGATTAGGGTTTCTAATTACTTATAACTTAAAAATTAGGATTAATATTTCCTAATTAACATTAAAACTATTAAACTAACAATCAATCTTTCCCTAATTACAAATTAGGATTCCAAATCCAGACATTAGGGTTTTCAAAATGTGAAATTAGGGTTTGCTAATTAATTAAGTTTTACCCTAATTAATATTATAATTAATAGCATTTATGCAATATAATAATCATTTAAGTTCCCATATTAGGGTTTCAAATTCCCAGAACTGAAATTAGGGTTTCCAGAACCGGTTTTAGGGTTTCTTGCTAATCGCTAGGGTTTTCTAACCGAACGTTGACGTTCTTAATATATACATAGGGTTTATTACAGATATCGTTTATCTGGTCAACCCTTGTTCCTTAACCACATACTGAATACATATACACATAACATATTCACTTATGCCTTAATCCTGAATAATTTACTTAAATCCTTCACAGAATTTTGAAATCCTCAAATTTCCTTCTTAAAAAATATCAAGCGCATACACTAATTTTCTGTCTAGATTCTAATTTTGAACCTTAAACCAATTAATTAGAATTTTAAAAATTTCCTAAATTTTCGGGTTGTCACAGCTGGACTGAGATGGTGATATGTAATTGTTCCTTGACAAGAGAACTACAGATTTGGACCATGAGAACACATTAATAATGACCAGAACACCAAATTAATCGAGCTAGAAAGTGACACCATGAAACTGTCTGGGTTTCTAGGTTACCCAGAAAACCCAGAACAGTCCTGACAACATTTTTGGAGACTTAGTTCTTGCATCTGAGTTGTTGTATGACCTAGATGAAGGTTGGATCATATAGTATTTCATCAATACTACGTGATCAATGTCTAAGATGGCCCAGAACATGCATGAACAGAGAATCAAAGTTGGTCAAACCTAGTACCTTGAGAACTGCTTGTAAGTGTTCTTGAGCTCAAGAACACCAACAGCGATAGAAAGCGTCGTTAAAGGTTTTAGCGACGGATTTAATTAAATTAGTTTTTCTAATTTTTGAAAAATGATTAAAATAGAAAATTAATTTCTAATTGTTTTAAAAATTAATTTAAGTTATGGAAAATAACTTTTGATAATTTGGGATATTTTTCATTAATATTTATATTTATTTGAATATTAATGATATTTAGTTTATTTAATAAGTATATTAAATAAATTAGAGAAAAATGATGTTATATTATAAAAAATTATTTTAAATGAGAATAAAGTGTTAGAAAATATTTTAAGTTATAAAATGTAACTTTTAATATTTTTGAGGAAATTTTATTACTAATTTAATATTAATGATATTAGATTTATTTAATTATTATATTAATTAAATAAATGAGTTAAAAATAGTTTTATTGATTTAAAAATCATTTAAAAATGAGAAAAGTGATTTAAAAATATTTTAAGTTATAAAATATGACTTTTAATATTTTGATGAAAAATACATTAGTATTTAAATATTAATGGTGATGGTTTAGAAATGATTTTAACTATTTTAAAAATCATTTAAGGAGAATATTGGGGATTTAAAAATATTTTGAGTTATTATAAATAACTTTAATATTTTTACAAGTATGTCATTAATATTTTAATATTATTAAATATTAATGATGATGGATTTTTTCAAAAATCTAACCCTCAAGTTTTTTTGAAATTCTGCAATATTGGTCACTTAGTCTACTGGTATGATTCATCCAGATAAATTATTGTACTAGATTAGGACGTTAAAAAATAAAAAACCCTCTAAATTTTTAATAATAGTCGCATAGCAAATTCTATTTTTTTACAATTTTACCCTTATTATTAACATAACCACTAAAATTAAAGTAATCACAATCATCCCCTCTCTCTCTCTCTCGAATGATTTTGCTAATTGAAAATTGCACGATTCCACTCAAGTGAAGTCCACCAAGACGCTAGTCATGAACCATTTTTCTGGCGCAGTCGCTCATGGTGTTGATCTTCACCATCCCATTTCATATCCTCGAGAACCTCACACAAATCCATCAATTTTTACCCATTTTCTCCCAAACCCAGCCTCAAAAACAAGATCTTGTCCCCGAGTCGAGTTTCTTCGTCAACTCTGTTGTCCAAAAAACCACAGCTCCGATCGCGACGGGGTACTTGCCAACCTGAAAATACTTTCAGTTGGTTTTGCCATTTTTGATGCGAGATTAAATTAAAAGGAAAAAAATGAAGTGGTTCTAGATAATGCTGTAAACGAGCCAAACAGCTTGGACTCGACTCGAAAAAATACAAGTGAAACTCGGATTCGTTAATAATATAATTCAAATTTGAGCATTAAAAATAGTCCAAATAAAAATATGAGTAAAATTTAAGTAAGGTTATACTCGACTCTTTTAAGGTTTAAACTACTCGAATTCTTGATTGTGATTCAATACATACTCGATTGATACATATTCGATTAGATGCTCGATACATTCTCTTATAATATATACAAATTTAAATCAAATTAGGATAATAAATTATTATTATTATTTTGTTTTGTTTTTAATTTTAATTGTGATTTTATATTTGTAAAGTGTAATAATAAATATATTTTCTCATTTCTAAGTAAAATAACAAATTCAATTTATAATTATATTTATTATAAAACTAGTTATTATGTAGAGACTCGAATTCGAGCTTAAATTTGAATATCACAAGTAGTTTGAATATAACTCGATCCGAGTCGGATCGAATTTAAGTTATAAATATTCGATTCAAGTCGAATCTGAGTAGAATTTTTTAAATACAAATCGAATACGAGTCGAATTCGATCGAATTTATCATTTCGAGTCGAATTCGAGCAGTTCTCTGATCGCTTCGGTTTGACTCGTTTACACACTTAGTTCTGGAGTTGAATTATGAGATTTTGAGTGCTAATTAATTGATGGCTAGATAATCTTTGGACCTAAGCAAAACCATGGAACATTGTTATAAATGTTGAAATGAAACTTGATTTGGGCTTTGGAAAATAGAATCTAATTAGGCTTAATATATTAGTCCATTAACTAGGATGTTCCTAAAGTTAGTAGAAAACATTTGCGTAGAGTATTCTAGATATTGAGTTAAAGAAATATCTAGATATTTTGGGAGAAGTTGGTTGAAAGTTGAGGAACGTAGAAACTTTCATGGAGTAGCATGAATAGGAGTATTGTAATGCCATTTTGTATAAGCCAAATTTGATATTCAAATTCAATACAAAATAGCCTTTTCTTTCAATTCTCTTACAAATATCCATTTCTTCCATAATATTTCCTACAAACCATAATCCTTATATTCCAACAAATTGGTATCAAAGTAAAGTTCGTCGTGACAAGATGATGGTTACCGGAATGATCTCGTTTCCTCGACTCACCAAAGACAACTTTGATCTATGGAGCATTCAAATGAATACTTTCCTTAGTTGAAAAGATCTATGGGAGATTGTAGAGCAAGGTTATGAGGAGCCAAAAGGTCAAAGCATCCTCACTAAATATCAAAAGGATTCTCTTAAACAGTCAAAGATAAGTGACCAAAAGGCTTTTTCAATCATCCAAAAAAGTGTAGAAGAAGGTGTAACAATTGTAACCTGAGTTAAATTTTGTAATAATAAATATAAATATCTGATGGAAATTATTTTTGAAATAATGTGGATTACTGTATGTTTTGGTGCGTAATTTTAGTACTCTAATGGGTTAGTAATATAATTAATTCAATTAAAAGAATTAAATTTAATTTACTTGATAAATGGCTAAATGGAATTCTAAATTGAATTAATAAAAGATTAACTCGAAATTCTAATTAAAATGATAAAGTCCAATTGTAAGGAATTAAATATTCCGAATATATGGGAATAGACTGCCCAATTTAATTTTAGAATAAACTCAATTTAAATCCGATATGTAATATAAAAATTGGTCTAATGGGTAGATAAATGGGATATAATTATCTGTATTAGGGAAGAATTAACTATGTGTAATTGGAGAAGTGGAGTTGGCTAAATAATTTAGCAGGCAAAGTAAATATGTATTAGCTAATTAAAAACAAGGAAGATATATTTGGACCAATTAGAAAGAAAGAGAATGAAATGTGCAGGCAACCAAACTATTGAGCAACCAGTAATGCCTCGATCCTTTCTTCTTCCAGTAATGTTCAGTACACTGAATGTAATATTATTTACCCTTATTCTTCATCTAGTCACTTCTCATTCAATCCCTTTGCAAGTGTAAGGAAAAATACAGAGAGAAAAAGAGTAAAATGCGTCTATGGTAAGAATTTTGAAGAAAGTGTTCAGGGGATCAAGGAGGAGTTGCACAAGTAGTCAACACACCCTAGCCAAGCTAAAGAAGGCCAAAGAGGTAAGAGATAAACCCTAAGGCTTTCAATCTCCATTCCATAAGTGTTTCATTTTGAGTTGTTATTATGATTGTATGAGTTGGTGAAGAACTCAATTATGTTATTTCAAGTGATAAATAAACTGCTAGTGTCATTCACAAGTGAAACCAAAGCAAACAAATTCGAATTTATGTGTAAAGAGGGAAGAAATGGACTTTTGGTCTGATTTTAGACATTTTGGTCTATTTTAGAGGTTAATATGGTTATGATCTTACGTTTAAAGTTTTCATTTGATAGTCATATGTTGTTCGCCTCTGAGATACGAAGATTTCCTAGTTTGAATGAACTAAAACGAACTTAAAACGAATCTATGGTGGAAGAATTAGTAAAATATGTTAAAATATGAAAATCTAGCATGAACACTGAATTTGAGTCATTAAAATGGTTTGTTAAAATTTCTATAATGTTATAATTGTTCTTTAAGTGTATAGTTCAGTGTATAACAATTTCATAGAATCGAAAATGAGCTTATTTGAACAATGGATGAGGAGGAAATGGATTCTGGACGAAAAGAGAGTACAAATCGTGAGTTGCAGAAACTAGTTCTGTGACCTAGCGCCGTCGCGCTGGAAACCAAGCTAAATTGGGTGCCACCGCGATGGGGCGCTGCCGTGCCAGTATCAAGGGTAAAAGGGTTGCGGCCGCGCTGGTAGCAGATGATGCTCAGAAATGAGACTTTAAATGTATGATCCATGGGATGTTAATTTAACCTATTTTAATAAGCATAATTTAACATTAAGCATGTAATGTGATGTAACAACAAGTTTTAACTATCTAATTAGATGTGGTGGTCGCGTAATTATTTAATAAACACTATGTACATAACATAATGATCTAATAAACCTTAAAAACTTATTTAAAAGAATAAGTGTCGATTAAAAAGAAGGAATTATGGAATGTGGTATAGTGTTAATAAAGGCGTTTAGTAAATGTCGATATGTGATGAATCATTATATCTATGTGACTTGAAATGTGTGGGGTATTTAAAGGACGTGTACCATAATTTTGTAGCGAACACGCAAGGCAAGTTTCCTAACTTTTGCTTATACTTTAATATTGAGCAAAGTTTCCTAGCTTGTACCATTCCTTTGTACTTGTATGAATATCCTATTTACATGCAAACTTTCTAATTCTTTCTAAAAGTTTTACTTAATTTGATAAATAATACTTGTTCAAATATGAATCTTTGCAACTCTATTCAAAACAGAATTATTGAATTATGACCTGTTAATGTGCAACAACTCGAGATGATATTGTTATCAAATCCTTGATTTATTATCAAACCTATTTGATTTGACTAGTCTATAGTCGATAAACGTTCTAAAAGTTTAGAATTCTTTCTGAAGTTATTCCAAACCAAATTGTCTTTGGTGCGGATTCCTATGATAAAGCTTGTAACAACCCGATATTTTCTACATAAATAAATAAGAAATTTTGCGTATAAATTTTTTATTTTATTTAAGGATGAGGATTTGTACAAGATAATGTGTATGTGTATTTATGTGGTAAATAAAAATATATTTATTACATAAATATTTACAAATAATTTTATTTTAGAATTTTTGATTATTATAAAGTATATTCTTATAATAATTAAAATTATGGTAGAAATATTTTTATTAATTATTTTCCATTAAAATATAAGCATATATTATTTAAATAATATATGAAGTGATTTTTAGAATAATTATAATAATTATTTTATTATATGAATTTTAGTATAAGTTATTAAGTTAATTATTTTATCTTAATTGTTAAGGTTAAATATGAAGAAAAAATCAGATATGGAATCCAAACCCTAATTTTGGATTATTGTCAAGGTATGAGAATAATAATATAATATTAATTATATTTTTATTTTTCAGTGCTATGAATATGAACTGTATTTCCGTATTGATGATGATTGGTCAATTATGGTGTTTAATTTTAAAAACCCTAGTAATAATGTTAAACCCTAATTTGAGATCCAAATTAGAGTGCAATACTGTTTTATAGGTGTATTATATGATGATTGTGATTAATTAGGTAAACCCTAATTGACAAATGGAAATATAAATTTCTAGAAACCCTAATTATAATCTAGAAACCCTATATAATTTTTGGAAATGAGGAACCCTAATTTGAAATTTAAATTAGAGTTCGAGATTGGTTGTAATTGTGTTAATGTGATTAATTAGCAAGTCTTATAATTTCAATTGCTAATTTTGGACACCCTAAAAAAATTTAAACCCTAATTTGATAATTAGAAAACCTAATTATAATTGGTAACCCTAATTATCAAAATCGTAAATCCTAATTACTATTTTAACAATGTTAATGATAATTATATGATCTAAACCCTAATGTTACTATATAAGGCAATTAGATAATTAATCATACTTAGAAAACTCTAATTTCAAAATTTTAGAAACTAAAATTTAGTTAATTTTTATTTGATTTTATTTATTTTTGTGCAAACCCTAATTGCAATTCTAGAAATTCTTTTTGTGCTAAACCTTAGGGTCAAACCCTAAGGGTTTGCAAGGATTACATAGTTGCCCTTAAATTCATATGACCAATCTAGAAATAAAAATTATATGAGAATGACCAAAAAGCCCTTTTGTCACATTTTTATGTTTGCTTGCAAATCTATACAAGATGAGAGTTGGTGACCAACTCATACCAACCCCATGTGCTAAAAATGACAGCAACAAGCTCTAAACATCAGCCATTCATGCATCCAAGACATCTATTTATAGAATTGGAGAGTGAAAAATCTCATTTAGCCACTTATTTTGCACAAATTCTCATACTTGAGCCTCTCTCTCTAAAACTAATGAAAAACTATAGTATATCAGTCATATGTTGAAACTCCACGTGTGTCATAACCAAATCAGAAACATAGAATCAAGAATTTCTCATTTAAAGGTATAAACAAACTCTAGAATTTCTGTCCAAAAATCTGTTGTTAGATCTTGTGATTTGAAGTTGTAACGTGTTGTTTGTAGTCTTATTTAATGATCTGGGTTGGCATCTTATGGGTCCATAACATTTAAATACACGAAATTGGTGTTTTCAAAAATCTGGACAAATTTTAAAATATTTCTGACAGACAAATGTCAGATCGTGTAGATCTTTTTCTGTTTATGTTTTCGTATATTTGAAGGTTTGTATTTATAGTATGTTATGTGGTTTGTGATCTGAACTTGAAATTAGACTTAGATCTGGTCTAGGTAGCAAGATATTCAAGGTCAAACGTAGTTGACCGGCCATGACCAGGCGTTTCTAGGTAACCCAGAAACAGCCCAGAACCAGCCTGACAACATCTTTGACCGCCTTGATCTGTCAGTGTGTGTATGTTTTGGTTCTTTTGTTGCATTAAAGTTATAGTGTGGTAGTTATACTACAGGTTAATACTCTTAGATAGCTTTTATCACAAACGTGTGAGATTTAGAGGATGGTCAAACTAGACAGAAAGTCCACGGATGAACTTTTTGGGTAACCTAGAAAGTTCATGAGCGTGGTTTCTGACCTTGTTTGACCGGACAAGATCTTGCTATTTTGTTATTGTTATTGTGATTTTATGTAATGGATCTCTAGACTTACATGTGTTCTACAACCTGAAAGCCTAAGATCACGAAACTCGTTCATGTGTTGCAAGATATAAAGATCGAGAGAAGGAAGTATGAACTGTTCTTCATTTCTGGAAAACCCAGAAATGAAGAACAGCTCTGTCAAGGTTTTTGGGAAGGCCAGATCTCGTTCGGTTTATGTAGTATGGTCATGATTGTTGCTGTAGCCTGAAGTGTTACACTAGTACTACACGCTCTAATGCTTAGTTGGTCCAGAATCACACTACACACTGAATTATTGTTGGTCAAACGTGACACCTTAGCAACTGACTATGCATTTCTGGGTTTGGCCAAGAACATGAAGAACACCTATAGCGACGGTTATGTCCCTATAGGTGGTCTTTAGCGATAGATAATATGTTATTTTTCGGAAATTAATAAAAAAATAAAAAAATTAGTTTTAAATTATTAAAAATACAAAATAAATTATTAAAAATTATTTTAAATTCTGAAAAATTAGTTTTTAATTATTTTAAATATATTTCATAAATATTTAATATTTTTGGAATATTAAAAGTATTTAATTTATTTAATTATAATATTAAATAAATTATTTAAAAATGATTTTAATATTGGAAAAATCATTAAAAATTATATTATGATATAAGAAAATATTTTAAGTTATTTTTAATGACTTTTAATATTTTGTGATAAATTTCATTAATAAGTTGATATTAATGGTAATTAATATATTTACTAAATGAATTAAATAAATTAATTAAAAATGATTTTATTATATTAAAAATCATTTTAAATAAAATTAAAGTGTTTAAAAATATTTTAAGTTATAAAATCTAACTTTTAATATTTAAAGGATAATTTTATTAATAATTAAATATTAATGATTATTAAGTTATTATTAATGATATTAAATTTATTTAATAATTATATTAAATAAATAGTTTATAAATGGTTTTATTAATTTAAAAATCATTTAAAAGGGATATAAATGAATTAAAAATATTTTAAGTTATACTTAATGACTTTTAATATTTGGATAAATGAAACATTAATACCTTATTATTAATGGTAATTATTTAGAAATGATTTTGAATGTTTTAAAAATCATTTAAGGGTAATATTAATACTTTAAAAGTATTTTTAGTTATTATAAATAACTTTAATATTTTAGAAATGATTTCATTAATAGATTAATACTAATTAAATATTAATGATAATAGAATTGATTAGTATTTAAATCATTTTAATGTGATTCCGATGTTTGAAATTTCGTGATAAATTATAATAAATGTTTTAAATTATATGAAGTCATTTAATAATAATATGACATATATGTACAGATATTGAGTTATAGAATAGAGTCTTAGACTCGATAAATACTCGATAAAGTTGTCGGTACACCGACATATTTCAAAAATTGATCTGGACTTAGATATTTTGATTGTATAAGTGATTATTTGTGATTCAATGGTTATTAAATATATGTGCTAATGTGATTAGGTTATGTGCTGACTGCAATAAACAGTGTTATGTGTTATAGTATGTTGTTCTAATCGAACGAACGATCTTATTAATGTTAGGTCGTGAGATAAGAGATAGATCTTAATTACAAGCTGTAAGCAGCGCTTCAGGCAAGTATCTAACCTTTGCATTTTCTTTATGCAATGTATGTGAGTAAGAATGTTTTTAAACTATATTATTATGGTACAGATTATTAACCTTATATTATATAAGCTCCTTGAATATCAACATGTTAGTATATGATAACTCAGATATATATATATATATATATATATATATATATATATATATATATATATATATATATATATATATTCTCTTCGTTAATTTCTAGAAATGGTTAAACAAATGTCCCCACTTGGATAATCATTGTATTTAATCACATGTTGATATACCTTTGTCAATTACCCGTATACATATATGTTGAATTATATATTATTGTTGACAAGATAAAACCTTTGATTTAGAACCCAGACAGGTATGAACATCCCTACACGGGAAAATTTTTATGCGCTCCGGCGGACAAAGGATGAACGATAATATCGTTCTAGCAATGTAGTATTGATCAATGCAGGGCACAATGGGCTGATCACCCCCCGTGCCCGTAAGTTATGACGGTTTGCAGATGAATTTCTGTTTTACCCTATCGAAAATTTAAAACAATGTTCATGGCATATCACCATACCCCAGATATAGTCTATACGAAATTTCAAAACTTTGAAAGAGAGTTGTTATGTTATTATTATTGGTTCAGAATACTTCACAACTATTGACTTGTTGTAGAAGAATAGTACAAAGAAAATATTTAAATCCTTTCAGCTTATATATATATAATTGCTATTACTTGCTGGGCACTCAAATGCTCATCCTTGCTTAAATTTAAATGTTTTCAGTTAAGTACGAACGTCCATAGAGCTCTGCTAAGATCAAAGGAAAAGGGAAGGTTGTTGAATGAACGAATTACTATGTTATGTAATAGTTTGATGATATTAAGACAATTATGATATATATTATCTATCATGGGTTGTAATGAATGTTTAAAGGTTGCGTACTTGGGAGCTAGACTCTGATAATTATGTAAATTAAGTTGATCTTTATATTATTGTTATTATTATTAGTATTATTCCGCTCATAGAAATGGTATTGTGATAAACCGAGTTCGGGTTTCAAGTACCCGAGTTTGGGGTCCTCATAAGTTGGTATCAGAGCTTAGGGTTAAAAACCTTAGGTGGGTTAGACCTTAGGCTATAACCTTAGAACAGAGGGAAACATTGAAAATATAAATAACTCATATAGAGTTTAAAAAGAGATGAATTGACTAAATTCATCGCCAAACAAAATAAAAGATAACTCATATAAAACTCTTAAGTGTTGTGTGTGTATACTATATGTTAATCAGGATAATTTATATGTGTAGATTGTAAGACCCCAAATTTTATGAAATAAAAGTATTCAATTTTTCTATTTAGTAAATGGTTAAATTGATAAAAAGTTAAAGTTAAGGGTGATATATGAATATTTTTCAAAATAAGCATGTGGTTATAAAATATTCATTTTGTCGGGGAATATTCGTTTGGCCGTGGAATATTCTTTCCGTCGGGGAATATTCGTACGACGGCACAGCTATTTATGGGCCCCATAATGGAAAGCGATTGGATGAAGAAAACGACAAAACTGAGTTTTAATAAATAACGACGTAGTTGTTACCGTTAACACTGTTGGAATACTTGGTGGTTAAAATACAGTAATACGCGTAGTTGCACAGTAGCACACGGTATTGCACAGTATTTTTTTCAATTATTAATTCTTACGTAAGAAGGCACTACTCAATAATTGTTACAGTAGTTACTGTTCAATATTTTATTTTATTGATTCAATAATTGCTGCGTTAATATTTTATATTATTATTGTTTCAACAATTATTGTTGTACAGTATTTTTCATTATCAGATCAATAATTCATATTATTTAAATAATATTATTAGATAGCATTATTTGTAATGTCTAGAAAGTTCTGTCTAAGAAGAGGTTTGGTCATCTAATTGCGCGCTAGTAAGGAGAAATCCTTATTGGAAAGCCCCCTCTTTCCTGGGAACGGCCTAGTTGTCATAATTGTGATTCTGTAATATTATTTGTGAATAATTAATTATTGATTCATATGATATGGAAATATTTATTTTATGTGGATATAAATGAGGGATATATTTTTGTGGTTAAAAATGAAGGAGTTAATGTTGAGGTTTTTATCAGTATTTTTGTCGGAATTGAGGTATTAAAAATTAGGATTTTTGAGATATTTTACGGGGGTTATAATTTTTAATCCGACCGTTGGATCGTGGTAATTTTTGGATATGTTATACATATATAAGTTGAGTGTATGTTCACAAATTTTGAACCGTTAAAAATGAACATATGATTTATTATGAATTTTAAGAGATGACTGGTTCAGAAATTATTGAAGTTTCGGAATTTATCATTTTGGTGGAAAATTCTAGAATTGGTGAGTCCCACTCTTGGTTGGTAAAGAAATGTGCTGAGATTTTTATTCAAATGTGGTGGGTGGGAATAGTAGCAGGTAAAGCCATCAGGTTACAGGTTAAGTCTACTTCGGCGTGCTAATATTTTCCTATAAATAGAGGGCTAAGTTAGAATTGAAAATCACACCAGAAACATAAGTTTTCTCTCTTTCTCTCTCTATATTATGAAGCATATTTTGTGAGTATTTAGATACTTTGAGAGTTGCTATTCAGTGCAAGTTTCTTTCGGCTTTGCATTCCAGTTAGAAATACTGCACTTTTGAGGTAAGGGATAGTAAGGGATTTTAAGGGTTATTATGTTTTTCAGTTCGTAATTCTTCCGACCTTCAGAAAATTCTAGAAAAATTTAAAATGATATTTTGATGAGTTTTATTGATTATTTCCAAAAATGGTAATTTTTGGATGTATAGATTAAGAGTTATGAATTTTACGGGAAAAGACTATTTTAAAAGTAACCACTTATAACTCTTTGTGGTTAACTCCAAAATTGGTGAAATTTTTATTGAGAGTACATGTATATAATAGAAGTATACTCTATAAATTTCGGAATATTTAGATAAAAGTACAATTTTTGATAAATATCTAAATATTCGGCTGTTTTGGCCATATGAAAAATAGTAAATGAGTTTTAAAAATTCTGAGAAAAATACATGTTCAATATGGGACTATATCCTGCTAAATCCCAGAAAAGAAATATTTTTGGAACTGATTTGGTATTTTTTATGAAAATAGACTAGTTATGAGTAAATGAATTAAATATGTTATGTGAAGGAAGAAAATTGGAAAATATGATTTTATGGCTTGAGAATCATATATGTGGTATAGGCAGATTTTTTATGAGGGTTTTGGTTATTGGTGATGAAATCTTATGAGTTTGGCATTTTATGATGATTAAATGCATTAATTAGCAAAGTGTAAACAATTAAAATAAATTGTTTATAAGTTTAAAGAAATGTTATTCTTTCAATATCATTATACCAAAATATTGGTATAGATTTTATTGTGAAATTTCTACCTTTTTGAGACGGGGTTACTATTCATGAGTTAATATTCACGAGTTACTATTCACGAAAAAAAAATTAGTTTCCTTTTCTGACCAAATTATCGTTGATTTATGATTGTTGCTCTTGAAAATAAGTGCAGTTATTGATCATATTATTTTTATTATCATATATAACATTTTTATAACCCTAATGATGATATTTTCTTTCACTTAAGTGTAAAGATGGGTAGATTATTGGTATGATCTTGACTAGGGTTCTCTTTGGCCAGTAGTGGAAAAGTTGAATTGTGACTGGTATGATCATGACCATTGAATTTATAATTGAATATCTTTAGCTTAAGTGTAAAGGTGAATTGATCAACATGGTTATAATTATTGTTTATATAATTCTGAAATGATTATATATTTCTTTGAAATATTAATATATTTGGCCTATAGTGCAAATATGAACTGTTGAAGAATATCTTTGGCCTGTAGTGCAAAGATGAATTATTGGTGAATATCTTTGGCATGTAGTGCAAAGATGACTTGTTGATAAATATCTTTGGGTCGTAGTGCAAAGATGAATTTATTAGTATGATTATGAACATGAACTGTGATTTAGTATAACCATGATGTTTGATGTTTCAGGTGATTAAAATTATCTTTATCCTGAATGCGAAGAGAAATTTAGAATTACAATTATGATTATGAGTTATTCATATAATTGTGGAAAGGAACTGTTGATTAATGTTACAAGGATAAAAATTATTGGTGGATTTTTAACATGGAGAAGATAATAGACTTTATGGTCTATTTGACTCTTCTAATGGATTGCTCGTTCCGCTGCAACTATGGTTGAAAATTTTTATCATCTACCATATGTTCTAAATCTCTGATTTATTACTGATGAAGACTATTGATAATTTATTTATCTTTAGTCATGATATTCTTTACTGGGCTAGTTGTGCTCACCCTTCTGTTTCATAATTCCTTTCAGGTAATAAGAGTGTAGTTGGGTCGAGCGGGGGTAACAAGGGAATAGAACGGTGGTCATCATTTAGTAGTTATATTTGGTGAATAAAATAGGGTGAGGCGAACCCAACGTTGGAAGAGTATTTTGCCACTATCATACAAGATGTCTAATGACATCCAACCTCGTGTCATCATAAGTCAGGATTGTGCTCATCCACTTGCTGAGTATATTTACGAGCACTACCTATATAATCTTGGTATTTGTTTGAAGTATAATTCTCAATTAGAGACAGTGGAGATAATGATATGTCAAGAGAAGACTCACCATCGGGAAGAATATGATAGTAATCTTCTCGTTTTTCTTTGGGGTCTATTAGGTCAACCAAGGATAATTCTGTGGCCATATGATATCTATCATAACCTAGAAGCATGGCCTCCCATATACGAAGGTTTCCTTGCACTTCTCAAAGATTCTAATTTCTAAAATAATTTTTGACTATACCTTTATGTAAGGTGTCATTGTGAGGTGCTGTCCACGGTTAGGACATGAGTCACATTTGGTATATATTTGTATCCAAATTCACAGCATATGTGTTGTTGTATTTTGCACGATAATTGTTGTAATAAAGTTGTAGTTGTTTTCTGTACCATGTATTTGGCGACTCAGAATGGGTTGGGTGGAATGGACCTATTTTGGGGTCGTTACATTTTGGTATCAGAGCTTAGGGATATGGTCTCTGGCGGAGATCGAGAAAATATAACTAGGAGGGGAGAGATGAGTAAATCCTTCGCTAGTGTGTCCTACTTAAGCTTATTTGTTGGTCAGTCATAATATCGGGATATTATGTGATATGTTAATTTGTTCAATTAACCCTTGTTTTGAAGCTGTATTCTAGAATGATGAAATACAGGAGATGAGCAATGGAGAAATCATGATAACAGGGAAGATGGAATCTGAAATGAAAGCAAGGTATTCTCAACTCTTTGAATTACCAGGTACGTAAATTTCGAGGACAAAATTTTACAAGGAAGGGAGATTGTAAGACCCCAAATTTTATGAAATAAAAGTATTCAATTTTTCTATTTAGTAAATGGTTCAATTGATAAAAAGTTAAAGTTAAGGGTGATATATGAATATTTTTCAAAATAAGCATGTGGTTATAAAATATTCATTTTGTCGGGGAATATTCGTTTGGTCGTGGAATATTCTTTCCGTCGGGGAATATTCGTACGACGGCACAGCTATTTATGGGCCCCATAATGGAAAGCGATTGGATGAAGAAAACGACAAAATTGAGTTTTAATAAATAACGACGTAGTTGTTATCGTTAACACTGTTGGAATACTTGGTGGTTAAAATACAGTAATACGCGTAGTTGCACAGTAGCACACGGTATTGCACAGTATTTTTTTCAATTATTAATTCTTACGTAAGAAGGCACTACTCAATAATTTTTACAGTAGTTACTGTTCAATATTTTATTTTATTGATTCAATAATTGTTGCGTTAATATTTTATATTATTGTTGTTTCAACAATTATTGTTGCACAGTATTTTTTATTATCAGATCAATAATTCATATTATTTAAATAATATTATTAGATAGCATTATTGGCAATGTCTAGAAAGTTCTGTCTAAGGAGAGGTTTGGTCATCTATTTGCGCGCTAGTAAGGAGAAATTCTTATTGAAAAGCCTCCTCTTTCCTGGGAACGGCCTAGCTGTCATAATTGTGATTCTGTAATATTATTTTTGAATAATTAATTATTGATTCATATGATATGGAAATATTTATTTTATGTGGATATAAATGAGGGATATATTTTTGTGGTTAAAAATAAAGGAGTTAATGTTGAGGTTTTTATCAATATTTTTGTCGGAATTGAGGTATTAAAAATTAAGGTTTTTGAAATATTTTGCGGGGGTTATAATTTTTAATCCGACCGTTGGATCGTGGTAATTTTTGGATATGTTATACATATATAAGTTGAGTATATGTCCATAAATTTTGAACTGTTAAAAATGAACGTATGATTTATTATGAATTTTACGAGATGACTGGTTCAGAAATTGTTGAAGTTTCGAAATTTATCATTTTGGTGGAAAATAATATAATTGGTGGGTCCCACTCTTGGTTGGTGAAGAAATGTGCTGAGAGATTTATTCAAATGTGGTGGGTGCGAATAGTAGCAGTTAAAAGTCATCAGGTTACAGGTTAAGTCTGCTTCGGCGTGCTAACATTTTCCTATAAATAGAGGGCTAAGTTAGAATTGAAAATCACACCAGAAACATAAGCTTTCTCTCTTTCTCTTTTTATATTATGAAGCATATTTTGTGAGTATTTAGATACTTTGAGAGTTGCTATTCAGTGCAAGTTGCTTTCGGCTTTGCATTCCAGTCAGAAATACTGCACTTTTGAGGTAAGGGATAGTAAGGGATTTTAAGGGTTATTATGTTTTTCAGTTCGTAATTCTTCCGACCTTCAGAAAATTCTAGAAAGATTTGAAATGATATTTTGATGAGTTTTATTGATTATTTCCAAAAATGGTAATTTTTGGATGTATAGATTAAGAGTTATGAATTTTACGGGAAAAGACTATTTTAAAAGTAACCACTTATAACTCTTTGTGGTTAACTCCAAAATTGGTGAAATTTTTATTGAGAGTACATGTATATGATAGAAGTATACTCTATAAATTTCGGAATATTTAGATAAAAGTACAATTTTTGATAAATATCTAAATATTCGGCTGTTTTGGCCATATGAAAAATAGTAAATGAGTTTTAAAAATTCTGAGAAAAATATATGTTCAATATGGGACTATATTCTACTAAATCCCAGAAAAAAAATATTTTTGGAACTGATTTGGTATTTTTCATGAAAATAGACTAGTTATGAGTAAATGAATTAAATATGTTATGTGAAGGAAGAAAATTAGAAAATATGATTTTATGGCTTGAGAATCATATATCTGGTATAGGCAGATTTTTTATGAGGGTTTTGGTTATTGGTGATGAAATCTTATGAGTTTGGCATTTTATGATGATTAAATGCATTAATTAGTAAAGTGTAAACAATTAAAATAAATTGTTTATAAGTTTAAAGAAATGTTATTCTTTCAATATCATTATACCAAAATATTGGTATAGATTTTATTGTGAAATTTTTACCTTTTGAGTCGAGGTTACTATTCATGAGTTAATATTCACGAGTTACTATTCACGAAAAAAAAAATTAGTTTCTTTTTCTGACCAAATTATCGTTGATTTATGATTGTTGCTCTTGAAAATAAGTGCAGTTATTGATCATATTATTTTTATTATCATATATAACATTTTTATAACCCTAATGATGATATTCTCTTTCACTTGAGTGTAAAGATGGGTAGATTATTGGTATGATCATGACTAGGGTTCTTTTTGGCCAGTAGTGAAAAAGTTGAATTGTGACTGGTATGATCATGACCATTGAATTTATAATTGAATATCTTTAGCTTAAGTGTAAAGGTGAATTGATCAACATGGTTATAATTATTGTTTATATAATTCTGAAATGATTATATATTTCTTTAAGATATTAATATATTTTGCCTATAGTGCAAATATGAATTGTTGAAGAATATCTTTGGCATGTAGTGCAAAGATGAATTATTGATGAATATCTTTGACCTGTAGTGCAAAGATGACTTGTTGATGAATATCTTTGGGCCGTAGTGCAAAGATAAATTTATTAGTATGATTATGAACATGAACTGTGATTTGGTATAACCATGATGTTTGATATTTCAGGTGATGAAAATTATCTTTGTCCTGAATGCGAAGAGGAATTTAGAATTACAATTATGATTATGAGTTATTCATATAATTGTGAAAAAGAACTGTTGATTAATGTTACAGTGATAAAAATTGTTGGTGGATTTTTAATATGGAGAAGATAATAGACTTTATGGTCTATTTGACTCTTCTAATGGATTGCTCATTCCGCTGCAACTATGGTTGAAAATTTTAATTATCTACCATGTGTTCTAAATCTCTGATTTATTACTGATGAAGAGTATTGATAATTTATTTATCTTTAGTCATGATATTCTTTACTGGGCTAGTTGTGCTCACCCTTCTGTTTCACAATTCCTTTCAGGTAATAAGAGTGTAGCTGGGTCGAGCGGGGGTAACAAGGGAATAGAACGGTGGTCATCATTTAGTAGTTATATTTGGTGAATAAAATAGGGTGAGGCGAACCCAACGTTGGAAGAGTGTTTTTCCACTATCATACAAGATGTCTAATGACATCCAACCTCGTGTCATCATAAGTCAGGATTGTGCTCATCCACTTGCTGAGTATATTTACGAGCACTACCTATATAATCTTGGTGTTTGTTTGAAGTATAATTCTCAATTAGAGACAGTGGAGATAATGATATGTCAAGAGAAGACTCACCATCGGAAAAAATATGATAGTAATCTTCTCGTTTTTCTGTGGGGTCTATTGGGTCAACCAAGGATAATTCTGTGGCCATATGATATCTATCATAACCTAGAAGCATGGCCTCCCATATACGAAGGTTTCCTTGCACTTCCCAAAGATTCTAATTTCTAAAACAATTTTTGACTATACCTTTATGTAAGGTGTCATTGTGAGGTGCTGTCCACGGTTAGGACATGAGTCACATTTGGTATATATTTGTATCCAAACTCACAGAATATGTGTTGTTGTATTTTGCACGACAATTGTTGTAATAAAGTTGTAGTTATTTTCTGTACCATGTATTTGGCAACTCAGAATGGGTTGGGTGGAATGGACCTATTTTGGGGTCGTTACATAGATGTCAGGTGAAAAAGGATTAGGATACCCTTAAATCGTAAAGAAGAAGTCAACCTCCATAACCGAGCCAATATCAAAGCCAATAGCTGAAATAGAGGCTCACATTGAAAGCTACCTCCATGAGGTGGTTATTTTGGAAAGTATAGTACCAGATCCTAGAATGATAGAATGACTGATAAAAAAAATATGTGGTCTATGTCGAGTTCCTAAACTCGTATGTTTGTGGTGAGTTCTTAAGCTCGTAATGTATGGTAAGTTGGACGAACTAGATGTAGTTAGGTGTAAATGAATTATTGAGGATAAGGGGAATAGACAGATTACTAAGCAATTGATCCTTATTGGAGGCGTAAGAAATAAGTAGTACTAGTATTAATTGAATAGATATGATTTTATGTTATGTATATGATATGTATGTTTGTATAAGATAATGATTTTCAAATTTTGTATAAGTTATGGCAGCGATTCCCGACTTTTAAGTCACAATGGGATATCAAATGATTAAAGCAAAAGGTGCTATGATATGTCAAGTGATATGAATATGAGTTTATGGGATTAATGAAATAAGTTGGTGAAAATATAGTAGTTAATTATATGAGTATTGATTAATTCAGTAAACCAGGTTTTCAAAATCTAATATTTTGAGTTCATGATTATTTGAGTAAAATCTTTTGTGTTATATGCTAAACGTATACGATAAGGCTTAGAATGTAAGTTAATAAAGAATAATTTAATCAGATAATGCCGCCAAGACGAAAACGAAATCACAGGACAGAAGAACCTGACAACAAAGCTGGAGGATAACCAGACCCAACGCAGAATTTGACGAATATAGACGATCAAGCTATGCAGAATGGATTACCAACTGCAGGAAATCAGCCAGATAATCGATCATCAAACTTTGAAAACTTCAAGACAAATAAACCGTCGGGATTTAGAAGACCAACTAACCCTGTAGAAGTGGTTGTGATAGCAAGGGTAATGGAGGGGCAACAGACAGCTTCTGCCACCTATACAACGAAAGTAGGGGTGAATCTTTGGTGGGAGACAACTCAAGTTAAGGCCGAAGGAGGGAGTAGTGGTAGTAGAACTGGAAAGAGGAAAGGTGATAATGTTGGGAATACGAAAAATAGGCCAGAAGATGGAAAAAAACAAGTTGTGCATGGTAGAAATTGTGGAAAGAATCATTCGGAAAAGTGTTTAAAAGGAAACAATGTGTGCTACAAGTATGGGCAGGAGGGACATATCTCTCCTAACTGCCCCAATCCAATAATTTATAGTGGGTGTTTTATTTGTGGATTAAAGGAGCATAAGGTGAAAGACAGTCCAAGGAGAATGGAAACAAAGAATGCGAATACGAGGAAAGGCACCAGGGCATTGGCGATAACGGAACCGACTTCAACAAATGAACCAACAAAACCAACCGAAGGAGTCTTCGACATGACCGTTCAAGAAAACTGTAGCAGCCGCGAATGCAACTCCAGGTATTATTCGTATGCCTTTTATTTTCTTATACATGATTTTCCTATATATAGTAAATTATTTTATAAAGAAAGTTTAAGGAGGAATTTGATTTCTTTTAGAAACAAATTTTTCCGTTTAATCAGAAAGACAAGCTTTATGTAAATAGTTAAAGATCAGTTCGATCAAAGTTGATCGAGATCTACTTGCGATGATTATGTATGCTATGTGCCGTGTATGTATAGGTTTTAAAACGGTGATTCCGGGGACAGAATCTTTATAAGGGAGGGTGAATGTAACAACCCGATATTTTTTACATAAAAAAAATAAGAAATTTTGCGTATAAATATTTTTTTTTATTTAAGGATGAGGATTTGTACAAGATAATATGTATGTGTACTTATGTGATAAATAAAAATATATTTATTACATAAATATTTTCAAATAATTTTATTTTAGAATTTTTGATTATTATAAAGTATATTCTTATAATAATTAAAATTATGGTAGAAATATTTTTATTAATTATTTTCCATGAAAATATAAGCATATATTATTTAAATAATATATGAAGTGATTTTTAGAATAATTATAATAATTATTTTATTATATGAATTTTAGTATAAGTTATTAAGTTAATTATTTTACCTTAATTGTTAAGGTTAAATATGAAGAATAAATCAGATATGGAATCTAAACCCTAATTTTGGATTATTGTCAAGGTATGAGAATAATAATATAATATTAATTATATTTTTATTTTTCAGTGCTATGAATATGCACTGTATTTCCGTATTGATGATGATTGGTCAAATATGGTGTTTAATTTTAAAAACCCTAGTAATAATGTTAAACCCTAATTTGAGATCCAAATTAGAGTGCAATACTGTTTTATATGTGTATTATATATTGATTGTGATTAATTAGGTAAACCATAATTGAAAAATGGAAATATAAATTTCTAAAAACCCTAATTATAATCTAAAAACCCTATATAATTTTTGAAAATGAGGAACCCTAATTTGAAATTTAAATTAGAGTTCGAGATTGGTTGTAATTGTGTTAATGTGATTAATTAGCAAGTCTTAAAATTTCAATTGCTAATTTTGGAAACCCTAAAAAAATTTAAACCCTAATTTGATAATTAGAAAACCTAATTATAATTGGTAACCCTAATTATCAAAATCGTAAACCCTAATTGCTATTTTAGCATTGTTAATGATAATTATATGATCTAAACCCTAATGTTACTATAAAAGGCAATTAGATAATTAATCATAATTAGGAAACCCTAATTTCAAAATTTTAGAAACTAAAATTTTGTTAATTTTTATTTGATTTTATTTATTTTTGTGCAAACCATAATTGCAATTCTAGAAATTCTTTTTGTGCTAAACCTTAGGGTCAAACCCTAAGGGTTTGCAAAGATTACATAGTTGCCCTTAATTCATATGACCAATCTAGAAATAAAAATTATATGAGAATGACTAAAAAGCCCTTTTGTCACATTTTTATGTTTGCTTGCAAATCTATACAAGATGAGAGTTGGTGACCAACTCATACCAACCCCATGTGCTAAAAATGACAGCAACAAGCTCTAGACATCAGCCATTAATGCATCCAAGACATCTATTGTGACAACCCCAAAATAGGTCCATTCCACCCAACCCATTTTGAGTCGCCAAATACATGGTACAGAAAACAACTACAACTTTATTACAACAATTGTCGTGCAAAATATAACAACACATATGCTGTGAGTTTGGATACAAATATATACCAAATGTGACTCATGTTCCAACCGTGGACATCACCTCACAATAACACCTTACATAAAGGTATAGTCAAAAACTGTTTTAGAAATTAGAATCTTTGGGAAGTGCTCAAGGAAACCTTCGTACATGGGAGGCCACGCGTCTAGGTTATGATAGATATCATATGGCCACAGAATTATCCTTGGTTGACCCAATAGACCCCAAAGAAAAACGAGAAGATTACAATCATATTTTTCCCAATGGTGAGTCTTCTCTTGACTTATCATTATCTCTACTGTCTCTAATTGAGAATTATACTTCAAACAAACACCAAGATTATATAGGTAGTGCTCGTATATATACTCAGCAAGTGGATGAGCACATCCCTGTTTTATGATGACACGAGGTTGTATGTCGTTAGACATCTTGTATGATAGTGGCAAACCACCCTTCCAACGTTGGGTTCGCCTCACCCTATTTTCTTCACCAAATATAACTACTAAATGATGATCACCGTTCTATTCCCTTGTTACCCCCGCTCGACCCAGCTACACTCTTATTACCTGAAAGGAATTGTGAACCAAAAGGGTGAGCACAACTAGCTCAGTAAAGAATATCATGACTAAAGATAATTCAATTATCAATAGCCTTCATCAACAATAAATCAGAGATTTAGAACATATGGTAAATGATAAAAATTTCAACCATAGTTGCAGCGGAACGAGCAATCCATTAGAAGAGTCAAATAGACTATAAAGTCTATTATCTTCTCCATGTTAAAAATCCACCAACAATGTTTTATCCCTATAACATCAATCAACAGTTCTGGTCCACAATCATATAAATAACTCATAATCATAATTGTGACTATAAATTTTTCTTCGCACCCAGGACGAAGAATATTTTCATCACCTGTCTTTACCTGAAACATCAAAGATCATGGTTATACCAAATCACAGTTCCTGTTTATAATCATACTAACAAATCCATCTTTGCACTACGGGCCAAAGATATTCATCAACAAACCATCTTTGCACTACGGGCCAAAGATATTCAACAACAGTTCATCTTTGCACTACAGGCCAAAGATATTCATCAACAGGCCATCTTTGCACTACATGCCAAAGATATTCATCAACAATTCATATTTGCACTACAGGCCAAATATATTCATATCTCAAAGAAATATATAATCATTTCAGAATTTATATAAACAATAATTATAACCATGTTGATCAATTCACCTTTGCACTTAAGCTAAAGATATTCACTTATAAATTCAATGGTCATGATCATGCCAGTCACAATTCAACTTTGCACTACAGGCCAAAGAGAACCCTAGTCATGATCATACCAATAATCTACCCATCTTTACACTCTAGTGAAAGAGAATTTTAACATCAGGGTTATAAAAATGTTATATATGATAATAAAATCAATATAATCAATACATAGTTTTAATCTCAAGAGTAATATTCATAACTCAACTATAATTTGGTTAGAAAAAGAAACCAATTTTTATCGTGAATAGTAACTCGTGAATAGTAATTCATGAATAGTAACTCATGAATAGTAATCCCGACACCAAAAAGGTAGAAATTCCACAATAAAATCCATACCAATATTTTGGCATAATGATATTAAAAGAATAACATTTCTTAAGCTTATAAACAATTTATTTAAATTGTTTACACTTACTAAATAATGCATTTAATCATTCAAAAATACCAAACTCATAAGATTTCATCACCAATAATCAAAACCCTCATCAAAAATTTGCATATACCTCATATAGGATTCTCAAACCATAAAATCCTATTTTTCCAATTTTCTTACTTCACATAACATATTTAATTCATTTTCTCATAACTAGACTATTTTCATGAAAAATACCAAATCCGTTCCAAAAATATTTCTCTTCTGAAATTTAGCATAATATAGTCCCATAGTGAACATATATTTTTCTCAGAATTTTTAAAAGTCATTTACTATTTTTCATATGGCCAAAATAGCCGAATATTTAGACATTTATCAAAAATTGTACTTTTGTCTAAAAATTCTGAAATTTACAGAGTATACTTCTATCATATACATATACTTCCAATAAAAATTTCATCAATTTTGGAGTTAACCACAAGGAATTATAAGCTGTTACTTCTAAAATAGTCTTTTCTCATAAAATTCATAACTCTCAATCTATACATCCAAAAATCACCATTTTTGGACACAATCAAGAAAACTCATCAAAATATCATTTCAAATTTTTTCAGAATTTTTGAAGATCAGAAAAATTACGAAACTGAAAATCATAACAACCCTTAAAATCCCTTAATATCCCTTACCTCAAAAGAGCAGTACTTCTGACTGGATATCGGATATGATGCTGAAGAAAACTTGCACTGATGAATAACAACTCACCAAGTATCTAAAAACTCACAAAATATGCTTCATAATATAGAGAGAGAAAGAGAGAAAGCTTATGTTTCTGGTGTGATTTTCAATTCTAACTTAACCCTCTATTTATAGGAAAATTTTGGTAGGTTTGACCTGCAACCTGATGGCTTTACCTGCTACTATTCCCACCCACCACATTTGAAATATAATTCAGCACATTTCTTCACCAACCACAAGTGGGGCCCACCAATTCTAGAATTTTCCACCAAAATGATAAACTCCGAAAATTCAACAATTTCTGAACCAGTCATCTCGTAAAATTCATAATAAATCATACGTTCATTTTTAACGGTTCAAAATTTGTGGACATATACTCAACTTATATATGTATAACATATCCAAAAATTACCACGATCCAACGGTCGGATTAAAAATTATAACCCCCGCAAAATATCTCAAAAATCCTGATTTTTAATACCTCTATTCCGACAAAAATACTGATAAAAACCTCAACATTAACTCCTTCATTTTTAACCACAAAAATATATCCCTCATTTATATCCACATAATATAAATATTTCCTTATCATATGAATCAATAATTAATTATTCACAAATAATATTACAGAATCACATTTATGACAACCAGGCCGTTCTCAGGAAAGAGGGGGCTTTCCAATAAGAATTTTTCCTTACTGGCGCACAATTAAATGACCAAACCTCTCCTTAGACAGAACTTTCTAGACATTGTCAATAATGTTATCTAATAATACTATTCAAATAATATGAATTATTGATCTGATAAAAGAAAATACTGTGCAACAACAATTATTGAAACAACAATAATATAAAATATCAACGCAACAATTATTGAATCAATAAAATAAAATATTGAACAGTAACTACTGTAATAATTATTGAGTAGTGCCTTCTTACGTAAGAATCAATAATTTCAAAAATACTATGCAATACCGTGTGCTACTGTGCAATAATGCGTATTACTGTATTTTAACCACCGAGTATTCCAACAGTGTTAACGGTAACAACTACGCCGTTATTTGTAAAAACTCAAATTTGTCGTTTTCCTTCACCCGACAGTTATTCGTTATGGGGCCCACAAATAGCTGCACCGTCGTACGAATATTCTCCGACAGAAAGAATATTCCACGACCAAACGAATATTCCCCGACAACAATGATTATTTTATAACCACTTGTGTATTTTGAAAAATTTTCACATTTCACCCATAACTTTAACTTTTTATCAATTTAACCATTTACTGAATTGTAATTATAAGAAAAATTGAATACTTTTATTTCATAAAATTTGGGGTCTTACATCTATTTATAGAATTGGAGAGAGAAAAATCTCATTTAGCCACTTATTTTGCATAAATTCTCATACTTGAGCCTCTCTCTCTAAAATCAATGAAAAACTATAGTATATCAGTCATATGTTGAAGCCCCACGTGTGTCATAACCAAATCAGAAACATAGAATCAAGAATTGCTCATTTAAAGGTATAAACAAACTCTAGAATTTCTGTCCAAAAATATGTTGTTAGATCTTGTGATTTGAAGTTGTAATGTGTTGTTTGTAGTCTTATTTAATGATCTGGGTTGGCATCTTATGGGTCCATAACATTTAAATACAAGAAATTGGTGTTTTCAAAAATCTGGACAAATTTTAAAATGTTTCTGACAGTCAAATGTCAGATCGTGTAGATCTCTTTCTGTTTATGATTTCGTATATTTGAAGGTTTGTATTTATAGTATGTTATGTGGTTTGTGATCTGAACTTGAAATCAGACTTAGATCTGGTCTAGGTAGCAAGATATTCAAGGTCAAACGTAGTTGACCGGCCATGACCAGGCATTTCTGGGTAACCCAGAAACAGCTCAGAACCGGCCTGACAACATCTTTGACTGCCTTGATCTGTCAGTGTGTGTATGTTTTGGTTCTTTTATTGCATTAAAGTTATAGTGTGGTAGTTATACTATAGGTTAATACTCTTAGATAGCTTTTATCACAAACGTGTGAGATTTAGAGGATGGTCAAACTAGACAGAAAGTCCACGGATGAACTTTCTGGGTAACCCAGAAAGTTCATGAGCGTGGTTTCTGGCCTTGTTTGACCGGACAAGATCTTGTTATTTTGTTATTGTTATTGTGATTTTATGTAATGGATCTCTAGACTTACATGTGCTCTACAACCTGAAAGCCTAAGATCACGAAACCCGTTCATGTGTTGCAAGATATAAAGATCGAGAGAATGCAGTATGAACTGTTCTTCATTTCTGGAAAACCCAGAAATGAAGAACAGCTCTGTCAAGTTTTTTGGGAAGGCCAGATCTCGTTCGGTTTATGTAGTATGGTCATGATTGTTGCTCTAGCATGAAGTGTTACACTAGTACTACACGCTCTAATGCTTAGTTGGTCCAGAATCACACTACACACAGAATTATTGTTGGACAAACGTGACACCTTAGCAACTGACTATGCATTTCTGGGTTTGGCC
Organism: Panax notoginseng; assembly: GCA_016801055.1. Taxonomy (NCBI): domain Eukaryota; kingdom Viridiplantae; phylum Streptophyta; class Magnoliopsida; order Apiales; family Araliaceae; genus Panax; species Panax notoginseng. Next base: position 114,964,910 of record CM029019.1, read on the forward strand.
AAGAACATGAAGAACACCTATAGCGACGGTTCTGTCGCTATAGGTGGTCTTTAGCGACAGATAATATGTTATTTTCCGGAAATTAATAAAAAATAGAAAAATTAGTTTTAAATTATTAAAAATACAAAATAAATTATTAAAAATTATTTTAAATTTCAAAAAATTAGTTTTTTATTATTTTAAATATATTTCATAAATATTTAATATTTTTGGAATATTAAAAGTATTTAATTTATTTAATTATAATATTAAATAAATTATTTAAAAATAATTTTAATATTGGAAAAATTATTAAAAATTATATTATGATATAAGAAAATATTTTAAGTTATTTTTAATGACTTTTAATATTTTGTGATAAATTTCATTAATAAGTTGATATTAATGGTAATTAATTTATTTACTAAATGAATTAAATAAATTAATTAAAAATGATTTTATTATATTAAAAATTATTTTAAATGAAAATAAAGTGTTTAAAAATATTTTAAGTTATAAAATATAACTTTTAATATTTAAAGGATAATTTTATTAATAATTAAATATTAATGATTATTAAGTTATTATTAATGATATTTAATTTATTTAATAATTATATTAAATAAATAGTTTATAAATAGTTTTATTAATTTAAAAATCATTTAAAAGGGATATAAATGAATTAAAAATATTTTAAGTTATACTTAATGACTTTTAATATTTGGATAAATGAAACATTAATACCTTATTATTAATGGTAATTATTTAGAAATGATTTTGAATGTTTTAAAAATCATTTAAGGGTAATATTAATACTTTAAAAATATTTTGAGTTATTATAAATAACTTTAATATTTTAAAAATGATTTCATTAATAGATTAATACTAATTAACTATTAATGATAATAGAATTGATTAGTATTTAAATCATTTTAATGTGATTCTGATGTTTGAAATTTCGTGATAAATTATAATAAATGTTTTAAATTATATGAAGTCATTTAATAATAATATGACTTATATGTACGGATATTGAGTTATAGAATAGAGTCTTAGACTCGATAAATACCCGATAAAGTTGTTGGTACACCGACATATTTCAAAAATTGATCTGGACTTAGATATTTTGATTGTATAAGTGATTATTTGTGATTCAATGGTTATTAAACATATGTGCTAATGTGATTAGGTTATGTGCTGACTGCAATAAACAGTGTTATGTGTTATAGTATGTTGTTCTAATCGAACGAACGATCTTATTAATGTTAGGTCGTGAGATAAGCGATAGATCTTAATTACAAGCTGTAAGCAGCGCTTCAGGCAAGTATCTAACCATTGCATTTTCTTTATGCAATGGATGTGAGTAAGAATGTTTCTAAACTATATTATTATGGTACAGATTATTAACCTTATATTATATAAGCTCCTTGAATATCAACATGTTAGTATATGGTAACTCAGATATATATATATATATATATATATATATATATATATATATATATATATATATATATATATATATATTCTGTTAGTTAATTTCTAGAAATGGTTAAACAAGTGTCCCCACTTGGATAATCATTGTATTTAATCACATGTTGATATACCTTTGTCAATTACCCGTATACATATATGTTGAATTATAGACTATTGTTGACAAGATAAAACCTTTGATTTAGAACCCAGACAGGTATGAACATCCCTACACGGGAAAATTTTTATGCGCTCCGGCGGACAAAGGATGAACGATAATATCGTTCTAGCAATGTAGTATTGATCAATGCAGGGCATAACGGGCTGATCACCCCCCGTTCCCGTAAGTTATGACGGTTTGCAGATGAATTTCTGTCTTACCCTATCAAAAATTTAAAACAATGTTCATGGCATGTCACCATACCCCAGATATAGTCTATACAAAATTTCAAAACTTTGAAAGAGAGTTGTTATGTTATTATTATTGGTTCAGAATACTTCACAACTATTGACTTGTTGTAGAAGAATAGTACAAAGAAAATATTTAAATCCTTTCAGCTTATATATATATATATATATATATATATATATATATATATATAATTGATATTACTTGCTGGGCACTCAAATGATCATCCTTGCTTAAATTTAAATGTTTTCAGTTAAGTGCGAACGTCCAGAGAGCTCTGCTAAGATCAAAGGAAAAGGGAAGGTTGCTGAATGAACGAATTACTATGTTATGTAATAGTTTGATGATATTAAGACAATTATGATATATATTATCTATCATGGGTTGTAATGAATGTTTAAAGGTTACGTACTTGGGAGCTAGACTCTGATAATTATATAAATTAAGTTGATCTTTATATTACTGTTATTATTATTAGTATTATTCCGCTCATAGAAATGGTATCGTGATGAACCGAGTTCGGGTTTCAAGTACCCGAGTTTGGGGTCCTCACAAAGCTGAGATGAACAACCTTATTTCATGGGTACATTTTATCGGAAACTATAATTCTGAGCTACGCAATAGTGATAATATGTTTGTGTACAATACATAGTACGAAGGGTTGATCACCTGGAGTACGAGGATGGATAGTCTCCAGTCTTTTGACTATTAAAGGTTATCGTAGAAATACTTGTAAACCTAGGACATAGTTTGTGGTCTTGTAACCCTCAGTATATACGTCTGAACTCAATATCTATGATTTGATTTAAAAGTTGATAACTCCATTGAATTCACAAGTTCTTGATTAACTGTTAATTGGTTCCAATAATAGACTTTTTATCCAGCTAAAGAATAATCATCTGTTTCGTTCATAAGCTATTCGTGGTATGTTGTTATACTTGTGGACAATTTGAATTGCTCACCCTTACATAAAATATTTCAGCTAAGGTCGAGAAACATAAGGAGCCTTTTTCAAGCAAAGGCAAGATGCAGAAATAGACGATCTTAGCTTATCTTTTATTCGTGATGTATTATGTAATGGATTTATTTATATTTTTCGTTATTATGATGTAATAATAAAGGTTAGTTGACATGGGATACGTTTATGTAGGTAACCTTTTAATAAGGATTATTATATATGATGTTTATTATCCTATTTAATGAGTAGTTTAGATTTTGTATTTGTTGGATCGTGAGCGTCGGATCTGAGGGTTGAGGTACCCGGATTTAGGGGTGTTACAGAAGGTACGTTTGAGAAGATTGCTTGTGCAACAACTTTGAAGGAAAACATGAGATATCCTCCAAGTTGCTCAGAAAGGAATTGATAAGGTGAAGAAAGTTCGATTCAAACTCTTAGAGGTGAGTTCAAACCTTTACATATGAAAGAATCTAAATCAATTTCTAATTACTTCTCAAGAGTTTTGGATGTTGTAAATCAATTAAAAAGGAATGGAGAAACTAAGGATGATATACGAGTCATTGAAAAAATTCTTAGATCTTTAAGATTCCAAATTTGATTATATTGTTGTAGCAATTGAATCTAAAGATATAGAAAAAAATGATTATATTGTTGTAGCAATTGTTGTATTCAATGTGAAGTTGCAAGATGTTTGAAAGCTTGTTTTAAAGACAATTCTTAGCTTTGGCACATGACATTTGGGCACTTAAATTTTGGAGGCTTAAAATTGTTGTCAAGAAAAGGAATGGTTAAAGGTTGCCTCTCATTAATCAACCCGATCAATTTTGTGAAGGATGCCTTCTTGGGAAAAAAGTTTTCCACTAGAAGCAACCATAAGACCAAAGAAGCATCTAGAACCTATTCACACGGACCCATTCTTTTCCAATGTCTTTCGAGAAAAATAAATATTTTCTCATTCTAATTTTGAAAAGAAAAATCACAAGTGTTTGACGTTTTCAAGAAATTCAAAGCTTTTGTTGAAAAACAAAGTGGTTGGTTTTAATATAAAAGCAATGAGATTTGATAGAGACGGTGAATTTACATCAAAAGAATTTTGTGATAACAGAGACATTCACAGTCTCGTACTCACCACGACAAAATGGGATGGGATTGTCGAAAGAAAAAATACATCTATTCTTGACATGGCCCGAAACATGTTGAAAAGTAAAAGAATTTTGGGCGATTGTGCTGTATATATACTTGTCGAACCGCTCACCTACAAGGAGTGTGTGGAATAAAACTTCAATTGAAGCTTGGATGGGAAAGAAGCCCGACACCTTACACTTGCGAGGATTTGGAAGCATTGCCTATGCCCATTTACCGGATCAGAAGAGGCAAAAGGTTGATGATAAAATTGAAAAAAAAAAAAAAAAATATATATATATATATATATATATATATATATATATATATATATATATATATATATATATCTTTGTGGGCTATGATTCAAGCTCTAAAGGATACAAATTGCACAACCCAAACACTGGAAATGTCATTTCAAGTAGAGACCTGGTCGTCTTTGATGAACAAAACACACCCAAGTGAAAGAAAATTATGAATTCTTTCCGTATCTCTCTCTATGATGACGACATGAGAAGAAGAAATGAAGAGCTGCAATAGTCGATCTCCATCGCCATCATCTCCGTCATCTCTACTTAATAAAGAATTATCATCTTCCTTAGGTGGACACTCAAGTGGAGCACAACATCGTACAAGAAGCATATATTGATGAGCTATATATGAAGTAACTCTACCTTTAAATGACTTAACTTTATTTTGTCTTCTTACGGATTATGAACCAATAGGCCATGAAGAAGCGAGAAACGGAGACATGCTATGGATGAAGAAATTTAAACAATTAAGAAAAATAATACATGAGAGCTAGCAATTCTTCCAAAAGGGCACAAGGCTATTGGAGTAAAGTGGGTGTACAAGGCCAAGATAAATTCTGGAAAGATACAAAACAAGATTGGTGGCCAAAGGATATAGCCAACGAGTTGGCATCGACTATGATGAGATATTTCCTCATGTCGATCGCTTAGAAACTATAAGACTAATGATTTCTATTGCTGCTAAAAAAAATGAAAAATGTATCAAATGGATGTCAAATCGGCATTCTTAAATGGCCATCTAGAAGAATAAGTATACATTGAACAATCTTCAGGGTATGTTGTTCAAGGCCATGAAAATGAGTTGCTAAAATTAAAAAAGGCCTTGTATGGTCTAATTAAAATAACCACCAAGGGCATGGAATAGTAGAATTGACGAGTACTTTCAAAAGAATAATTTACAAAATGCCCCCAAGAACATGCCCTGATCTATACTGAAGTAAATAAAAATAGAGATATCATGCTTGTTTGCTTATATGTTGATGATTTAATCTTTACCAGGAAACAATCCACAAATGTTTGATGCGTTCAAGAATTTGAGATAACCGATATTGGTCTCATGTCATTCTATCTTGGGATCGAAGTAAAGCAAATGGAATATGGAATTTTTATATCCCAAGAAGGATACGCAAAGGAAGTTCTTAAGAAGTTCAAGATGAATGATTGTAAGCCTGTGAATACACCAATCGATTGTGGAATCAAGTTGTCGAAGCATGATGGACAAATGGTGGAGCTTGGTCGGGAGCTTGAGATATTTGACATGCACAAGGCCGAACATTCTCTTTGAAGTTGGCTTAGTAAGTCAATTTATGGAGGCTACCAAAAGAATTATTCAGTACATAAAATGTACCATTGACTTTGGCTTATTTTACTTATGCTCCAATAATTTTAAATTGGTTGGACATAGTGATAGTGACTGGGCCAGAGACACGTGGATGATAAAAAAGCACAACTGGGTTTGCGCGTGTTCTATATGGGAGCTACTGCATTTACATGGACTTCGAAGAAACAACCCATAGTCACTTCATCTAGTTGTACCTACGTCATGTGTTTGCCATGCGATATAGCTCAACAATTTATTAAGAAACTTTTCTCGAGAGGAAGCAAATCAGCGATTGCCTTGGCGAAAAATCTTTTTTTTCATGATCGAAGCAAGCACATCGACACAAGGTTTCATTACATCTGAGAATGTGTGGTGAACAAGGAGGTGCAATTGAAGTATGCAAGATCTTTAAATCAAATTGTGGACATCTTCACAAAACCACTCTCTTTCAGAAGCTGCCAAGTTTACTCGGAGTTACCAAATCAAGTTTAAGGGGGGATGTTGAAAATAAACTTGATTTGGGATTAGGAAAATAGAATATAATTAGGCTTAATGTATTAGTCCATTAATTAGAATGTTCTAAAAGTTAATAGAAAACATTTGTGTAGAATGTTATAGATATTTAGTTAAATAAATATTTAGATATTTTGGGAGACATTCGTAGAAGGTTGAGGAATCTAGAAGCTTCCATGGAGTAGTATAAATAGGAGTGTTGTAATGCTATTTTGTATAAGCCAAATTTGAGATTCAAGTTCAATACAAAATAGCACTTTCTTCCAATTCTCTTCCAAATATCCATTTCTTCCACAATATTTTCTAAAAACCAAAATCCTCCTATTCCAACAAATTGAGATTCAAGTTTAATACAAAATAGTTTCTTCCAATTCTCTTCCATAATATTTTCTACAAACCAAAATCTTTCTATTCTAACAATAAACAACTCATGTAGCATCAACTAATCTGTGTGACAAATTCGATAAAAAGATCATGATCTGCTGTTCATAACATTGAACAATTAAAGCAACTTTAATTTCTTGTGGATTCAGGGTAACAAAGCCTTTCCCCATATCCATTCTGCACAACTATAATTATTAGTGTTAGTTCCTACAATTTGTGTTTAATCCTATTTGATTTAATGATGATTCTACCTTAATGTATATTTGTAAGCAAATATATTTTGTAAATTCCTTACGAAAATAATCTTATGTAAAAGAACTTAGTTTAGGGATTAAACTTTTTAGGTTGATCCAAATCGTAGAGTTAAACCTCTGTAATACCTATGTTGTTCCTAGATAGAAGACGATCGTAGAACTAGAGGCAATATTACTCTAAGATCGTAAAGTAGACTAAAAATAGTCAGAGATCGTAAAGTACAAGCCAGATCGTCAGGGGCGGATCCAGCCGTGCAGCTCAGTGGGGTCAAATTCGCAAAAAAAAATTCCCTTAAGAATACAAATTGTAGCTATATATACATACTTTTTTAAATCTAATATAATTTTTCAACACTTAACTCGTTAAATTTAATATATATATATATATATATATATATATATATATATATATATATATATATATATATTCATAATTTTCTTATGAGGAAAATATTAAAATGGTTTTTTTATTAGCAATTTTTTTAATTAAAAACTCAATGTAGTATAAATGTGACAAATTCAAAAGATTTGGATAAGGCCACACGGAGCTGCTTCATTAGCAACATTCTTAATCCACAGAGCTATTTTTTCCTGGATAGCTCTGACATTGACAATAGCTCCAAATATTTCATCTCCATGATCATAGTGCTCTCCAATCATTGCTAGCAGCTAATAAGAAAAAGTAGAATAAAAGTTAAAACCTCAAGTTTCACCCTGATTGTTTTCTTCATATAAACCATTTAACCAAACATATTGCTCTATGGACCTAGAAATATTGTTTGGTAAATGGTGTAATATGTGGATCAGGGTGTGATATGTTTGAAAAAAGGTATGATATGTTGGTCCACAACATTCTTAGCATAGCATAGGCGTGATATGTTGGTCAGGGTAAAAGGGGGGATAGCATAGCACATCATAGGCGTGATATGAAAATTCAGTGGGGGCAGGTGCCCCCCTGCCCCAGGCGTAGATTCGCCTCTGCAGACCGTAGAGCCAAAGTCGTAGAGTCACCAATATTCATAGAGCAAAAAAATCACTCTATGATTTCACTCTAAGGTAGCCCAAATCGTTGAGTGTAGTCGTCTCAGTGGCATGTTATGATAATATTCATCAACCTTAACATCTGACCCTCCGAGGTTATCCCTTGTGCTAAGGACAAATCGACAAAGCATCTATCTAACAACTATTTTAGCATAGTTAAAGGACACATGGCTGCTATTGCACTTTTCATGGTATTGAAGAAAACGATATGAGGTGGTCCAATCAGGCATCAATTTGAAATCAAATAATTGAAAAATGACAAGTGTTCAAATCAAAATTGAGCAACGTTAACTTTCTGACGGGAAGATCACTAGAAGAAGAACTCTATATAAGGACAACATTTTCAAGCACCAAGATACAATATTAACAAATCAATCAAGTCCAAGTGCTGAAACACATTTTGCTGCTAAGTCATTTGAAGAAAAACTTTAAAGCAACTTAGCAGCAACTCAAAACAAACAAATTCTCTTAGTGATTAGTTAGATCTAAGTGATCCCTTGTAAACCAAGTCTATGTGACTTGAAAGATTATTTTTGAATCATTTGTGTACAAGTTCTTAGTGAACTGTATTCAATTAGTGATTACCCTACTTAGTGGAATATCCCTACTCGTGTACTAGAAGAGAGGATTATGAGAGTTTTGTACTTTGAACCTCTTAAAATTCTTGTGTTCTTAACTTTTCGCATTTCATATTTTGTCACTCTATGCTTTTATAATTGTAACTTATTTCTACATTTAGAAATGTGTGTTTTCTAATAATTTTTGAAGGGTTTTTAATAATATAATTCCGATGTGCTTGATAATTCAATTAAGTTGCTTAAATGATTTAGTAACGTCTCTTTAAAAAGAAAATTTAAAAAATTTATTCAACCCTCATATATTCTAAATATCTTTGTGCCTTTCTGGAAATAACAATTAGGCTTCAAGAAATTTTGAATGTTGAAATCCAAAAACAAATTTTGAAAAGCTCAAGGGGGACAATCTCATCCAAGGTAGCAAATCCATCTCCACACAAACCCGTTGATACGATTAATCTTAAAAGAATAAAGAGATGTATAATAGGAAAAAAAAAATTAGAATTTGCCTTTTGCCAATCATTTTTGTCTGGTTAATATCACTTGTCTAAAAGTTTAATTCTTAAAGGCTATGTTTGTTTATAAGAATTATACTTGAGATAAGAATATTAATCCCAAGACTATGTTTGTTTACAAAAATTATACTTTGGATGTGGCTATTAATCCCACTTGTTTGTTTTTAAAGTTAGACTTGGGACAATTAGTTTAGGAATTATAAAATGACTTAATACTTTTGGGATTATAATTATAATCATGATATTATAATTCTTGCAAACAAACATAGCCCAAGTGTCTTGTTTATTTTCAAATTTAGACTTGAGACTATTATTAGTCTGGGAATTATAAAATGACTTAATAATCTTGAGATTATAATTATAATCCCGAGAACTCATGGATTATAATTCTTAAAGGGTATGCTTGTTTGCAAATATTATACTTGGGATATGAATATTAATCCCAATGCTATATATGTTTGTAAGAATTATACTTGGAATATGACTATTAATCCCAAGTGCCTTGTTTGTTTTCAAATTTAGACTTGAGACTATTAGTCTAAGGATTATAAAATGACTTAATAGTCTTTGAATTATACTTATAATCCCTGGATTATAATTCTAGGATTAATAGTCTTGGGATTATAATCTCATGGATTATATTCCTTGCAAACAAATATAGTTCAAGGCCAAGTTTGTTTGCAAGGATTATAATCCCGATATTATAATCCCAAGACTATTAAACCTAGGATTAAATAGTCTTAATCACGTGTTTGTTTTTTATAGAATTATTTATGGGATAATTTAAAATAATCTCATGTTATTTTTGTTTATTTATGATTAATTAAAGTATTGGATTAAAAAATATCGTTTGGACTATTATACCCTTACCAATAATAACATATTTTAAACTTGTTTATACATAAAAAAAAGTATTTACTCATTATATATACACCCCACCCCACCCCCCACCCCCCACCCCCAAACTCAAAAATAATATTTACTGATCATGTATACACTGTCACTCCCCCCTCCCCCCCCCCCCCCACAAACAATGTAATTATATACTAGCTTTGTGTGGTTCCCTCCAAATGGCTTGTCATCAGTTTCTCCAAAGAAACTTTCTAAGATCTACAGAAAAACTGGAGTTCGAAAAATATCTGAATCTGTGCAGCTCGACCCTAAAAAAGTGAAGCGACTCTTCTGTGAGAACTACCCATCTAAAGAATTCGGAGTGCTGAAAAGCTGTCTATTTCATGGATTGGACCTATATCAGTCGATGATTTACTCTTAAAAGAGAAGTAGTAGCTCATTCATCTAGAAGGTTTGCTGAACCTGGAACTTTATTCAACAACTTAATGGCCCTCCTTCGGGATTACCTGGATATGTTATGATGGAACAGTAATGAACGCTTGCAGTAATTCAAATATTCAATTCGAATATGGGACACAAACAGGAACTACGACCCATACTTTTTTATTTATGTCGAGGAATCAGCTAGAGTATTAGCTACAACTGCTATGTCGAATCCTACATACAAAGAAGTTCTTGACTCTTCTCCTAGTAGTTATTACTCATGGGTGATCATTAAGATATTTGTTTTACATTATAATATGAGGTTTTCATCTAATTTTGACAAGTTATCTTTCAGTAAGTGCACACTTTCATCTTTCTCCAATTTGTGTATATATTTCGAGGATACTGCTTTGTGGATTCAAATTGAAAACGAGGATGGTTGATCGCAGATCCATAATATAATTTCATGATAGAGGTTGTGATATAAACTATTTGCTAAGAAAATGCTGACATTTGGTTACAAAACATGCCTTCGAAAAAAGCCGGTCTTAAGGATGTGCAGTTGAGTTATTAATAGAGTATGTTCTCTCTTTTATTTATTTTAATTAAATCATTTTCATTCTATTTTTTAAAATATTTATTTATTTATTTATTTATTTTGTATTATATTATATTATATTATATTATTTAAATTAATAAATTTAAGGAATGTAATTAAGTTAATGAATTTATTTCATTTTATGTTATGTCATGTGATGTTATGTTATGTTATGATATATTATTTTATTTTATATTATATTATCTTATATATTATAAAAAGTACTCCCTCCGTCCCAAATTAATTGCTTAGTTTTGACTTTTTAAAGTCAAATTGACCATTTTTAAAACAAATTTTTTTACTATTTTTGCTAAAATATAGGTAAAGAGATTATAACCAAAAGAAAGTATATACAATTTATTACAAATCCTAATATTTATAATTTTAGAAATATATTTATATATGCTTAATTATTAATTCTAAAAATAGTCGATTTGACTTTAAAAAGTCAAAACTGAGCAATTAATTTGGGACGGAGGGAGTAATATAAATTTATGTTATTATATTACTTTATTTTTATTTAGTAGTGTAAAACTAAGTAAATTAATGCTACTTAATTTATTTTAATTAGTATTGGGAAACTAAGTAATATTAACTAATTAGTAAATACTACTTAGTTGACATAAATTTAGTAGTGAAAACTAAGTAAATGCTACTTATTTGATTTTAGTAGAGAAAAATTAAGTAAACTAAGGAAATTTATTTTTTATTTTCTTTACTTTACTTTGTATTATTTTTTGTTATATTATTTATTTTATTTATATGTTATTATATTTAATTTAGTTTAATATTTTATCAATGTATTTTAGTAATATTATATAATAATGGACATTAGATTATTTTAATTATAATTTATGTCTAACCACTATAAACAACTTATAAATTATACCATAAATTTATACACTGGGAAAAAAACTCAAATTGAAGCAATTATCTCATTCAATACACTAACATAAGCCTCAATATCAAATTATGAACATACATGCCCTAAAATTGCACAAAACAAAGCCCAATTGAAACTAAATATCACACTGTTATTATATAATCAACATGCTAGTTGTCATTTCATAAATCTAACACAAATTCAAACTAAATAGCCAAATCAAACTCATATAAACACATAAGTATGCAATATATATAATTCCAAACCAAACCCAAATTGAACATTATATATAGTTGAAAGAGATAGATTGAATACCTACATACATGGCGGTGGCGGTGGCGGTGGCACTGGCGGCGACGGCGACGATGGCGTACGACAGGCGACAAGCGGCAGTCGGTGGCGACGGCAAGTGGCGGGCGGCTTCTCCTTCTTTTCTCTTTCTCTCTTCTTATTTTTCTTTCTTTCTCCTTCTGGCAGACGATCCAGGAGCTGATCTATTTTAAAATGATTAGCGAACACGTTGTACGATCGCCTCCGGTCATTAATTTTAATTGAGTTGATGGTCAGAGTGCTGAGAAAGTCAAAACAATTTGCGATCGTAATAAGCGACCGCAGGCGGTCACAAATGTTTGTTTATTTTCCCCGCCAACACTTACGCCAAAATTAAATGCGGCAAATTCAAATTAGCAACCATGTAGCGACGATATGATGGTCGCTAATATCAAATAGTGACTAGTTTGGATACCCATCGCTAATAGCAGTCGTTAATTCTATCATTAACGACCGAATATGGCAGTCGTAGAAACTTTTGGTCGCTGATGGACCATTTCCTTATAGTGAGTTGACTGATGTCAATTCATTCAAGTCTCAACCTTGAATTTATACCCATTAACGATACAGCCTAGAAATGAACTAATAAGTTTGTACGAGCCTAAAATGATATCTCTAAAAAGCTCAAAACTGTTTTCTTCTTCAACCCTTCTCTTAAACCACTGTTGGAAATTTTTATTAGTGAATACTTCCAACTGTGTTGTAGTTAGTCCCGGGTTAGAAGCATGCACTTTCGCTTCGAATGAACTACATGCAATAATAATATATTATTTAATTGCTAATTAAGGGTATATATTAAAGCTTCCACACATAATAATACATACTTGATGTACGATGATACTTCAGGCATATTTAGAAGCACGTATGTAGATATAATATTCAAATATTTATCGGTTAGGTAAGTCTTCATATCATGTCCAAATGGTTTAGTCGGATAAGTGAATACAACCAAGCCATCAGCACGAGATATGGGATAGACGACCTCATTCCGACTTAAACGGTTGTTCTTCGTTGAGACTACATCGTCAAAGTACAAGGAGATGAAGTTGACAAACTCTTCGTCCGTATAGCGTTCAACAATAAAACCTTCTACACGAGCTTTGTTTTTTACTTTTTGCTTTAATCGACGCATATACCTGAAATAAGACGGTATCGACTAAATTAATTATAAAGACCATGAATATTGCACAATGTAGGTGATATTACCTTTCAAAAGGATACATCTATCAATATTGCACCGATCCTCCAAGCTTAAGTTCATATGGCAGATGAATAGGTAAAAGCTCCATCGAGTCAAAGAAGCCCTGCGGTAAGATCATTTCGAGCTTGCACATTGTCAACACTATGTTTTTCTCCATTTGCTCCACATCACTGTACCTTATAACGTTGAGAAAATATCCTGAAAAAAATTGAAAGTGCAGTAAAGAAATCAATAATATTCCTCGGTAACATCTCACAAAATGCAATTGGCATCAACTTCTAGATGAATACATGGCAATCGTGACTTTTGAACCTAGTAATTTTCAACTACTCAACCTTACTACAACGAGATACGTTAGAAGTATATCCATCTAGAAGCTTCAATGCACTAAGCTACTCGCAAATGTCTTCAACCTATTGCTTGGTAAGACAAAATAGAGCTTTTGGTTTTGAGTTGTTAGGTTGTAGCCACAATTTCCTCCTGATGTTCATTTCCTCCAAGTCTTTACATGCTTTATCAATTTCTCTTGTTTTACAACTCGTATCTAGCACAGTGTAAAATAAGTTCTCGAATACATTCTTTTTTGTATGCATGACATCTATACAATGACGAAGTGCTAGTGTGACCCAATATGACAACTCAAACCAAATGGGCAAATGTGTCCAGTTATGAGTTTTCCCGTACCCTATTGCTCTCAACTTACTATGCTCCTTCCTAGGTGGTTGAAATGTCAGATCATTTAGCCAGCCCAATACCTCGATGCCCGACAAGCGACCAACAACCCCCTTCTTCTCTGTCTTTCTGTTGAACTGTGTAGACATCTTTATATAACTGTGCTCAATAGACAAGAATCTATGAGCAGTTCCAAAGAAACTAGTTTTCCTCCCATGACGTAGTTGTGTGCCTTGCACATCCCCAATACAAACTGGACATGACAACTTCCCATGAGTCGACCAAGCATTGATCATCCTATGTGCCAGAAAGTCAGTGATAGTCCACAACCAGGCTACCCTCATCACAAAATTATGTCCGACAGATTTATCAAAAGTTTGAACACTTGTTTCCCACAAAATCTTAAGTTCATTGACTAACGGCCTAAGGTACACATTGATATCTTTTGTAGGACTCTTATCCCCCGATATGAGTAAAGTTAAGAAAAGATACGGATCCCTCATGGATTGACGATGGAAGATTGTAAGCTACCACAATTACTGGCCAAACAGAGTAGGGCTAACTAAAATTATTAAATGGACAAAAGCCATCTGTAGTCATGTCAAACCTGCCATTCCTAACTTCGTCGCCAAATTCTGGAAAATTGGCATCAAAATTCTTCCATTCATCTCCATTTACTGGGTGAGTTAGCTGACCAGGCACGACATCCCTTGTTTTATGCCAACGCATATGCTCAGTAGTGTACGAAGACATGAATAGCCACTGTAACCTCGACGCAAGGTAAAAGTATCGTAAGATCTTCTTTGGAACATGTTTCTCCTTCCCCCCACGTTTTGTCGTCTTGTACCGAGGCAAGTTGCAGATATCACACCAGACCTTATCTTTATCCTCCTCATAGTATAACATGCAATCATGCTCACAAGCATTGATCTTCTCATACCCAAGATTCAACCCCTTAACAATCTTCTTCACTTCATAGGAATTCGCAGGCAGAGTATTATTCCTAGGTAAGAACTCGCTGATAATAGTAAACAAATTATTGAATCCTCTCTCACTGCAATCATGCTCATTCTTGAAGTGTAAGAGCTTTGGCATTGCAGATATCCTGGTGTGCTTCTCATTTCCAGGATATAATGGGACCCCCGATTCAGATATCATCTTATAGAAGGCAACAGTTGAATCATTTTTCTTTTGTTGAGCACTGCTTAACGCATGCTTAATCTCAGCCCAGTCAATATTGGTAGGGCCATACACATCAACCAACATCTACACGAGATCATAATTATCCAATTACGAATCCCCGTGAACTGGTTGGTCTACAATACTGTCTGTTAGTTCTCTCAACTCAGCTGACTCCCCGTGATGAATCCATACCGAATACTCATCCACAAACCCTCGTGAATATAAGTCAAATTTAATTTCATCGGTAGTCTTCCAGATCATGTTTTTACACTCGAGACACGGGCATCTCATCTTTCTGTTCGAATCATCGACATGTTCTATTGCTTTGTTCATAAAATTGACCACCTATCATGGTACGCATCAACTAATCCCTTCACATCAAGCTGTATCCTATGGTACATCCAACTCCAGTTGGCTGACATCTTTATTTGAAGAAAATACGTACCCAATTAGAATAAGAATAATCATGAATGTGGTCCACGCATTAATTTAGTTTTCCTAGTATATATCTCTGCTCTACAGGGATTAGACTTCTATCCCATTCCTGGATGCGTCTCCTCACTAGTGTCAATCTTGAGCACGTTTCTTCTATTTTAAGAAAATTTCAGCAGCACCTCCCCATGGTCTACAAGTACACGAAATAGACCAAGACAATTTAGTCTAAGTATGCACTCGGAGAACATGTAGAGACACCAACTGAAAAATCCTCAAAAGTTTATAAAAATGTACCATATGAATTGGCACCGACCTAAGTGAGAGACAACATCCAGTAATAGTCCCAAACTGAAGACTATTCGACATTCACTCCTAATGAGTGAATGTCAAACGGGTTTCTTAACTCCTATTAACACTACATGTACAAGTATATATGCAGTTTACTGTAATTGTAAAAAACAAAGTAAATCACTACTACAAAACAGTAAATAGACAACGCAGAAAAAATGTTGTGGTTTTATTCAGCAAAACGTCGTGGTTAAGGGTGTCATCTATTTGACACCCTTACACAACGTTTTTAAAACGTTGTAGTTAAGCACATTAGACAACGTTTTTAAGAAAAAAATATTGTAGATTTGTTTTCCATAAATTAGCAGATGCTTGAAAACGTTGTAGAAAGTATGATTCCACAACGTTTTCTGGCTAAAAATGTTATAGTTTAATGTATCAGACAACATTTAGACACATTTACACAACGTTTTTAAAATGTTGTAGATAAAAAAAAGGAAAAAAAAAGTTATGGTTCACCTACATTACTAATGCACCTGCAATATACTAATGTCATGACATATAGCTAAAATGTCTAAATTCTCATTTAAATTTAAAGCCAAAATGTATCAACCATTCAAAATCCATCCCAATAATAAAATCAAAACAATTGTTCTTTATCATGTGCCTGAAGCACTAGATTGATCAGATGTGATTTACAGTATACAAAAAAAAAACTACCAGCGACTTCCTAGGAATCTTACTCAAAACCTTCACAATGAAAACTGCATATTGCTTTTTGATCTCAGTTTCTAATTTTTCTGCAAAGTTATCAACCTTGTCCTTGTACTTCTCATAAAACACGGGAACTGTATGCAACAACAAAAAAGTTGGTACAAAGAACAAAGGAAAACTGGCAGTTTAGTTATAAAGATTAAAGAGGCAATAACAATTTATGAAATGCAAATATTGCAACCCTTTATGCATGTACAGTTGTCCTAAAAAGATAAACATTTTGAATAATTTTCTTACATATGTAGAACAAGGTAAGGAAATTCCAGCAACTACCGATAATTGAAAAGAACCATAAAACAGTAATGACTGAAATATGAAATACCAAAATTATGTGAGAAGTATATAATGAATCCTCATAGTTACCAAAAGTATTATACATGACCAAAAGTATTAGATAACTTCAGATTGAACAACAAGAGTGTGAGGAACACTGACAAGCTTACTTGTTGATAAAGTTGGATGCATTTGACCATAGAAAAAGGACTGCCAGAGCCAGTATTAGGATATGGCATACTAAAATATAACCCTCTTGGTTCATAGAATATCTTTATACCCATAAGCACGGAACTATCATTTTATGCATATAGGAACCAATTCTAACATAAATTAGCTTGTTCATAAAAATTTTAAAAATAATTTTCTCTAGGAGGAGGAGGCCCAGAATTCACTCTCAATGCTCTTCCCTCAACTTCCTGCCAAATGCCACAATTTTTTGCTTGGATGTAAAAACCCACTTACCAATCATTGACTTTAGCATATAAGCACAAATTGCACACATCAATTGAGATAAGCTAAAATTGATGTTAAGATTCAGACTCAAGAAAGGAACGGACACACATTTCAGAAAACTGGAAGACCATGCATCAATATAGATTTGTATACCTAGACATGTGTTTTCCAAAATTTTCAAGAGCTCCGCTTGCTGCTGCTAGAATCTGTTTCCTCTTTTCTTCCTACTCTCCTGTTCTAATATTTGAAGGAAACCTGTCATAACAATATTTTTCACCAGATCCTGACGGAAAGAGAACACCATGTAAAAATAAGAAAAATACACTTAATAAATTACAAAGTATTAGTGGTTTTTCCAGCTAGAGCTTCAGAAAATTAAATCTATCCCCACCTCCTGCAATCATCCGGCTATATCAAGAGCAAGTCTCTCTAAAACCTTAACGTGGTAGAGTTTGCCATATGATGACAAAAAGAGAGAGAGTCCAGATTGGCAGTAATTGCCAACTAAAACCATTGATATTCCCACCTACTAATGATGTAAGTACCAGTTCCCCCCCCCCACCCCCCGGGAAAAAAAGAATAATAAAAATTATAAAGTTCCTTTCATCTCTGATAAGTCAAAATTCGAAAGGTATAATCAGATGCACACACTATGCTACTGCCCATTTCAATCCACTTCTATGTTTAACACGAAACTAATTCCTACCTGCTCACGAAATCCAATTGGATCCGGTTCCATGGAATCCAAAACATTGTACTCTTCGCAACTTGCTGCAGAGTGACCAGTAACCTGTTTCATCAAAAATAAAATGAAAGATCCATTTTATCAAATTATCAAATATATATATAAAAAAAAGCCCCGACACATGACTTGTTGCAGCCACAAGCCAAGGGGAAAAGACTGGCACTTCTAATAACCTTTTTGTCTCTAGAATGTCTATCCTCTTTTCCAACAGTAAGACCCAATAAACTACCAGCACTCGTAGCTGGATTCCTAGCAACGTCAACCAGCTGTTGTAGCGACTCTGGAGATCCAGGCCTTGCTGCAAGCTGCAGTTAAAAGTTATTAGATTGTAAAAATAAAAATACAGACAAATTTGAAAACATAATGAATAGAACAAACCTTCACCAGTGCATCAACGAGATGATGTAGTTCTGATATGACTTTTGAATCGCTAACCACCAAAGTTTGAATGAGGCAAATCGCAAACTCTGTGGCAGCCTCTGCACAACATATACAACTAGTTGGTGCTATAAATATATACAATGAATATGTAGGAAAGAAGTATTTGATACTTGTACATACTGTTCCTTCCTTCATTAAGAAATAAAAAATATCTAGAATCAGTTTTCAATTCCAAAAAATAAAAAATCAGGCACCTTTGCAAAAATTCTAACTACTATATACAACATTGATACAAGTTACTAGCTTTGTGTGCATTTATGTATGTAAGAAATAAAAGATGATGCTCTTGAAGTGCCTCAGTAAGTGACATGTTGCTCACAGTATCTCCACTGATAAAAATAAAATCTCCATGTATCTTCACAGGTAACAGAGTAAAAAAATATAGTTAGAAAAAAAGTTAAAATAGATAAGAAGAAAACTGAAATGAAAATGTCATATGAGAATAGAAAATTGAAATGAAAATGTCATAAGATCATAAACAGACACCCCTATTATAAAAATCAGTAAACAAATAATAAAGAACCAAACTTTAAAAATGATCATTTCACAAACAAATCAGAAAAAATAATATGAACGTGCTAAACTTAGCTCATTACCATTTCGTTACAGAAGGATTATTCCCTTACATCTCTAATAACCCATCGAAAATAATAATACAGAGATCGAATTAACGTTGTCAACCACAGTAGGAGAAGTTTCAACCACAGTAGGTAATTCCACAATAGAAGAATGGGAAGCACGGGTACTTACAGTAGATAGCACAATACCATGAGATTTCTGAATAGAAGAATGGGAAGCACGGGTACTTACACGAGAAAGGGTTTTACCCTTAGAAGATTTTAGTTTGAGTTTCTTACTCTGAGATGAAACCCCCAAATCGGCATCCAACTATTTCTGATTTCAATTCAAGCGCCAGCTAGCATGTGCAGCCACAAGTGATGCATCTTCCTTGCGAATGGGTTGTCGTCCTGTGTTGAAAGTACACCATCCACAGTAGGGTTACCGCGAGCGCTTCTAGGGTTATTGGAATTGGGGTTGTTGCGAGTGAAGTCGGCGATCCGACTCAGCTTGTCCGACCGAGAAAAGGGAGCGAAGGGAAAGTTGACGGGGTGGTTGGGGAAGAGAGAAGTGTTGGTTCCGGCGTAGGGTTCAACCGGTCCCCAGCCGTCAGGGTTAAAGGGGACGGCGTCGATTTCAAAGTTGTTTTCCGATCTGATTGAGGTGAGATAGTGAAGATGAGTGAGAGATAGGGGAGGGTGTAGATTGGGATTTGGGAGAACTGCTTCAGATGTTGGAATCCAACTGGGAGGCAAGGCCGCAAGGAGGAGGGTTTTCAATTTCAAGTGAAAAGCGCGTTTTATTTTAAGCTCTGTCAAAATATTAAGCTCCGTGTTTTTTAGATAGACAACATTTTTTTAAAAAAACGTTATCTAGTTAAAATAAAAAAATGCCCTTTTAAATAGATAACGTTTTTGCATATATATCTACAACATTTTTTTTAAAAACGTTGTGAAAAAAAATATCACAACGTTTTTATAAAAAACGTTGTGGTTTAAGTGTTGTCTATTTACTGTTTTGTAGTAGTGAATCCTACTTAGTTTACTAAAACTCATACATATACTACATGATTTGTCAAGCATATTCAATTTGATTTAACTGTGAAAAACTAAACAAATGCTACTTAATTTTACTAAAGCTCCTAATAAGTTTACTACATGTGTCAAGCATATTTAGTTTACTTTAGCTGTGGAAAACTAAGCAAATAGTATATGTTTAGTAAAGGTCATAAGTATTTATATATGTCAAACAAATTCAATTTAATTTAGTTGTGGAACATTACGCAAATATTACTTAGTATTTAT
Organism: Panax notoginseng; assembly: GCA_016801055.1. NCBI lineage: Eukaryota > Viridiplantae > Streptophyta > Magnoliopsida > Apiales > Araliaceae > Panax > Panax notoginseng. Next base: position 114,985,180 of record CM029019.1, read on the forward strand.
TTTATTTTATTTTATTATGTTTTATTTATTTATTTATTTTTATTTTATACTATATATATATATATATATATATATTTTGTTTTGTTATATTTCATTTCAATTATTTATTTTATTTTAATGTAATTTTTTTATTTTTTGTTTTATTTTATGTTGTTTTGTTTATATTATTTTAATTTATTTTATTTTATAAATAATATTTTATTTTATTGTATTGTAATTTATTTCAATTTATTTTTTTTGAAATTATTATTTTTTGTATTAGTATACTTTATTTTATATTGTATTATTTTATTTGCAATTTATTTAAGTTAAATTAAATTATTTTAATTTAACTTATTTGATTGTTTTATATTACTATATATTATATATTATATTATATTATTTAATTTAATTACAGTAAATTAAATTAATTTATTTGATTTGATTTTATTAATTTATATTATATTATAATACAAAATATTAATTAAATTTTGTTTATGTTATAATATACCCATTATTTTTTTAGTAGTTTAAAATTAAGTAAATGCTACTAGTTCATTTTAATATTGGAAACGAATTAAAATACATAAATAGTACAAAGTAGGACCAACAGATTTTGCAATTGAATAATTCTGACAGAAATTCCGTCGAGAATATCGTCAGAAATATCACATATCACACTATTTATCTCTAACCAACCTAAACAATATACTGAATACCACTAAACAAAATCAAATTCATTATAATCAGAATGAATTACACCTTACAAATATATATCATCAAAATCTCCTGCAATTCATATAACTGTGATCGATCCAACATATAACAATAATTCATATCAAGAAAATAAAAAACAATAAAATTATGCTCAGCCCTAATCATTCATATAAAAACATATTTAATCTATAATTGCTCAAACCAGTAAAACCAATGTTCATCCCCAATTCAATATATGTCAATAATCAAAATGAATAACTGCTCAAACCACAATCATGAATAAAAACCAATGTTCATCCCTAATTCCATATATATATATATATATATATATATATATATATATATATATATATATATATATATATATATATACACACACACACACACACACACACACACTCCCAAATTCAGGTACTTGAAACCCGAACTCGGTGCTTCACGATACCATTTCTATGAGCGAAATAATACAATAATAATAACAATAATATAGATATCAAACTTAATTTACATATGCATCAAAGTCTACTCTCAGGTACGTGACCTTTAATCATTCATTACATCATAGATAATAAGTAACATTGTCTTAATAAGCTTTAACTATTACACCGAATATCATAAAACTCATTCGAACAGCTTTTCTTTCCCCTTGTTCTTGCCTGATCTTTTGGGTTGATCATACTTAGCTGAAATTATTTAAATTTAAAGAAAGAATGAGCATTTGATTGCCCATGAAGTAATAACAACAATAAATATTAGCTGAAAGGATTAAATATTTTCTTTGAATGACACTTCTACAACGAATCAATAGTTGTGAAGTAAGCTGAACCAATAATAACAATATATCAATTCTATATCAAATTTTTGAAACTACGTACTGACTATAACTGGAGATTAGTCGACAGACTATGAACATTATTTTCTATTTTCAAAAAGGTTAAACAGAACTTCATTTGTACACCGTCATAACTTACAGGCACGGGGGTGATCAGTCCGTTATGCTCTGTATTGATCAATACTACATGCAAGAACGATATTATCGTTCATCTTATCCACCATAGGTGCAAAAAAGTTTTCCCATGTTCGGGATGTTCATACTTAGTCTGGAATCCGAACCAAAACAATTTGGTTGGATACAATAAAGTTTTATCTTGTTTGACAATATTTTTAAGTTTGTGTCTAGCCAAATCAAATAGCTTAGACGGCTTTTAAATCAACGTATATATACTTGAAATCAATAAGTATGTATCAATATGTGATTAAATACAATGATTATCCAAGTAAGGACACTTGTATAACCATATTTAGAAACTAATGAACAGAATAAATATCTGGATTATGCACTAATACTGTATTGATAAACAATGATCGGATAATTTAAGAACTGGTATGAATATGAATAATTAGATACATAATCAATAACAGTAGAGTTAATAATCTGGCACAATAATATGATTCTAAAACTTTCTTACTCATGTCCATTGCATAAAGGAAATGCAAAGTTAGGACACTAGTCTAAGCTGCTGCTTACAATAACGCAACTTATTTTTATCTTTTAGATCCAAACATATCATTAATAAGATCATTCGTTCGATTAGAATAATATATCATATCACATAATACTACTTATTACAGTCAGCACATAACCTAATCACATTGTCATACATATTTAATAGTCATTGATTCACAAACACATACGTATCTCGTCCAATTATCTAAGTTCGGATCAATTTTTGAAACACTTCGGTGTACCAATAGCTTTATCGGATAATTATCGAGTCTAAAACTTCATTCAGTAATTCAATAACTGAAAATATCAGTTATATTATTTTTAAATGACTTATAATAATTTTTAAATAATTATTATAATTTATTATGATTTTTCAAACATCGGAATCATTATTAAATGATTTAAATATTAACTAATTTTATTGTCATTAATATTTGATTAATATTAAATTATTAATGAAACCGTTGCCAAAATATTAAAGTTATTTATAATAACTCAAAATATTTTTAATGTGTTCATATTACCCTTAAATAATTTTTAAAATATTTAAAATTATTTTTAAATAATTACCATTAATATATAAATATTAATGTATTATTCATCAAAATATTAAAGTCATTTATTATAACTTAAAATATTTTTAATTTATTTATATCCTTTTTAAATCAATAACACCATTTTTAATTCATTTATTCAATATAATTATTAAATGAATCCAATATCATTAATATAAAATTATTAATGAAATTTACCTTTAAATATTAAAAGTTATATTTTATAACATTAAAATATTTTTAAACTATTTATTTTCATTTAAAATGATTTTTATAATATTAAAAATTATTTTTAATTAATTTATTTAATATAATTACTAAATAAATGTAATATCATTAATATTAAATAATTAATAAAATTGGTCTTAAAATATTAAAAGTTATGTTTTATAACTTAAAATTTTATTAAATACCTTATTATCATTTAAAATGATTTTTAATACAATAAAATTATTTTTAATTAATTTATTTAATGCATTTGATAAATAAATTAAATACCAATAATATCCAAATAAATATTAATATTTATGAAAAATATGTCAAATTATTAAAAGTTAATTTTCATAACTTAAAATTATTTTTGTAATTTTCAGAAATTATTTTCTATTTTTAAATGATTTTTAGAAATTAAATTAATTAACTTTAATAAGTCTGTCGCTAAAGCCCTTTGGCGACATTAAGTGTCGCCTTAGGTGTTCTTGAGAAACCCAGAACACTCAAAAGTCAGTTTCGAGTGACTATGTTTGACCATCAATAAATCAGTGTGAAATGTGTTTTTGGGCTAGCTAATGATTGAATATTGTAGAACTAGTGCAACACTACATGTAACAACCAATAACCAGGTTATACATCATCACAATCGAAAGTTATTAAGCTTTGAACTAGCTGTCAGAACGTGTTCATCATATTTCTGGGCTGCCCAGAATTTTCAGTCATGGTCGGTCAACGCTTTTGTTGACCTTATTTCAGTTAATCAGTTCATGTTATAGTTGTGTTAGACGTCGGGCCTTGTAGACTAACTAACAGGGTATCTAGTTTGATCATTGTTCAAGCCTAAACATCAACAATCTATAATATCTAAGGCATTAAAAGGGCTGTCAGAGCTCTTCTTCACATCTGGGTTACCCGAAATGAAGAACAGATCGTGGGTCTTACTTTGAGCTTCCACTACATGTTAGTCTTGTAATATTTTCATGATCTAATGATTTCAGTGCATAGCCAACATGTAACTTAAGAGATCTAATAAAAAAAGTCAACAAAACAACAATAAAATCTACAGATCCGGATCGGTCAAACCTTGTCAGGCGTTGCGTGCTTGATTTTCTGGAAATTCCAGAAATCAGTTTTCGTGATTTTTTATACAACTTTGACCAGTCACTACATTAAATCTACAAGTTATTTAGATGAGCTAGAACCTTTAAACGGTAGTCCATATACCCTATTACGATTGTATTACAACAATAAAACAACTAACAACAGAAAAATCTGGGCCCATGAACTTGCTGTCAGAGCTTTTTGGGCAAGTTCATGGCTGCCCAGATTTCATACGGTTAATGCCGGTCAACGTGGTTTGACCACGAATATCTTGAGTTTTAGACACGATCTGACCCTGTTTCCAGTTCCAGATCATAGTCCACATAACAAAGAACATATCCTTAACATAAAATATACATAACACTTAACAAAGAAAGATCTAGGGGCTCTGACATTTGTTGTCAGACCACAGTTTTAAAATTTTCCAGATTTTGAAAAATGACAAATCCGAGCCTCTAGATGTTATGAATCTAACATCTAGCAACCCAAATCACTTTATTAAACTCCATACAACATATTTATCACAAAAAGTTTAACATCTAACACCATATTAAAGATCAGATTTCTTTTAGGATTCATACCTTTTTATGAACAAATTTTTGATTCTTAGCTTCTTGATCTGTTATGGGTGATCTAGGAGCTTCATGTGGGACTGAAATACTAATGAATTTCGGAGGTTGGGAGAGAGAGAGAGTTGGTTGAGAAATAGATAGCAAATATGCAAAATACATGAACTTTCTCTCTCTTAAATCTTATCTATAACTTGTATGCAATGTATTTGGATGTTTAGATGGCTGATAGTTGGAGTATTATAGCTCCTAGGTAGACTAGGGTGGCTTGTCAAGATTTTGCTAGCAATTATTCACCAAATGGGACAAAAAGGGTATAATGGTCATTTGCATTTTAATTTTAAGGGTATTCTTGTCTAGGGTACTAAAATCTAGGGTTTAATCACTAGATTTTAAACCTTAAAGTTTCTCAATTAATTTTTAGGGTTTGAAAAATTACAATTAAAGTGTAATAAAATTTTAATTAAAACACACTAATTAAAATTAGGGTTTTTAAAAGAAATTAGGGTTTTTAAAATTTGGGTTCCTTAATATCATTAGGGTTCCCAAATTAACAATTCAATTTACTAAAATAATAATTAGGGTTTCTAATTTTAGCAATTAGGGTTGCTAATTAGCAAATTAGGGTTTCTAATTTTAATTAGGATTTTCAAATATTAATTAGGGTTTTCCTAATTAATAGAAATTCTATAATATGCAACATAATTCATATAACACAATTTCTTACGGATCTTAAACTCCAGTTTTGAGTTTCAAATTATGGTTTATGACAGTAATACTAGGATTTGTCGTGATACACCATCATTGACTAACTATTATCAGTCTACACATATACTGTATATATTTATAACACTGAAAAATAATATTATATTTAATATAATATTATTATTCTCATTCATTGCTCAAAATCCAAAATTAGGGTTTGGATTCCATATCTGATTTATCTTTCATATATAACATTAATTATTAAATGAGTTAAAATAATTAACTTAAATAATCTAAACTAAAATTCATATAATAAAACAGTACTTATAATAATCCCAATAATCATTTCATATGTTATTTAAACAATATAAAAATCATATTTCATAGAAAATTAATAATAAGGACATTTCTACAATAAAATTAATTATTATAAGAATATACATTATAATGATAAAAAATTCTAAAATAAAATTATTTAAAATTATTCATGTAATAAAAAAATTTTATTTATCACATAAATACATACACATTACTTGGCACATATTCCCTTCTTTAAAATAAAATATAAAAAAAAAATTATATGCAAAATTTCTCACTTATTTATATAGAAAATATCGGGTTATTACATTCGCCCTCCCTTATAAAGATTTCGTCCCCGGAATCACCGTATTAAAACTCATACATACAAGGGTACATAGCCTACGCAATCATTGCAAATAGATCTCGATCATAATTGATCGAACAAATCTTTAACTATTCATATAAAACTGGTCTATCTGGTTAAACGAAAGTTTGATTTTCTAAAAGAACTCAAATTCCTCCTTCAAAAATTTCTTTATTACATAATTTGCTATAAATAGGAAAATCATATATATACGAAAATAGCAGTTATTCGAATCCTACCTGGAGTTCCATTTCCAGCTGCCATAGTATCCTGGACCGTCATGTTGAAGACTCTCGCGGTTGCTTTTGTTGGTTTGTTGGTTGAAGTCGGTCCTGTGATTGCCAAGGTCCCGCTGCCTTTTCCCGTGATTACACTCCCTGCCTCCATTTTCCACTTTAGACAATCCTTCACCTTATGTTCCATCGACCCACACAGAAAACACCTACTGTTTATCCTTGGGTTGGGGCAGTTGGGAGAAATATGGCCCTCCTGTCCGCACTTGTAACATACAAACATACCCTTCAGACACTCACCAGAGTGATTCTTCCCACAGTTTCCACACTAAACTACCTGCTTCTTCACACCTTCCTGTTTCACCTGAACATTCCCAGAAAAATTCCCTTTTCTTTTCTCACCCCTATTTCCACTATTACCTTCCACCTTCACAGCTCCTCATGCCTTGCCTTTGCTCTTCTTCTCCTTGTTGTAGAGGCTCATGGCCTCACTCCCCTCCTTGGCTATAATAGCCTTTTCCATAAGTGCTGCAAAATTATTGATCTGCAACACCGCCACCTTGTTGTAGAGTCAGGGTTTTAAGCCCAGCTCAAACCTCCTTGCCTTCCTATCCTCCGTATCAGCTTGATGCGGAGAGAACCTAGCCAACTCATTAAACTTTGGGGCATACTCCGCAACAGTCATGTTCTCCAACTTTAATTCTAGAAATTTCACCTCCTTCCTAGCCTGCATATTAGCTGAGAGATAGTTTTCGAAAAATAGAGTTTTAAACCTAGCCCAAGTAACTACTCCTTCTCCTGCCCTAGTTTGATTTTCCTCCCACCAAAAGTTAGCCTCTCCCTTCATCATATAAGTGACAAAAGTGGTCTTTTACCCCTCATCTACCCTAGCAATTATGAATGTCTTTTCTATCTCGTTAACCCATGTCTGGGCTTCTATAAGGTCAGCTGATCCCCTGAATTCTAGGGGTCCAACTGCCTTGAAGTCTTTAAATTTTGCCAATCGATTGTCTGGCTGGTTCCCTGTGGCTGGTATTTCCTACTGCATAGCCTGAGCTATCATGTTTGCAAAGTTTTGCATCGGGTCTTGCTGTTGTCCCCCAACATTATTGACAAATTCTTCTGCCCTTTGATTTCGTGTTTGACGTCTTCGCAGCATTATCTGATTACTTAAAATCATAAATTTAACTTACATTCTAAACCTTATTGTATAAGTGTAACATGTAACACGAAGGTTTATACAAAACTTATTTCATTAATTAAACATAGATTCGTATTTATTAATTAAAAGTACTTTACATAACGTAGCACATACTGCTATCCCTTTGTGACCACAAAAGTCGGGAATTACTGCGAATACTTACAAAAAAGTTGGGAATATTACATTACACACGTACATTATCAAGCATACATTATTAACTACTAATCCCACTTATTTCCTAAGTCACGGTCTTTCATCTTTCTTTTCCCCTTCTTGCTCGGAGCTGCACACGATTTGTTGCTTCTGGTTCCCATTTGATCAATTTAAATTTTAACCTTATCTTGTTCCTCCATAGTTTCCATTAACGCTTTTCGCAACTGACTATGTAATAGCCTTTCTATTTCCCATTTCCCACAACTTTTCCAGAGAAGAAACCTGGTTCCTCAGATTCTGCACTTCTGTTGATGCTTGATCAGCTCCAATATCGGTGTCTGAATCACTATCTGTAAATTCCACCATTTTCGGATCTGGTACTACGTTTTATAATACCACCACCTCATCAAGGTTACTTGCACTGTGGCCTCTATTTCAGCTATTGGCTTTGATATTGGCCCCTTCTTTACGATCTGAGGGTATCATAATTCTTTTCCTCCTGACATCTACACACAAATTATCTTGATTAGCATATAGTATATACACACAGCAAACAATAATTTTATAAAAGTTATCTTTTATTTTGTTTAACGATGAATTTATTCAATTCATCTCCTTTTAAACTCTATATGAGTTATCTGTATTTTCAACGTTTTCCTCTGTTCTAAAGGTTATAGCCTAAGGTCTATCCCACCAAAGGTTTCTAACCCTAAAGCTTTGATACTAACTTGTGACGCCCCTAAATTCAGGTACTTGAAACCGAACTCGGTGCTTCACGATACCATTTCTATAAGCGAAATAATACAATAATAATAACAATAATATAGATACTAAACTTAATTTACATATGCATCAAAGTCTAGTCCCAGGTACGTGACCTTTAAACATTCATTACATCATAGATAATAAGAACATTGTCTTAATAAGCTTTAACTATTACACCGAATATCAAAAAACTCATTCGAACAGCTTTCCTTTCCCCTTGTTCCTGCATGATCCTTCAGGTTGATCATACTTAGCTGAAAACATTTAAATTTAAAGCAAGAATGTGCATTTGATTGCCCAGCAAGTAATAACAACAATAAATATTAGCTGAAAGGATTAAATATTTTCTTTGAATAACACTTGTACAACGAATCAACAGTTATGAAGTAAGCTGAACCAATAATAACAACATATCAATTCTACATCAAATTTTTGAAACTACGTACTGACTATAACTGGAGATTAGTCGACAGACTATGAACATTATTTTCTATTTTCGAAAAGGTTAAACAGAACTTCATCTGTATACCGTCATAACTTACAGGCACGGAGGTGATCAGCCCATTATGCCCTGTATTGATTAATACTTCATGTAAGAACGATATTATCGTTCATCTTATCCACCTTAGGTGTACAAAAGTTTTCCCATGTTTAGGATGTTCATACTTAGTCTGGAATCCGAACCAAAATAATCTGATTGGATACAATTAAGTTCTATCTTGTTCAATAATATTTTTAAGTTTTGTCTAGCCAAATCAAATAGTTTAGACAGCTTTTAAGTCAACGTATACATACTGGAAATCAATACTTATGCATCAACATGTGATTAAATACAATGATTATCCAAGTGGAGACACTTGTATAACCATATTTAGAAACTAACGAACAGAATAAATATCTGGATTATTCACTAATATTGTGTTGATAAACAATGATCGAATAATTTAAGAACTGGTATGAATATGAATATTTGGATACATAATCAATAACAATAGAGTTAATAATCTGGCACAATAATATGATTCTGAAACTTTCTTACTCATGTTCATTGCATAAAGGAAATACAAAGTTAGGATACATGTCTGAGTTGCTGCTTACAATAACGCAACTTATTTTTATCTTTTATATCCAAACCTATCATTAATAAGATCATTCGTTCGATTAGAATAATATATCATATCACATAATACTGCTTATTACAGTCAGCACATAACCTAATCACATTGTCATACATGTTTAACAGTCATTGATTCACAAACACATACGTATCTCGTCCAATTATCAAAGTTCTGATCAATTTCTGAAACACTTCGGTGTACCGACAACTTTATCAGGTAATTATCGAGTCTAAAACTCCATTCAGTAATTCAATAACTGAAAATATCAGTTATATTATTTTTAAATGACTTATAATAATTTTTAAATAATTTTTATAATTTATTATGATTTTTCAAACACTAGAATCATTATTAAATGATTTAAATATTAACCAATTCTATTATCATTAATATTTAATTAATATTAAATTATTAATGAAACCATTGCCAAAATATTAAAGTTATTTATAATAACTCAAATTATTTTTAAAGTGTTAATATTACCCTTAAATGATTTTTAAAATATTTAAAATTATTTTTAAATAATTACCATTAATATTTAAATATTAATGTATTATTCTTCAAAATATTAAAGTCATTTATTATAGCTTAAAATATTTTTTATTTATTTATATCCTTTTTAAATCAATAAAACTATTTTTAATTTATTTATTCAATATAATTATTAAATAAATCCAATATCATTAATATAAAATTATTAATTAAATCTACCTTTAAATATTAAAAGTTATATTTTATAACATTAAAATATTTTTAAACTATTTATTTTCATTTAAAATAATTTTTATAATATTAAAAATTATTTTTAATTAATTTATTTAATATAATTACTAAATAAATCTAATATCATTAATATTAAATAATTAATGAAATTGGTCTTAAAATATTAAAAGTTATGTTTTATAACTTAAAATTTTATTAAATACCTTATTATCATTTAAAATGATTTTTAATGCAATAAAATCATTTTTAATTAATTTATTTAATGCATTTGTTAAATAAATTAAATACAAATAATATCCAAATAAATATTAATATTTATGAAAAAATATGTCAAATTATTAAAAGTTAATTTTCATAACTTAAAATAATTTTTAAAATAATTTTTATAATTTTTAGAAATTATTTTTATAATTTTTAGAAATTATTTTCTATTTGTAAATGATTTTTAGAAATTAAATTAATTAATTTTAATAAGTCTGTCGCTAAAGCCCTTTGGCGACATTAAGTGTCGCCTTAGGTGTTCTTGAGAAATCCAGAACACTCAAAAGTAAGTTTAGAGTGACCATGTTTGACCATCAATAAATCAGTGTGAAATGTGTTTTTGGGCTAGCTAATGATTGAATCTTGTAGAACTAGTGTAACACTACATATAACAACCAATAACCAGGTTATACGTCATCACAATCGAAAGTTATTAAGCTTTGAACTAGCAGTCAGAACGTGTTAATCATATTTCTGGGCTGTCCAGAATTTTCAGTCATGGCCGGCCAACGCTTTTGTTGACATTATTTCAGTTAATCGGTTCATGTTATAGTTGTGTTAGACGTCGGGCCTTGTAGACTAACTAACAGGGTATCTAGTTTGATCATTGTTCAAGCCTAAACATCAACAATCTGTAAGATCTAAGGCATTAAAAAGGCTGTCAGACCTGTTCTTCATTTCTGGGTTACCTAGAAATGAAGAACAGATCGTGGGTCTTACTTTGAGCTTCCATTACATGATAGTCTTGTAATATTTTCATGATCTAATGATTTCAGTGCATAGCCAACATGTAACTTAAGAGATCTAATACAAAAAGTCAACAAAACAACAATAAAATCTACAGATCCGGATCGGTCAAACCTTGTCAGACGTTGCGTGCTTAATTTTCGGGAAATTCCAGAAATCAGTTTTCGTGATTTTTTATACAACTTTGACCAGTCACTACATTAAATCTACAAGTTATTTAGATGAGCTAGAAGCTTTAAACTGTAGTCCATATACCCTATTACGATTGTATTACAACAACAAAACAACTAACAACAGAACGATTTAGGCCCATGAACTTGCTGTCAGAGCTTTTTGGGCAAGTTCACGGCTGCCCTGATTTCATACGGTTAATTCCGGTCAACGTGGTTTGACCACGAATATCTTGAGTTTTAGACACGATCTGACCCTGTTTCCAATTCCAGATCATAGTCCATATAACAAAGAACATATCCTTAACATAAAATACACATAACACTTAAAATAGAAAGATCTAGGGTCTCTGACATTTGTTGTCAGACCACAGTTTTAAAATTTTCCAGATTTTGAAAAATGACAAATCCGAGCCTCTAGATGTTATGGATCTAACATCTAGCAACCCAAATCACTTTATTAGACTCCATACAACATATTTAACACAAAAATTTTAACATCTAAAACCAAATTAAAGATCAGATTTCTTTTAGGGTTCATACCTTTTTATAAACAAATTTTTGATTCTTAGCTTCTTGATCTGTTATGGGTGATCTAGGAGTTTCATGTGGGACTGAAATACTAATGAATTTCGGAGGTTAGGAGAGAGAGAGAGAGAGAGAGAGAGAGGGGGGGTTCAGAAATAGATAGCAAATATGCAAAATACATGAACTTTCTCGCTCTTAAATCTTATCTATAACTTGTATGCAACGTATTTGGATGTTTAGATGGCTGATAGTTGGAGTATTATAGCTCCTAGGTAGACTAGGGTGGCTTGTCAAGATTTTGCTAGCAATTATTCACCAAATGGGACAAAAAGGGTATAATGGTCATTTGCATTTTAATTTTAAGGGTATTCTTGTCCAGGGTACTAAAATCTAGGGTTTAATCACTAGATTTTAAACCTTAAAGTTTCTCAATTAATTTCTACGGTTTGAAAAATTATAATTAAAGTGTAATAAAATTTTAATTAAAACACACTAATTAAAATTAGGGTTTTAATAGAAATTAGGGTTTTAAAAATTAGGGTTCATTAATATCATTAGGGTTCTCAAATTAACAATCCAATTTACGCAAATAATAATTAGGGTTTCTAATTTTAGCAATTAGGGTTGCTAATTAGCAAATTAGGGTTTGTAATTTTAATTAGGATTTCCAAATATTAATTAGGGTTTTCCTAATTAATAGAAATTCTATAATATGCAACATAATTCATATAACACAATTTCTGACCGATCTTAAACTCCAGTTTTGAGTTTCCAATTATGGTTTATGACAGTAATACTAAGGTTTGACGTGATACACCATCATTGACTAACTATTATCAGTCTACACATATATAGTATATTTAATAAAACATTATTATTCTCATTCATTGCTCAAAATCCAAAATTAGGGTTTGGATTCCATATCTGATTTATCTTTCATATATAACATTATTAAACAAGTTAAAATAATTAACTTAAATAATCTGAACTAAAATTCATATAATAAAATAGTAATTATAATAATCCCAACAATCATTTCATATGTTATTTAAACAATATAAAAATCATATTTTCATAGAAAATAAATAATAAGGACATTTCTACAATAAAATTAATTATTATAAGAATATACCTTATAATGATTAATAATTCTAAAATAAAATTATTTGAAATTATTCATGTAATAAAAAAAATTTACTTATTACATAAATACATACACATTACTTGGCACATATTCCCTTCTTTAAAATAAAATTAAAAAAAATTTATATGCAAAATTTCTCATTTATTTATATAGATAATATCGGGTTATTACATTCATCCTCCCTTATAAAATTTCGTCCCCGGAATCACCGTATTAAAACTCATACATACAATGGTACATAGCCTACGCAATCATTGCGAATAGATCTCGATCATAATCGATCGAATAAATCTTTAACTATTCATATAAAACTGGTCTATCTGGTTAAACGAAAGTTTGATTTTCTAAAAGAACTCAAATTCCTCCTTCAAAAATTTCTTTATTACATAATTTGCTATAAATAGGAAAATCATATATATACGAAAATAATAGTTATTCGAATCCTACCTGGAGTTCCATTCCCAGCTGCCACAGTATCCTGGATCGTCATGTTGAAGACTCTCGCGGTTGCTTTTGTTGGTTTGTTGGTTGAAGTCGGTCCTGTGATTGCCAAGGTCCCGCTGCCTTTTCCCGTGATTACACTCCCTGCCTCTATTTTCCACTTTAGACAATCCTTCACCTTATGTTCCATCGACCCACACAGAAAACACCTACTATTTATCCTTGGGTTGGGGCAGTTGGGAGAAATATGGCCCTCCTGTCCTCACTTGTAACATACAAACATACCCTTCAGACACTCACCAGAGTGATTCGTCCCACAGTTCCCACACTAAACTACTTGCTTCTTCACACCTTCCTGTTTCACCTGAACATTCCCAGAAAAATTCTCTTTTCTTTTCTCACCCCTATTTCCACTATTACCTTCCACCTTCACAGCTCCTCCTACCTTGCCTTTGCTCTTCTCCTCCTTGTTGTAGAGGCTCATGGCCTCACTCCCCTCCTCGGCTACAATAGCCTTTTCCATGAGTGCTGCAAAAGTATTGATCTGCAACACCGCCACCTTGTTGTAGAGCCAGGGTTTTAAGCCCAGATCAAACCTCCTTGCCTTCCTATCTTCCGTATCAATTTGATGCGAAGTGAACCTAGCCAACTCATTAAACTTTACGGCATACTCCGCAACAGTCATGTTCTCCTACTTTAATTCTAGAAATTTCACCTCCTTCCTAGCCTGCATATTTGCTGATAGATAGTTTTCAAAAAATAGAGTTGTAAACCTAGCCCAAGTAACTACTCCTTCTCCTGCCCTAGTTTGATTTTCCTCCCACCAAAAGTTAGCCTCCCCCTTCATCATATAAGTGGCAAAAATGGTCTGTTACCCCTCATCTACCCTAGTAATTATGAATGCCTTTTCTATCTCGTTAACCCATGTCTGGGCTTCTATAGGGTCAACTGATCCCCTGAATTCTAGGGGTCCTACTGCCTTGAAGTATTTAAATTTTGCCAATCGATTGTCTGGCTGGTTCCCTGCGGCTGGTATTCCCTACTGCATAGCCTGATCTACCATGTTTGCAAAGTTTTGCATCGGGTCTTGCTGTTGTCCCCCAGCGTTGTTGACAGATTCTTTTGCCCTTTGATTTCGTGTTCGACATCTTCGCAACATTATCTGATTACTTAAAATCATAAATTTAACTTACATTTTAAAACTTATTGTATAAGTGTAACATGTAACACGAAGATTTATACAAAACTTATTCCATTAATTAAACATAGATTCGTATTTATTAATTCAAAGTACTTTACATAACGTAGCACATACTGCTATCCCTTTGTGACCACAAAAGTCGGGAATTACTGCGATAACTTACACAAAAGTTGGGAATATTACATTACACATGCACATTATCAAACATACATAATTAACTACTAATCCCACTTATTTCCTATGTAACGGTCTTTCATCTTTCTTTTACCCTTCTGGCTCGGAGCTGCACACGATTTGTTGCTTCTGGTTCCCATTTGCTCAATTTGAATTTTAAGTTTATCTTGTTCCTCCATAGTTTTCATTAACGCTTTTCGCAACTGACTGTTTAATAGCCTTTCTATTTCCCACAACTTTTCCAGAGAAGAAACCTGGTTCCTCAGATTATGCACTTCTGTTGATGCTTGATCAGTTCCAACTTCAGTGTCTGAATCACTATCTGTCAGTTCCACTATTTTTAGATCTGGTACTACGTTTTCCAATACCATCACCTCATTAAGATTGCTTGCACTGTGAGCCTCTATTTCAGCTATTGGCTTTGATATTGGCCCCTTCTTTACGATCTGAGGGTATCCTAATTCTTTTCCTCCTGACATCTACATACAAATTATCCTGATTAGCATATAGTATATACACACAGCAAATAATAATTTTATAAAAGTTATCTTTTATTTTATTTAACGATAAATTTATTCAATTCATATCCTTTTAAACTCTATATGAGTTATCTGCATTTTCAACATTTCCCTCTGTTCTAAGGTTATAGTCTAAGGTCTATCCCACCTAAGATTTCTAACCCTAAAGCTTTGATACAAACCTGTGACGCCCCCAAATTCAGGTACTTGAAACCCGAACTCGGTGCTTCACGATACCAATTCTATGAGCGGAATAATACAATAATAATAAGAATAATATAGATACCAAACTTAATTTACATATGCATCAAAGTTTACTCCCAGGTACGTGACCTTTAAACATTAATTACATCATAGATAATAAGTAACATTGTCTTAATAAGCTTTAACTATTACACAGAATATCATAAAACTCATTCGAACAGCTTTCCTTTTCCCTTATTCTTGCCTGATCCTTCGGGTTGATTATACTTAGCTGAAAATATTTAAATTTAAAGCAAGAATGAGCATTTGATTGCCCAGCAAGTAATAACAACAATAAATATTAGCTGAAAGGATTAAATATTTTCTTTGAATGACACTTCTACAATGAATCAACAGTTGTGAAGTAAGCTGAACCAATAATAACAACATATCAATTCTATATCAAATTTTTGAAACTACATACTGACTATAACTGGAGATTAGTCGACAGACTATGAACATTGTTTTCTATTTTCGAAAAGGTTAAACAGAACTTCATTTGTATACCGTCATAACTTACAGGCACGGGGGTATAATAACGCAACTTAGTTTTATCTTTTATATCCAAACCTATCATTAATAAGATCATTCATTCGATTAGAATAATATATCATATCACATAATAATGCTTATTACAGTCAACACATAACCTAATCACATTGTCATACATGTTTAACAGTCATTGATTCACAAACACATACGTATCTCGTCCAATTATATAAGTTCAGATCAATTTCTGAAACACTTCGGTATACCGACAGCTTTATCGGGTAATTATTGAGTCCAAAACTCTATTCAGTAATTCAATAACTGTAAATATCAGTTATATTATTTTTAAATGACTTATAATAATTTTTAAATAATTATTATAATTTATTATGATTTTTCAAACATCGAAATCATTATTAAATGATTTAAATATTAACTAATTCCATTATCATTAATATTTATTTAATATTAAATTATTAATGAAACCGTTGCCAAAATATTAAAGTTATTTATAATAACTCAAAATATTTTTAAAGTGTTAATATTACTCTTAAATAATTTTTAAAACATTTAAAATTTTTTTAAAATAATTACCATTAATATTTAAATATTAATGTATTATTCATCAAAATATTAAAGTCATTTATTATAACTTAAAATATTTTTAATTTATTTATATCCTTTTTAAATAATTTTTAAATCAATAAAACCATTTTTAATTTATTTATTCAATATAATTATTAAATAAATCCAACATCATTAATATAAAATTATTAATGAAATTTACCTTTAAATATTAAAAGTTATATTTTATAACTTAAAATATTTTAAAACTATTTATTTTCATTTAAAATGATTTTTATAATATTAAAAATCATTTTTAATTAATTTATTTAATATAATTACTAAAAAATATAATATCATTAATATTAAATAATTAATGAAATTGGTCTTAAAATATTAAAAGTTATGTTTTATAACTTAAAATATTATTAAATACCTTATTACCATTTAAAATAATTTTTAATACAATAAAATCATTTTTAATTAATTTATTTAATGCATTTGTTAAATAAATTAAATACCAATAATATCCAAATAAATATTAATATTTAAAAAAAATATGTCAAATTATTAAAAGTTAATTTTCATAACTTAAAATTATTTTTAAAATTATTTTTGTAATTTTCAGAAATTATTTTCTATTTTTAAATGATTTTTTGAAATTAAATTAATTAATTTTAATAAGTCTGTCGCTAAAGCCGTTTGGCGACAGTAAGTGTCGCCTTAGGTGTTCTTGAGAAACCCAAAACACTCAAAAGTCAGTTTCGCGTGACCATGTTTGACCATCAATAAATCAGTGTAAAATATGTTTTTGGGCTAGCTAATGATTGAATCTAGTAGAACTAGTGTACCACTACATGTAACAACCAATAACCAGGTTATACATCATCACAATCGAAAGTTATTAAGCTTTGAACTAGCTATAAGAACGTGTTCATCGTATTTCTGGGTTGCCCGGAATTTTCAGTCATGGCCGGTCAACGCTTTTGTTGACCTTATTTTAGTTAATCGGTTCATGTTATAGTGGTGTTAGATGTCGGGCCTTGTAGACTAACTAACAAGGTATCTAGTTTGATCATTGTTCAAGCCTAAACATCAACAATCTGTAAGATCTAAGGCATTAAAAAGGCTGTCAAAGCTGTTCTTCATTTTTGGGTTACCCAGAAATGAAGAACAGATCGTGGGTCTTACTTTGAGCTTCCACTACATGCTAGTTTTGTAATATTTTCATGATCTAATGATTTCAATGCATAGCCAACATGTAACTTAAGAGAACTAATACAAAAAGTCAACAAAACAACAATAAAATCTACAGATCCGGATCGGTCAAACCTTGTCAGACGTTGCGTGCTTGATTTTTTGAAAATTCCAGAAATCAGTTTTCATGATTTTTTATACAACTCTGACTAGTCACTAAATTAAATCTACAAGTTATTTAGATGAGCTAGAAGCTTCAAACTATAGTCCATATACCCTATTACGATGGTATTACAACAACAACAACAAAACAACTAACAACAGAAAGATCTGGGCCCATGAACTTGCTGTCAGAGCTTTCTGGGCAAGTTCATGGCTGCCTAGATTTCATACGGTCAATGCCGTTCAACTTAGTTTGACCACGAATATCTTGGGTTTTATGTGACAACCCCAAAATAGGTCCATTCCTTCCAACCTATTCTGAGTCGCCAAATATATGGTACAGAAAACAACTACAACTTTATTACAACAATTGTCGTGCAAAATACAACAACACATATGATGTGAATTTGGATACAAATATATACCAAATGTGACTCATGTCCCAACCGTGGACAGCACCTCACAATGACACCTTACATAAAGGTATAGTCAAAAACTGTTTTAGAAATTAAAATCTTTGGGAAGTGCTCGAGGAAACCTTCGTACATGGGAGGCCATGCTTCCGAGTTATAATAGATATCATATGTCCAAAGAATTATCCTTGGTTGACCTAATAGACCCCAAAGAAAAATAAGAAGATTACTATCATATTCTTCCCAATGATGAGTCTTCTCTTGACATATCATTATCTCCACTGTCTCTAATTGAGAATTATACTCCAAACAAACACCAAGATTATATAGGTAGTGCTTGTAGATATACTCCGTAAGTGAATGTACACAACCCTATCTTATGATGACACGAGATTGTATGTTGTTAGACATCTTGTATTATAGTGGCAAAACACCCTTCCAACGTTGGGTACACCTTACCCTATTGGATTCACCAAATATAACTATTAAATGAACTTTTCTATACTGCTTAGGGAGAGCTCCACAGTTAGAGACCACCGTTCTATTCCCTTGTTACCCTCGCTCGACCCAGCTACACTCTTATTACCGGAAAAGGAATTGTGAAGCAAAAGGGTGAGCATAACTAGCCCAGTAAAGAATATCATGACTAAAGATAAATAAATTATCAATAGTTTTCATCAGTAATAAATCAGAGATTTAGAACATATGGTAGATGATAAAAAATTTCAACCATAGTTGCAGCGGAACAAGCAATCCATTAGAAGAGTCAAATAGACTACAAAGTCTATTATCTTCTCCATGTTAAAAATCCACCAATAATATTTTATCCCTGTAACATCAATCAACAATTCTGGTCCACAATCATATGAATAACTCATAATCATAATTGTAATTCTAAATTCCTCTTCTCATCCAGGACAAAGATAATTTTCATCACCTGAAATATCAAACATCATGGTTATACCAAATCACAGTTCATGTTCATAATCATACTAATAAATTCATCTTCGCACTTCGGCCAAAGATATTCATCAACAAACCATCTTTGCACTACGGGCCAAAGTTATTCAACAATAGTTCATCTTCGCACTACAAGTCAAAGATATTCATCAATAATTCATCTTTGCACTACAGGCCAAAGATATTCATCAACAGTTCATCTTTGCACTACAGGCCAAAGATATTCATATCTCAAATAAATATATAATCATTTCAGAATTTATATAAACAATAATTATAACCATGTTGATCAATTCACCTTTACACTTAAGCTAAAGATATTCAGTTATAAATTCAATGGTCATGATCATACCAGTCAACAATTCAACTTTGCACTACTGGCCAAAGAGAACTCATAGTCATGATCGTACCAACAATCTACCCATCTTTACACTCAAGTGAAAGAGAATTTCAACATCAAAGTAATAAAAATGTTATATATGATAATAAAAACAATATGATCAAAATATAGATTTAATTTCAAGAGTAATATTCATAATTAACTATAATTTGGTCAGAAAAAGAAACTAATTTTGCCGTGAATAGTAACTCATGAATAGTAACTCCGACACAAAAAGGTAGAAATTTCACAATAAAATTCATACCAATATTTCGGTATAATGATATTGAAATATTAACATTTCTTAAATTTATAAACAATTTATTTAAATTATTTACACTTTACTAAATAATGCATTTAATCATCCTAAAATGCCAAACTCATAAGATTTCATTACCAATAACCAAAACCCTCATCAAAAATCTGCATATATCTCATATAGGATTCTCAAGCCATAAAATCCTATTTTTCAATTTTCTTACTTCACATAACATATTTAATTCATTTACTCATAACTAGTCTATTTTTATGAAAAATACCAAATCAGTTCTAAAAATATTTCTTTTCAAGGATTTAGCATAATATAGTCCCATAGTGAACATATATTTTTGTCAAAATTTTTAAAAGTCATTTACTATTTTTCATATGGCCAAAACAGCCGAATATTTAGACATTTATCAAAAATTATAATTTTATCTAAAAATTCTGAAATTCACAGAGTATACTCCTATCATATACATATACTCCCAAATTTTTTTTTATCAATTTAAGAGTTAACCACAAGGAGTTATAAGCGGTTACTTTTAAAATAGTCTTTCCCCATAAAATTCATAACTCTTAATCTATACATCCAAAAATCATCATTTTTGGACACAATCAATAAAAACTCATTAAAATATCATTTCAATTTTTTCCAGAATTTTCTGAAGGTCAGAAGAATTACGAACTGAAAAACATAATAATCTTTAAAATCCTTTACTATCCCTTGCAAAGCCGAAGGAAACTTGCACTGAATAACAACTCTCAAAGTATCTAAATACTCACAAAATATGTTTCATAATACAGAGAGAGAAAGAGAGAAAGCTTATGTTTCTGGTGTGATTTTCAATTCTAACTTAGCCCTCTATTTATAGGAAAATATTAGCACGCCGAAGCAGACTTAACCTGTAACCTGATGGCTTTACCTGCTACTATTCCCACCAACCATATTTGAATAAAAATCTCAGCACATTTCTTCACCAACCAAGAGTGGGGCCTACCAATTTTAGAATTTTCTACCAAAATGATTAACTCCGAAAATTTAACAATTTATGAACCAGTCATCTCGTAAAATTCATAACAAATCATACATTCATTTTTAACGGTTCAAAATTTGTGGACATATACTCAACTTATATATGTATAACATATCCAAAAATTACCACGATCCAACGGTCGGATTAAAAATTATAACCCCCGCAAAATATCTCAAAAACCCTAATTTGATTTTCAATACCTCCGTTCCGACCAAAATACAGATAAAATACCTCAACATTAACTCCTTCATTTTTAACCACAAAAATATATCCCTCATTTATATCCACATAAAATAAATATTTCCTTATCATATGAATCAATAATTAATTATTCACAAATAATATTACAGAATCACAATAATGACAACCAGACAGTTCCCAGGAAAGAGGGGGCTTTCCGATAAGGATTTCTCTTTACTGGCGCGCAATTAGGTGACCAAACCTCTCCTTATACAGAACTTTCTAGACATTGCCAATAATGTTATCTAATAATATTATTCAAATAATATGAATTATTGATCTGATAATGGAAAATACTGTGCAGTGACAATTATTGAGCAACAATAATATAAAATATCAACGCAGTAATTATTGAATCAATAAAATAAAATATTGAACAGTAATTACTGTAACAATTATTGAGTAGTGCCTTCTTACGTAAGAATCAATAATTGGTGCAATACCGTGTGCTACTGTACAATAACGCGTATTACTGTATTTTAACCACCGGGTATTCCAACAGTGTTAACGGTAACAACTACGCCGTTATTTGTAAAAACTCAAATTTGTCATTTTCTTCATCCGACATTTATTCTGTTATGGGGCCCAAAAATGGTTGCGCCGTCGTACGAATATTCCCCGACAGAAAGAATATTCCACGACCAAACGAATATTTCCCGACAACAATGAATATTTTATAACCACTTGTTTATTTTGAAAAATTTTCACATTTCAACCATAACTTTAACTTTTTATCAATTTAACCATTTACTGAATTGTAATTATAAGAAAAATTGAATACTTTTATTTCATAAAATTCGGGGTCTTACAATCTCCCCTCCTTATGAAATTTCGTCCCCGAAATTTACGTACCTGGTATTTCAAAGAGTTGAGAATACCTTGCTTTCATTTCAGATTTCATCTTCCATGTCATAATGATATCTCCGATGCTCATCTCCTATATTTCAGTTATCATTCTAGAATACAGCTTCAAAATAAGGGTTAATTTAATAAATTAACATATCACATAATATCCCGATATTATGACTGACCAACAAATAAGCTTAGGTAGGACACACTAGCGAAGGATTTACTCATCTCTCTCTTCCTAGTTATATTTCACAATCTCCGCCAGAGACCATATCCCTAAGCTCTGATACCAGAATGTAACGACCCCAAAATAGGTCCATTCCATCCAACTTATTCTGAGTCGCCAAATACATGGTACAGAAAACAACTACAACTTTAGTACAACAATTGTCGTGCAAAATACAATAACACATATGTTGTGAGTTTGGATACAAATATATACCAAATGTGACTCATGTCCCAACCGTGGACAGCACCTCACAATGACACCTTACATAAAGGTATAGTCAAAAACTATTTTAGAAATTAAAATCTTTGGGAAGTGCTCAAGAAAACTTTCGTACATGGGAGGCCATGCTTCCAAGTTATGATAGATATCATATGTCCACAGAATTATCCTTGGTTGACCTAATAGACCCCAAAGAAAAATAAGAAGATTACTATCATATTCTTCCCAACGATGAGTCTTCTCTTGACATATCATTATCTCCACTGTCTCTAATTGAGAATTATACTCCAAACAAACACCAAGATTATATAGGTAGTGCTTGTAGATATACTCCGTAAGTGAATGTACACAACCCTGTCTTATGATGACACGAGATTGTATGTCGTTAGACATCTTGTATTATAGTGGCAAAACACCCTTCCAACGTTGGGTACACCTAACCCTATTGGATTCACCAAATATAACTATTAAATGAACTTTTCTATACTGCTTAGGGAGAGCTCCACAGTTAGAGACCACCGTTCTATTCCCTTGTTACCCTCGCTCGACCCAGCTACACTCTTATTACCTGAAAAGGAATTGTGAAGCAAAAGGGTGAGCATAACTAGCCCAGTAAAGAATATCATGACTAAAGATAAATAAATTATCAATAGTTTTCATCAGTAATAAATCAAAGATTTAGAACATATGGTAGATGATAAAAATTTTCAACCATAGTTGTAGCGGAACGAGCAATCCATTAGAAGAGTCAAATAGACTACAAAGTCTATTATCTTCTCCATGTTAAAAATCCACCAACAATATTTTATCCCTGTAACATCAATCAACAATTCTGGTCCACAATCATATGAATAACTCATAATCATAATTGTAATTCTAAATTCCTCTTCTCATCCAGGACAAAGATAATTTTTATCACCTAAAACATCAAACATCATGGTTATACCAAATCACAGTTCATGTTCATAATCATACTAATAAATTCATCTTCGCACTTCGGCCAAAGATATTCACCAACAAACCATCTTTGCACTATGGGCCAAAGATATTCAACAACAATTCATCTTCGCACTACAAGCCAAAGATATTCATCAATAATTCATCTTTTCACTACAGGCCAAAGATATTCATCAATAGTTCATCTTTGCACTACAGGCCAAAGATATTCATATCTCAAATAAATATATAATCATTTCAGAATTTATATAAACAATAATTATAACCATTTTGATCAATTCACCTTTACACTTAAGCTAAAGATATTCAGTTATAAATTCAATGGTCATAATCATACCAGTCAATAATTCAACTTTGCACTACTAGCCAAAGAGAACCCATAGTCATGATCATACCAACAATCTACCCATCTTTGCACTCAAGTGAAAGAGAATTTTAACATCAAAGTTATAAAAATGTTATATATGATAATAAAAATAATATGATCAAAATATAAATTTAATTTCAAGAGTAATATTCATAATTAACTATAATTTGGTCAGAAAAAGAAACTAATTTTGTCGTGAATAGTAACTCGTGAATAGTAACTCGTGAATAGTAACTCATGAATAGTAACTCATGAATAGTAACTCCGACACAAAAAGGTAGAAATTCCACAATAAAATTCATATCAATATTTCGGTATAATGATATTGAAAGAATAACATTTCTTAAATTTATAAACAATTTATTTAAATTGTTTACACTTTACTAAATAATGCATTTAATCATCCTAAAATGCCAAACTCATAAGATTTCATTACCAATAACCAAAACCCTCATCAAAAATCTGCATATACCTCATATAGGATTCTCAAGCCATAAAATCCTATTTTTCAATTTTCTTACTTCACATAACATATTTAATTCATTTACTCATAACTAGTCTATTTTTAGGAAAAATATCAAATCAGTTCCAAAAATATTTCTTTTTAGGGATTTAGCATAATATAGTCCCATAGTGAACATATATTTTTGTCAGAATTTTTAAAAGTCATTTACTATTTTTCATATGGCCAAAACAGCCGAATATTTAGACATTTATCAAAAATTGTACTTTTATCTAAAAATTCTGAAATTCACAGAGTATACTCTTATCATATACATATACTCCTAATAAAAATTTTATCAATTTTAGAGTTAACCACAAGGAGTTATAAGCGGTTACTTTTAAAATAGTCTTTTCCTGTAAAATTCATAACTCTTAATCTATACATCCAAAAATCACCATTTTTAGACACAATCAATAAAACTCATCAAAATATCATTTTAATTTTTTCCAGAATTTTCTGAAGGTCAAAAGAATTACGAACTGAAAAATATAATAATCCTTAAAATCCCTTACCTCAAAAGTGCAGTATTTCTGACTGGAATGCAAAGCCGAAGGAAACTTGCACTGAATAACAACTCTCAAAGTATCTAAATACTCACAAAATATGCTTCATAATATGGAGAGAGAAAGAGAGAAAGCTTATGTTTCTGGTGTGATTTTGAATTCTAACTTAGCCCTCTATTTATAGGAAAATATTAGCACGCCGAAGCAGACTTAACCTGCAACCTGATGGCTTTACCTGCTACTATTCTCACCCACCATATTTGAATAAAAATCTCAGCACATTTCTTCACCAACCAAGAGTGGGGCCCACCAATTTTAGAATTTTCTACCAAAATGATTAACTCCGAAAATTTAACAATTTATGAACCAGTCATCTCGTAAAATTCATAACAAATCATACATTCATTTTTAACGGTTCAAAATTTGTGGACATATACTCAACTTATATATGTATAACATATCCAAAAATTACCACGATCCAACGGTCGGATTAAAAATTATAACCCCCGCAAAATATCTCAAAAACCCTAATTTGATTTTCAATACCTCCGTTCCGACCAAAATACAGATAAAATACCTCAACATTAACTCCTTCATTTTTAACCACAAAAATATATCCCTCATTTATATCCACATAAAATAAATATTTC
Source organism: Panax notoginseng (assembly GCA_016801055.1). Taxonomy (NCBI): domain Eukaryota; kingdom Viridiplantae; phylum Streptophyta; class Magnoliopsida; order Apiales; family Araliaceae; genus Panax; species Panax notoginseng. Next base: position 115,010,787 of record CM029019.1, read on the forward strand.
CTTATTATATGAATCAATAATTAATTATTCACAAATAATATTACAGAATCACAATAATGACAACCAGACAGTTCCCAGGAAAGAGGGGGCTTTCCGATAAGGATTTCTCTTTACTGGCACGCAATTAGGTGACCAAACCTCTCCTTATACAGAACTTTCTAGACATTGCCAATAATGTTATCTAATAATATTATTCAAATAATATAAATTATTGATCTGATAATGGAAAATACTGTGCAGTGACAATTATTGAGCAACAATAATATAAAATATCAACGCAGTAATTATTGAATCAATAAAATAAAATATTGAACAGTAATTACTGTAACAATTATTGAGTAGTGCCTTCTTACGTAAGAATCAATAATTGGTGCAATACCGTGTGCTACTGTACAATAACGCGTATTACTGTATTTTAACCACCGGGTATTCCAACAGTGTTAACGGTAACAACTACGCCGTTATTTGTAAAAACTCAAATTTGTCATTTTCTTCATCCGACATTTATTCTGTTATGGGGCCCAAAAATGGTTGCGCCGTCGTACGAATATTCCCCGACAGAAAGAATATTCCACGACCAAACGAATATTTCCCGACAACAATGAATATTTTATAACCACTTGTTTATTTTGAAAAATTTTCACATTTCACCCATAACTTTAACTTTTTATCAATTTAACCATTTACTGAATTGTAATTATAAGAAAAATTGAATACTTTTATTTCATAAAATTCGGGGTCTTACATTTTAGACACGATCTGACCCTGTTTCCAGTTCCAGATCATAGTCCACATAACAAAGAACACATCCTTAACATAAAATACACAAAACACTTAACAAAGAAAGATCTAGGGGCTCTAACATTTGTTGTCAGACCACAGTTTTAAAATTTTTCAAATTTTGAAAAATGACAAATCCGAGCCTCTAGATGTTATGGATCTAATATCTAGCAACCCAGATCACTTTATTAGACTCCATACAACATATTTAACACAAAGATTTTAACATCTAACGCCAGATTAAAGATCAGATTTTTTTTTAGGGTTCATACCTTTTTATGAACAAATTTTTTATTCTTAGCTTCTTGATCTGTTATGGGTGATCTAGGAGCTTCATGTGGGACTGAAATACTAATGAATTTCGGAGGTTAGGAGAGAGAGAGAGTTGGTTGAGAGATAGATAACAAATATGCAAAATACATGAACTTTCTCTCTCTTAAATCTTATCTATAACTTGTATGCAATGTATTTGGATGTTTAGATGGCTGATAGTTGGAGTATTATAACTCCTAGGTAGACTAGGGTGGGTTGTCAAGATTTTGCTAGCAAATATTCACCAAATGGGACAAAAAGGGTATAATGGTCATTTGCATTTTAATTTTAAGGGTATTCTTGTCCAAGGTACTTAAATCTAGGGTTTAATCACTAGATTTTAAACCGTAAAGTTTCTCAATTAATTTCTAGGGTTTAAAAAACTATAATTAAAGTGTAATAAAATTTTAATTAAAATACACTAATTAAAATTAGGAATTTTAATATAAATTAAGGTTTTAAAAATTAGGGTTCCTTAATATCATTAGGGTTCCCAAATTAACAATTCAATTTACTAAAATAATAATTAGGGTTTTTAATTTTAGCAATTAGGGTTTCTAATTAGCAAATTAGGGTTTTCAAATATTAATTAGGATTTTCCTAATTAACAAAAATTCTATAATATGCAACATAATTCATATAACACAATTTCTGACCGATCTCAAGCTCCAGTTTTGAGTTTTCAATTATGGGTTATGACAGTAATACTAGGGTTTGTCGTGATACACCATCATTGACTAACTATTATCAGTCTACACATATACTGTATATATTTATAACACTGAAAAATAATATTATATTTAATATAATATTATTATTCTAATTCATTGCTCAAAATCCAAAATTAGGGTTTGAATTCCATATCTGATTTATCTTTCATATATAACATTATTAAATAAGTTAAAATAATTAACCTAAATAATCTAAACTAAAATTCATATAATAAAATAGTAATTATAATAATCCCAATAATCATTTCATATGTTATTTAAACAATATAAAAATCATATTTTCATAGAAAATAAATAATAAGGACATTTCTACAATAAAATTAATTATTATAAGAATATACCTTATAATGATCAATAATTCTAAAATAAAATTATTTGAAATTATTCATGTGATAAAAAAAATTTATTTATCACATAAATACATACACATTACTTGGCACATATTCCCTTCTTTAAAATAAAATAAAAAAAATTTGTATGTAAAATTTCTTATTTATTTATATAGAAAATATCGGGTTATTACATATACATATTCAATGTATGCTCAATTAGGCCAAAATCAAACCAATATTTTACAAATTGCACAATTTCAGTACCCAAAATTGACATATGAAATCACTATACATATTTATGCATTTCAGAAAAAAAATTGCAAATAAGAAAACTTTTGAACCTGTAATGCAAAAATTTGACCGAATGGCCAAAACGACATAAGCTTACACCGCCGTGAAGATCGTACACCGCAGTGAAGGTCGTCCACCACCAACCGAAGGTAGCAGTGGAGTGGATGGGAGGTAGGCATTGGAATGGGAGGTAGTCAATGGAGTGGCAAACAGAGGTGGGGAGGTGGATGGAAAGGAACGACAGAGATGGTGTAGAGCAACGGTAGAGATGGTGCAGAGCAACGGCAGAGAGAGAAAGAAAGGATGAGGAATGAAATCTTATTTGCGGCAGCTGCTAAATGAAAATAGGGTTTAGATTATTTCCGACCGAATTCTGCCAGCGTTAGGTCCGTCGATTATAAGTTATTTTTGACTGAAATTCCGTCGGCCATATATACATTCCGTCGAGTTTATCTTCGGCGGCGCAAACAAGAAGCTTTGGCGCCACAAGGGATATTTATTTTCGACGGAATTCCATCACAAATAGAATACTTTCGAGGGAATTAATTCCGACTGAATATTCCGTCGAGAATAACATAATATCAACATATTATATTCCGTCGGAATTAATTTTGTCGAGCTTAACCTATTTTCTTGTAGCCAAAAAAATGAAATATACCGCGTCACAAGTCGTTATTGCATTTATTCTTGTATGGAAAGTAACCAGCTAGTGTTCCTATATATATATACGATCCGGATCTTAAGCTCACCCGAGCTCACCCCCCATTTAGCGACGGACCCGGCGACGGTTCGATTATACAACCGTCGCCTATATTTTTAACGACGCTATATGTTGTCCGTCGCGAAAAGTATATGCGACGGTTATATGACCGAACCGTCGTCGGATCCGTCGCAAAAGGGGGGTGAGCTTGGGTGAGTTAGATAAGGGGTGAGCTTAAGATCCGGACTATATATATATATATATATATATATATATAGTACTGTTCGGGTTTGTAAAGGTTCATAATTTAAGCCCAATATTCCTTCAAAATCTACTTCTAGATTGTCAATTAAATTATTTACTTCCTACAGGTAGTCTTACATAACTAACTTGAATAAACATTTTTAATTTTTTATTGCTTCGATTTTACTACTTATTTATTTTTGTTTATGTATCCCCAAGTCTATTTGTTGTTGAAGTTGGTTCTATTTTTGCCCATTGTTGTTGAAAGGACATTTTAAGTCATTAATATCGTGAAGAATGAACTCCGTAACTAAATGAGAGGTGAATGAATGGATAACTTTTTAGTAACATACATTGAGCGTGATATTTTTTTAACTATTAAAAATGAGATTATCATGCAACAATTTCAAGCAATGAAACCTCGAAAAATGTTATTGTAAACAATATTTGAGGATTATTTAATTTTGTAATTCATTTGATTAACTTTTTATTCTTAATGATTTTTTTTTTCGAATTTGACCTCACTGAACTTTCAAGCTGGATCTGCCCCTGATTGTGCAGACGAATTAAATCTTAAGCTATTCGATCTATTTTTAAACCGTTAGAGATGGGTTAGATAATAAGAGCTCCTATTCAACTTTAAATACAAATCATTATATATATAGTAAACTTGTTGAACCAATATTTTTTTTACATAAAATTAAAATATGATTACATTCTTAAGTTTTTTATGCAAAAATGGTGCGACATAGTCATTGGTGTTAGCGTCAAACATACATGTGAGAACTGCTTATACATATGGGATGTTGCACCAAGTCTCTTGCAAAAATGCCTTCCATATTTCAGGTAATGTAGAGTTGCACCAAACCATTGTTCTGGTGTCTGTGAAGGTTCATAATTTAACCCTAATATTGCTTCAAAATCTACTTCTAGATTGTCAATTAAATTACTTACTTCCTACTAGTAGTTTTACATATTTAACTTGAATAAGCATTTTTTATTTTTTATTGATTGAATTTTGCTACTTTTCTTAAGGGTTGTATTTGGCCAATTAAACATTTCATCTCATTTAGATAGTAATTTTCACTTTTATTTGAGTAATTGCTTACTGTTTGTTTACCATTCAAAAATGATATTACACCCCCTCCATCCTGCTTAAGTTTAATTTCACATGAATTAAGAATGTCAAATTGGATGGAATCAAATTTAATATTGTCATCATTTACCTTTTAAATTTTGATACTTATCAAAATATATATATATAGAGGCCGGATCAGGTCCGGACTCCCGGATCGGACCAAAATCCGGAATTTTTTTTTTTTTTTTTGCTTTTTTTCTTAAAAACAACTAAAAAACAATTTAATATTTTATGGAACTGTAATTTTTATATAATACAGTGTTTTGGATGTGATTTAGATACGCATAACAAAACAGGTATGTACAGTCTGTGCAGACTGTACCACCATTTTTTGGTATAGGTATCCAAATCACGCCCAAAACATTGTATTATGGAAAAATTTCAGTTCCATAAAATATTAAAAAAAAATTAGTTGTTTTAAAAAAAACAAAAAAATGTCCGGATTTGATCAGGTCCATGAATCCGGACCTGATCCGTGTTGTATCTATATATATATATATATATATATATATATATATAGAGAGAGAGAGAGAGAGAGAGAGAGAGAGAGAGGATCGGTGCAAACTTTTTGTGGGCCATAAGCCAAATAAATTTCAACCTTAGGAAAAAAGAAGAATAAATTTTAGCTTTCCGTTGAAGAGAGAAAAAAAATATTTTGTACGAGTGTACTTGTAGCTACTGTTTTGCTGGGAATTTTTTTTTTTTTAGTCTTTTTCAATGAGCTCTAACATATATCGATTATTAAAATTTGAGTGTCTTCTCAATTTTGAGGTCCTCAAGCCATTGCTTAAATTACTTAACATATGGGTCGGCCCTGCTTCCTTATATATGTAGCACGAAGTCTCCTTGTCTGACTTTTCGAGAGTATGACAGTAATAGCCGTGAGAAGGTAAATCGAAGAAAAAATGGATATATATCCGATTGTTTTGTACTTGGGTGTTTCTATTCCTCTTTTCTTGGTTGTTCTCCATAGCTGCTAAGAATGCTTCAAAAATTCACAAGTACAGGCAACAATTGTAAGAAAATATAAGGACTAAATACATTAGCTCATTCCATCAATTAAGAAACACATATTATGTTATCACCTCCTTTTACATATTGCTAGCACCGATGGCACAAGAGTTGTGTGTGTAAATTATGTAGAATAAAATAAAATAATATTTAGATAACTAAATAAAAATATAAAAAAAAATCTAATACAAAAAACATAAAATGGTAATACAAATAATTTATAAGGGCAAAAGAGAGAAAAAAACACGCCTGTCACAAAACCACCAAAGCATCCATGGATGCTTTTTTTAATTATAATATAGATAGATATAGATTACTAAAGATGATGCAATTACTTTATTTTACGTTTTAGTCATTAAAACTATAAATACATAACTATTTATTTAAGAAAAAATAAAAAACATATCATATTTTTGAACCAATAAAATAAAAGTAAGTGGGACAATATTTTTCACAATATAATAGAGAGTGATTACCCAAATTTTTGCCAATCCCTCCCATTCCGATCCATTTCAAGTCTCGTGACCTCCATCCCGTTTTGAATGCAAATATTGACAGGAACCACAACATCTAACCAACAAAAGGGAATTAAGCTACAAGATTTCAACAGAGACGAATGAAGCATATATATATATATATATATATATATATATATATATATATATATATATATATATATATATATATATATATATATATAATTATTTATATATCTTCCATAAAATTTGTAAGAACCCAACTTATTATAAATAAAATTAAATTTTTTCTAATTATTATTTTAAATAATAAGGTGTTAATTTAATATAATTCTTTGGTTATGGGTGAAATGTGCAAATTTTACAAAATAAGCAAGTGGTTATAAAATATTCATTGTTGTCGGAGAATATTCGTTTGGTCGTGGAATATTCTTGTTGTTGGGAAATATTCATACCACGGCGCAGCCATTTGTGGTCCACATAACAGAAAAAGGTCGGATGAAAAAAATGACAAGTTTGAGTTTTTACAAATAACAGCGTAGTAGTTACCGTTAACACTGTTGGAATACCCAGTTGTTAAAATACAGTAATACGCGTGGTTGCACACGGTATTGCACAGTATTTTTGAATTATTGATTCTTACGTAAGAAAGCACTACTCAATAATTGTTACAGTAATTACTGTTCAATATGTTATTTTATTGATTTAATAATTGCTACGTTGATATTTTATATTATTGTTGTTTCAATAATTGTTACTACACAGTATTTCTCATTATCAGATCAATAATTCATATTATTTGAATAATATCATTAGATAGCATTATTAACAATTTCTAAGGAAGTTCTGTCTAAGGAGATGTTTGGTCACCTAATTGCGCGCTAATAAGAAGAAATACTTATCGGAAAGCCCCCACTTTCCTGGAAACGACCTGGTTGTCATAATTGTGATTCTGTAATATTATTTGTGAATAATTAATTATTGATTTATATGATAAGGAAATATTTATTTTATGTGGATATAAATGAAGGAAATATTTATTTTTGTGTGGATATAATTGAAGGAATTAATGCTGAGGTGTTTTATCAGTATTTTATCGAGATGAATGTATTAAAAATAGTCCGTATGTAAATTTTGGATATTTTCTGTTTGGAATTTGAAAAAATTTTCTTCTACAAAGTTATAGAGAATTAAATTTCCTATGAAAAGGACATGAGATTCAAATTTTTCTAATAAAAGAGCTGTTTATTATGAATTATTGAAGTTTCTAATTATTATTTAAATTTTAAACCATTTTAAAAAATTCTAGAATGGATGGGCCCCACCCTTGTCATTGTTGGTGGGCTGAGATTTTTTCAAAAATAAGGTGTTGAATTGTCAAAACGGTGTGCTTAAGGAAAATAAATAAATTAATTAATATTTTATTAATTTAGTCTCCTTTGGCGTTCTAGCATTTTTCTATAAATAGAGTGCTTAGTTAGAATTAAAAATCACACCAGAAACAAGTTTTCTCTATCTCTATATTATCGAGCGTATTTTGTGAGTATTTAGATATTTTGATAATTGCTATTCAGTGCAAGTTTTCTTTGACTTTATATCCGATATTCCGATCAGAAATACCGTTATTTTGAAGTAAGGGATGTTATTTTCTTCGTATATGATATTATTTTCTTCAATATCATTATGCTGAAATATTGATATAAATTTTATTGTTGAATTTTTACCTTTTTGTGTCGGGGTTACTATTCACGTATACGGCACTATTCACAAATACAGCACTATTCACCGAAAAATAAAATTTTCTCTTCGTTGTCCCAGATGTCCGTTATGGTTACTATCTTTGATTGTATCTATGTTTTGATCTTCAGTCTTGAATTTTTCTCCATTATGATTTATTATGGAGTATTTTTAAACTTGAATTATCTAAAGTACGAATCTCTAATCTTTGTCCTCCTTTTATCTTACTGGATTCGTTCTCTAAAATATTTTTCATCATTCTCAGTCCTTAATGATGATACTTGATGAATATCTTTGGCCTGTAGTGCAAAGATGAATGATTAACTAATGAATATCTTTGGCCCGTAGTACAAAAATGAACAGGTGTTGAGATGAACATGACCAATTGGTGATACAAATGAATATCTTTGGCCTGTAGTGCAAAGAAGAATATTTGATTCAAGATGTATATTGATTGATATTACAGGGATAAAATATTGATGATGGATTTTTAAATCTTAGAAGATAGTAGAATTCATTCTCTACTTGACTCTTCTAATGGATTGCTATTTCCGCTGCAGTTGTTGATCTAAAATTTGTTGTCTATTATATTCTATCAGATTTTTCTCTGTTGAAAACTAATGATAATTTGTTGTATATTATCTTAGTCATAATATTCTTTATTGGGTTAGTTGAGCTCACCCTTTTTTTGTTCCATTTTTCTTCTCAGGAGGTGAGAATATAGCAGGAACTAGTCGGGGTATGAAGTGATGGTTCTAGAAAGTTGTTTTAGCAGTCCTCACTATTTTTATAAACTAGTGTATCAATAATTGTAATGAGGACTCCTTTTGAGTTTTAATACTGTCTATTAGATAATTTTTGTATTTAAACTCACAGTTTATGTGTTGTCGTATTTTGCACGACAATTGTAGTAATGAAGTTGTATTTGTTTCTGTACCATGTATTTGGCGACTCAAAATGGGTGATGAATATCTATTTTGGGGGCGTCACAGTTGGTATCAGAGCTTAGGGATATGGTCTCTAGCGGAGATCGGAGAATAGAATTAGGAGGGGAGAGATGAGTAAATCATTCGATAGTGTGTCCTACCTACGCTTATTTATTGGTCGGTCATAATATAGGGATATTATGTGATATGTTAATTTATTTAATTAACTCTTATTTTATGGCAGTATTTAAGAATGGCAGCTGAGAATTTTAACAATGGAGTGTGTGAGATCGTGGAAACACCTTTAACCACAAACCAGGAGAACGTGCAACAGGAAGGCAATATTCCTCTTGTAATCAACACTACCGAACAAACGATGAATGATGGGATGTTTAGAAGCTTTTTGCAGTTCATGCAAAATCAGACGAGGGAGACTCGTTGTAAGACCCCGAATTTTATGAAATAAAAGTATTCAATTTTTCTTATAATTACTATTCAGTAAATGGTTAAATTGATAAAAGTTTAAAGTTATGGGTGAAATGTGAATATTTATTTCAAAATAAGCAAGTGGTTATAAAGTAATCATTGTTGTCGGGAAATATTCGTTTGGTCGTAGAATATTCTTTCTGTCGGGGAATATTCGTACGACGGCGCAGCTATTTGTGGGCCCCATAACGAATAACTGTCGGATGACGATAACGACAAATTGAGTTTTTATAATTAACGGCGTAGTTGTTATCATTAACACTGTTGGAATACCCGGTGGTTAAAATACAGTAATACGCGTTATTGCACAGTAGCACACGGTATTGCACAGTATTTTTGAAATTATTGATTCTTACGTAAGAAGGCACTACTCAATAATTGTTACAGTAATTACTGTTCAATATTTTATTTTATTGATTCAATAATTGCTACGTTGAAATTTTATATTATTGTTGTTCAATAATTGTTGCTGCACAGTATTTTCTATTATCAGATCAATAATTCATATTATTTGAATAATATTATTAGATAACATTATTGGCAATGTCTAAAAAGTTCTGTCTAAGGAGAGGTTTGGTCATCTAATTGCGCGCTAGTAAGGAGAAATCCTTATTGGAAAGCCCCCTCTTTCCTGGGAACGGCCTGGTTGTCATAAATGTGATTCTGTAATATTATTTATGAATAATTAATTATTGATTCATATGATAAGGAAATATTTATTTTATGGGGATATAAATGAGGGATATATTTTTGTGGTTAAAAAATGAAGGAGTTAATGTTGAGATTTTTATCAGTATTTTTGTCGGAATGGAGGTATTAAAAATTAGGGTTTTTGAGATATTTTACGGGGGTTATAATTTTTAATCCGACCGTTGGATCGTGGTAATTTTTGGATATGTTATACATATATAAGTTGAGTATATGTCCACAAATTTTGAACCGTTAAAAATGAACGTATGATTTGTTATGAATTTTAAGAGGTGGCTGATTCGGAAATCAGGTTATAAATCATTTTTGGTGGAAAATTCTAGAATTGGTGGGCCCCACTTGTGGTTGGTGAAGAAATGTGCTGAATTATATTTCAAATGTGGTGGGTGGGAATAGTAGCAGGTAAAGCCATCAGGTTGCAGGTCAAACCTACCAAAATTTTCCTATAAATAGAGGGCTAAGTTAGAATTGAAAATCACACCAGAAACATAAGCTTTCTCTCTTTCTCTCTCTATATTATGAAGCATATTTTGTGAGATTTTAGATACTTGGTGAGTTGCTATTCATCAGTGTAAGTTTTCTTCAGCATCATATCCGATATCCAGTCAGAAGTACTGCTCTTTTGAGGTAAGGGATAGTAAGGGATAGTAAGGGATAGTAAGGAATTTTAAGGGTTGTTATGTTTTTCAGTTTCGTAATTTTTATGACCTTCAAAAATTATGGAAAAATTTGAAATGATATTTTGATGAGTTTTATTGATTGTGTCCAAAAATGGTGATTTTTGGATGTATAGATTAAGAGTTATGAATTTTATGGGAAAAGACTATTTTAAAAGTAACAGCTTATAATTCCTTGTGGTTAACTCCAAAATTGATGAAATTTTTATTGGGAGTACATGTATATGATAGAAGTATACTCTGTAAATTTCAGAATTTTTAGACAAAAGTACAATTTTTGATAAATGTCTAAATATTCGGCTATTTTGGCCATATGAAAAATAGTAAATGACTTTTAAAAATTCTGAGAAAAATATATGTTCACTATGGGACTATATTATGCTAAATCCCAGAAAAGAAATATTTTTGGAACTGATTTGGTATTTTTTATGAAAATGGTCTAGTTATGAGTAAATGAATTAAATATGTTTTGTGAGGAAAGAAAATTGGAAAATAAGATTTTATGGCTTGAGAATCCTATATGAGGTATATGCAGTTTTTTGATGAGGGTTTTGGCTATTGATGATGAAATCTTAAGAGTTGACATTTTATGATGATTAAATGCATTAATTAGTAAAGTGTAAACAATTTAAATAAATTGTTTATAAGCTTAAGAAATGTTATTCTTTCAATATCATTATACCGAAATATTGGTATAGATTTTATTGTGGAATTTCTACCTTTTTGAGTCGAGGTTACTATTCATGAATTACTATTCACGACAAAATTGGTTTCTTTTTCTAACCAAATTATAGTTGATTTATGAATATTGCTCTTGAAATTAAATCCATGTTTTGACCATATTATTTTTATAATCATATATAACATTTTTATAACCTTGATGTTGAAATTCTCTTTCGCTTGAGTGTAAAGATGGGTAAATTATTGGTATGATCATGACTATGGGTTCTCTTTGGCCAGTAGTGCAAAGTTGAATTGTTGACTGGTATGATCATGACCATTGAATTTATAATTGAATATCTTTAGCTTAAGTGCAAAGGTGAAATGATCAACATGGTTATAATTATTGTTTATATAAATTCTTAAATGATTATATATTCTTTGAGGTATTAATATATTTGGCATGTAGTGCAAATATGAATTGTTGAGGAATATCTTTGGCCTGTAGTGCAAAGATGAATTGTAGATGAATATCTTTGGCCCGTAGTGCAAAGATGACCTATTGTTGAATATCTTTGGCCAGTAATGCAAAGATGAACGGTTGAGGAATATCTTTGGCCTGTAGTGCAAAGATGAATTGTAGATGAATATCTTTGGCCTGTAGTGCAAAGATGGTCTGTTGATGAATATCTTTAGCCCGCAGTGCAAAGATGAACTGTTGTTGAATATCTTTGGCCGTAGTGCAAAGATGGTTTTATTAGTATGATTATGAACAGGAACTGTGATTTGGTATAACCATGATCTTTGATGTTTCAGGTAAAGACAGGTGATGAAAATATTCTTCGTCCTGGGTGCGAAGAAAAATTTATAGTCACAATTATGATTATGAGTTATTCATATGATTGTGGAAAGGAACTGTTGAGTGATGTTACATGGATAAAATATTGTTGGTGGATTTTTAACATGGAGAAGATAATAGACTTTATAGTCTATTTGACTCTTCTAATGGATTGCTCGTTCCGCTGCAACTATGGTTGAAATTTTTATCATTTACCATATGTTCTAAATCTCTGATTTATTATTCATGAAGGCTATTGATAATTTAATTATCTTTAGTCATGATATTCTTTACTGAGCTAGTTGTGCTCACCCTTTTGCTTCACAATTCCTTTCAGGTAATAAGAGTGTAGCTGGGTCGAGCGAGGGTAATGGGGAAATAGAACGGTGGTCTCTAGCTGTGGATGTTCTCCCGAAGCAGTATAGAAAAGTTCATTTAGTAGTTTTATTTGGTGAATCCAATAGGGTAAGGTGTACCCAACGTTGGAAGGGTGGTTTGCCACTATCATACAAGATGTCTAACGACATACAACCTCGTGTCATCATAAGACAGGGATGTGCTCATCCACTTGCTGAGTGTATATACGAGCACTACCTATATAATCTTGGTGTTTGTTTGAAGTATAATTCTCAATTAGAGACAGTGGAGATAATGATAAGTCAAGAGAAGACTCACCATTGGGAAGAATATGATAGTAATCTTCTCGTTTTTCTTTGGGGTCTATTGGGTCAACCAAGGATAATTCTGTGGCCATATGATATCTATCATAACCTAGACGCGTGGCCTCCCATGTACAAAGGTTTCCTTGAGCACTTTCCAAAGATTTTAATTTCTAAAACAGTTTTTGACTATACCTTTATGTAAGGTGTCATTATGAGGTGCTGTCCACGGTTGGGATATGAGTCACATTTGGTATTTATTTGTATCCAAACTTACAGCATATGTGTTGTTGTATTTTGCACGACAATTGTTGTAATAAAGTTGTAGTTGCTTTCTGTACCATGTATTTGACGACTCAGAATGGGTTGGGTGGAATGAACCTATTTTGGGGTTGTCACACTCGTGTACAAAATACGGGTGGAAATGATAGTAACGCGCGGTTTGTCACAGCCAAACGGTTTAAAGAGTTAGGACCACCAAAATTCTGGGGAAAATCGGATCCGATTAAGACAGAAACATGGGTCAAGAAAATTACCAAGATATTCGATGTCTTGGGATGCACAAAAGAGTAGAAGGTTCCATTCGTCACATTTATGTTCCGTGGTGAGGCAGATTACTGGTGGGAATCTGTGAAGCGTACCCAGCCAGCCGCACTCAACATGTCTTGAAAAAGATTTCAGAAACTGTTCAATGATAAGTACTTTCCTGAAAGTATTCGTCATATAAAGAAGGTAGAGTTTATCAGCCTGGAACAAAATAATATGACGATGTCCCAGTACGAGGCAAAGTTCGCAGAGTTATCTAGGTTTGTACCTCATTTGGTAGAGAATGAGGAACGAATGACACAGATGTTTCTGAGAGGTCTAAAACCCGAGATTCAGCAATATCTTATCTCTCATAAATTTTCTTTATAGTCAGATGTTGTAAATAGGGCTCAATTATTAGAGCGAGATAATGAGTATGTTCAACCGAGGGACCACAACTAGGGTCACACCAGTGATAGCAGTCATCGGAGCGATGATAACCAGCGCGGAGGGAAAAATACAGACAAAAGCAGTAACCACTCGAGTGGTAATCGAGGCCATGATAATAGGAGAGGTGAGTCAAGTGAAAATTTCAAAAAGAGGAGATTCAACAATGACGAGAAGACATCAACAACAGCACCAACACCAACAACAAATTCTAGGGGAGGAGAACGACCGCCAGTTAGATGCTACAGATGAGGAGAGGAGGGACACATAAGTCCAAACTGTTCACAACCTTCCAAGGTGTGTTTTAATTGTGGAAAAGACGGTCATATAGCCCAATTTTGTCCGGTAGCAAAGTCAAGTCCAACTGGGACGACGACACCAAAGGCGACTACGGACAAAACAAAGTCAGTGGTTCAAGGGAGGGCGTTTGTCGTGACTAGCCAAAATGCGAGAAACCCGAATGAGGTGATCACGGGTAAGCTAATCATAAATTCTTGCAAAATCTATTCCTTATTAGATACCAGTTCTACCCATTCTTTTATCTCCCCTTCTTGTGCTCAACATTTAAACTTGACTCCGGAGAAATTAGACTTTGACTTATCTGTGGAGATTCCATTAGGAGAAACTTTTATCATATCCACTGTTTATAAATCTTGTTTGATCTAAGTGGGCACAATCACATTACCTGTTGATCATATCTCTTTAAAAAAACTTGCATTTGACGTGATTTTAGGGATTGATTGGTTAACAACTCATTATGCTAAAATTGATTGCTTTCGTAAGGTTATTAGTTTTCATATTCCTAACCAACCTGTTATGCGAATTCAAGCAACCAAACCATTGAAGTCAAATAATTTCATATCAAGCCATAAAGCCATTCGTTTATTAAAAAACGGATGTCAAGCTTTCTTAGCCAATTTCATGGATTTAAATAAAAATACGTCAGATTTGAATGATATTTCTGTTGTTAGTGAATTTCCTGATATATTTTCTGAAGAACTTCCTGGCCTACCCCCAGAGTGTGATATTAAATTTTGTATCGACTTTGAACCCGGTACAAAACCCATTTTTAAAAATTCATATCAAATGGCTCCTATTGAACTTCAGGAGTTAAAAACCCAATTATAGAAGCTGGTACCCGAGCCTCTATTTGGTGACTTCCTTTGTGGAATGCACCGAAGCTAGACTCTCCGTAGGGGACGTCATATTCGTGCGGTGGTAAACTGATAGGCGCAATTGTGACGTGCTATCCAAGATTGGGATATGAGTCACAGTTGAGAGCAACCTAAGTCAGTAATCGAAATATCTAGCTTTCTAGGCTTATCTGGTTACTATCAGAGATTCGTGGAAGGATTTTCTCAAATCGCTACTGTGACGGCCCCGAATCCAAGTCCCAAATCATCTCGGATCCGGTTCGATCATTCTATACAACTATTACTATTTGCGAAAGATATAAACATAAATTGTTTATACATTAAACTTACACACTTTTTCCCATGGTCGAGTAACCTTAACTTAATACATATTACATAACTTACTTAACACATAACCTTAAAATATAACACTTATACAATTTAGCTGCACACATATCCTAACGCTGGAACTGTCTTTAACCTTTCCTTGTATCCGACGCGTTCGTCTTAATCTACAATGTCGTATCATAATATAACAAGGGTGAGCATAAGGATTGCCCAGCAAGTTTAAATTCAATAATATAACGATATATCATGATTGAAAGAGTATGAACAATAAGCTGGCTATAATTCACCAATATAATTGTGAACTAGCAGGAACAAACTTTTGACTGAACAAGTATTATACATGAACAAATATATCTGAACCAACTGGTAATGAAGGTAATCAGTCTTTCATACCTGACTTATACATGCAATATGTATAGAGTACAATTCATGGCAATCAACAATGATTAACCATAAGTTTATCCAAATGAAACAACTCTTAGTAGAGTTAAGTAAAAATAAACTTTGCTGAACCGTTGATTACCGCTACGCAATTTATACGCTTTATCCAAAGACCTAATATTAGTAATATAGATCTCCAATATTAGAATAATATCATCACAGTATAATATTTACTATATATATATATAAACATAGAATAACCTAAACACATAACACATAACCCTATCAGTCTATAACACACATAAGACTCGATATCAAGTCAAACTATTACAGTCTATCTTGATTTCGATAAAATTCTAACGTCCCGACGGTCTAGTCGGACTTTTATCGAGTCTAAGTTCAATTAAACTCTGCCTAAACACTTAACAATTAACTCAGATAATTTTAATATCAGTCAAAATATTTTTCTAAGTCTCATAATAATTTTCACATAAATATTATCATTTTTTATGATTTTTCAATCATTAATATCGTATTTAAATGAATTAAATACCACATAATTCTATTATCATTAATATTTATTTATTATCAAATATTAATAAAATACATGTCATAATATTATAATATATTTATAATATATCAAAGTATTTTTAATACCTTAAAATCATATTTAATTAATTTTTAAACACAAATCCATTATCCAATAATTGTTTTTAATATTAAAATATTAATATTTTTATGACAAAATATCAAAAGTTATATTTTATAACTTAAAATATTTTTATAACCCTTAAATCATTTTCATATGATTTTTAAATCATAAATTCTATTTTTCCTTAATTTATTTAATATATTTATTAAATAAACTAATTATCATTAATATTGATTAATTAATGAATTTCATCACAAAATATTAAAAATCATCAAAAATAACTTAAAATATTTTCTAATATCATAATATAATTTTTCATGAATTAAAACTATTTTTAAACAATTTATTTAATATTATAATTAAATAAATTAAATACCATTTATATTCTAAAAATATTAAATATTTATGAAATATACTCAAAATAGTTAAAAACTATTTTTCAGACTTTAAAATAATTTTTCAGAATTTATGTAGTATTTTTAATAATTAAAATATATTTATTTCTATTTATTAAATAAAATAAATTATTTTCAAAAATAATTAATTAATTTCTTAATTAAACTGTCGCTAAAAGGGCCCTATAGCGACAGACTCATCGCTATAGGTGTTCTTGAGTGTTCTTGAGCTTTGCCTAGAAACTCATAGGCAGTGTGTAGGGTAGTAGGTTTGACCATCTTTTAAACAGGGTTCTTGCTTATTTCTGGGTCGCTTATAGTGTTAGGATAGTAGTACAAATGTAAGACTACAACCTACAACTAATTTCATGGTCATTACATAACATCACAGCAAGATCTAAGCCACCCAATCCTTGTCAGACACTGTTATTAAATTTCTGGGTTTTCCAGAAATTGAAGAATAGTCGAGGTGCTACCTTTGAGCCATTGAATCTATGGTGTTCAAGCTTGATTTGTGTAATATAACGGTTCTATCCTATAGAACACATGTCCGTGTACATTTCTATTTCCTCAAATCGTTATAATCATCAACACAATTAAACGATCAAGGCCAGTCAATCTCTGACAAACACTCGACTAATGAAGATCTGGGTTTTCCAGAAAACCTTCATCAGGCAGTTTGGTCAACTACGTTTGACCATGATTTTCTATGATCCTGATACAGATCTGGGTAAGGTAATGGCTTGGAAGTGTAGATCTCATGACAGACTACAACCATAAAGCAACAACGTGACCGAAACACTAACATACTGCAAGATCAAAGGCTAACAAAATGTTGTCAGAAAGTTCCTGGAAATCTGGGCTGCCCAGAATTCCATTTCCGTGAACGGTCAACGAGGTTTGACCGAGTATAAACGACGATCTAGACTTGATCCGACCCTAATTTCAGTTTCAGATCACAGTCCTCATGACATGGAACATATTCAAAACATAAAACACACAAATCAGTTAACCCGTAAAGATCTAAGAGCTTTGACATTTGACTGTCAGGCCACTTTCTTCGTCATTTCAAGATTTCTTAAAATGTTAGATCCGAGCACTTTGATGTTATGGATCTGGGTTTTAACAACCCAGATCACTAAATAACATCATAATACACAACATTAAACAACAACACATATCATCTAACATAAAATCTAAGGATTTCAAATTTTGAAGGTTTATACCTCTTTGAAGCTTTGACCTTTGATTCTGACTTTGATCCTGTTATGGGAAGCTATGATCTGATCATGTCTTACTATTTCACTCTCTCTCACTCTAGAATTTCAAAAATGAAGAGAGAGAAGGGACTTGGAGAGAATGCTAAGTAAAGTAAGTATTTCTTACTTTTTTAAGTTATAAAATTTGATTCAATGTATCAATTGTTGCTAGGTGGCAAGATTGGCTGATCTTGGGTAGATATAATGCACATGGGATAAACATTAGGGTGATGACTCACAAGATTTACAAAATCTTTTGCTTAAGTTTAAGAAAAGGGCATTTCGGTCATTTCCATACAATTTTAATTCTAAATTGGTCATTTGATCAACCCTTAGGGTTTAGGGTTTGGGTTTAGGGTTTGAACCCTTT
Source organism: Panax notoginseng (assembly GCA_016801055.1). NCBI lineage: Eukaryota > Viridiplantae > Streptophyta > Magnoliopsida > Apiales > Araliaceae > Panax > Panax notoginseng. The sequence continues at coordinate 115,029,002 of CM029019.1, forward strand.
GGGGTTTAGGGTTTAACTCTTAACTTGCCATTTAATTTTTAAGATTTCCAAATTTCGATTTTCAAAATAGAAAATTAATATTTCTAAATTATAATTAGGATTTTCTAATTATATTAAAATTTCTTAATCATAACTTTAATCTTGCTAATTAGGATTAATATTTCCTAATTAAACTCGCTAATTTAGCAATTAGGGTCATAATTGGTCATTTAGGGTTTTAAACCCAAAATTAGGTTTTCTAATAGAAAATTAATTTTCTAATTTAGAAATTAGATTTCGTAATTAGATTAGGGTTTCCTAATTACTTAAGCTTTACCCTAAATAATCTTATAATTATTTACACTTACGCCATTAAGTTCCCAATTTAGGATTTTATACACCGAATTAGGGTTTCGAATTCCTGGAACTGAAGTTAGGGTTTCCAGAACCGGTTTCTAGGGTTTCTTATAATTCGTAAGAATTTTCTAACCGAACGTTGACGTTCTTAATATATACCTAGGGTTTGTTACAAATATAATTTATCTGGTCAACCCTTGACCCTTAACCACATACTGTACACATATACACAGAACATATTCACGTATACCCTTAATCCTGAATAATTTACCTAAATCCTTCACAAAATTTTGAAATCCTCAAAATTCTTTCTTAAAAATATCAAACGCATACACTAATTTTCTGTCTAGGTTCTAATTTTGAACCTTAAATCAATTAATTATGATTTTAAAAATTTTTTAAATTCTCGGGTTGTCACATTCACCCCTTGTTCTAAACATTTCGTCCCCGAAATTTACCTTACACCTTACACCATACACCATTCACCATTCCTTCTCATTGTCACATGCTACCCAATACACCGCTCACAAGAGTAAAAGTTTTCAAATTGTGCCGAGGGGTCATATAGACTATGAACTATTGAGGTTTATAGGTATTACTACCTGCGACCTATTTCAATTAAGAAAAAGGTACTCGACCCCTTATATAGGTTAACAGTATGTTTACAATCACGAAGAAGGCAAACTATCGTTGCTAGTACTTTAGGTGATCAGCCTATCGTACTCTTACGTCATGCATAACGTATTAATCATGTATAGCGAATATTTACGCTACTTGATTGGATTATTTATCCAAACAACATAGTTCACCTCAGCCTTATCATAGGATTTCGTACCAAAGCAATTTGGTTCGGGAAATTTCATTCAATGAACACTTTAGAGTTTTCATAACATTAGTCTAGCTGAATCGAATAGCATATACTCATATCAATAATTCAATTCAATCGAATTATTAAAGTGTAGCCAAACCCCGTTGGCAAATTAAAATTTTTGAAAATATTTTCGAGAATGACGTCATGATACCGTACTGTATTAACAGTCCATTTGAGGATGCCGTCATTGTATGACTTCGTCATAACATATCATACAATAGTGGAATAGCGATTTTAGATCAAATTCACACTAAGTATTCCTGTATTTACAACTCCATCAAATTTTTATCATTTCTACACCAGGTTACATGGTACATGAGTGATAAATAAAATAAATTTTGATATTTCAAATCATTTGTGTCTAGCTGAAATAAGTAGCATAGACTATACTTTAAACCGTTTCAAAAATGATTACGAGTCTACGTATATATATTAAAAGCACAAAGAGCGTATTTAGCTTGATGTCAAAATTTTGAAGTTTAGCATAGCTAGGAGTTTTGGAAAAACTTAATTCTTCACTAATAATCATTTGCTTAACAATCTATCTGCTCCTATTATCCTCAATATTCTATTTACACACAACTATACCCAGTTCGTAAAGCCACACTTATGAGTTCATTTACTTGCCACAATCATATGAGTTTAAGAACTTGTCCTAGTCATACCTTTGGCGTCCATTCGCTGAGGGGTTCATAAACATTTCATATAACTATAAGTCAAGAATGTCACATAAGTATGAATTTTAAGAACTCGTACTTAATCCTTATATCCTCTACCTATGACCTATCTATCTGTTATACACATGAGAAAGGAATCACCCTCTAAACATGCATATGACAAATAGCGCGACACAAAAATTTCAATGATTATCATTATCAGAACTAAGTAGTTTTTACACCAAGTACAATTTCCTGCCCATACAAGGAATCATACAACTCAGCTGCTGTCATGAGTCCTCAATTGAATCCCCACCTAACCTTAACACCCTTCTCAATACGAATTTCATTCAACTCATATTTATAATCCTTTCCTGAATCTGTACCAATTCATAGTACAACTGTCACCCAGCAAACTTGTAACTTTTTAATCATTCGCGTGATCCTTCTCCATACTATAACTTTATCTTATCACGGAGTGATCTCATCGTATACATTACGATTCATTTCTATATCTATATCGTTTTTTTACGATCTCCTATCACTGCACTTTCAGTCTTTTAGACTATCTATTTTTCATTATTGTTCAACTTTTATTATCAGAGTTAGGGAACTCTGTATCTTATAACTCGCCGAGATTCGTCTTTGAATCTTACCGACCAACTAACTCTATGTGAGTTAGTACTTATCCTAATCACTGCGGTTATTAGTCTCAGGTATTCCTACCTAAGCTTCATAACCAACAGCTCTGATACCAAATGTGACGGCCCCGAATCTAGGTCCCAAATCACCTCGGATCCGGTTCGATCATTCTATACAACTATTACTATTTGCAGAAGATATAAACATAAATTGTTTATACATTAAACTTACACACTTTTCCCCAAGGTCGAGTAACCTTAACTTAATGCATATTACATAACTTACTTAACACATAACCTTAAAATACAACACTTATACAATTTAGCTGCACACATATCCTAACGCTGGAACTGTCTTTAACCTTTCCTTGTATCCGACGCGTTCGTCTTAATCTGCAATGTTTTATCATGATATAGCAAGGGTGAGCATAAGGATTGCCCAGTAAGTTTAAATTCAATAATATAACGATATATCATGATTGAAAGAGTATAAACAATAAGCTGGCTATAATTCATCAATATAATTGTGAACTAGCAGGAATAAACTTTTGACAGAACAAGTATTATACATGAACAAATATATCTGAACCAACTGGTAATGAAGGTGATCAGCCTTTCATACCTGACTTATACATGCAATATGTACAGAGTATAATTCATGGAAATCAGCAATAACTAACCATAAGCTTATCCAAATGAAACAACTCTTAGTAGAGTTAAGTAAAAATAAACTTGCCTGAACCGTTGATTACCGCTACGCAATTTATACGCTTTATCCAAAGACCTAATATTAGTAATATAGATCTCCAATATTAGAATAATATCATCACAGTATAATATTTACTATATATATATATATATAAACATAAAATAACCTAAACACATAACACATAACCCTATCAGTCTATAACACACATAAGACTCGATATCAAGTCAAACTATTACAGTCTATCGTGATTTCGATAAAATTCTAACGTCCCGACGGTCTAGTCGGACTTTTATCGAGTCTAAGTTCAATTAAACTCTGCCTAAACACTTAACAATTAACTCAGATAATTTTAATATCAGTTAAAATATTTTTCTAAAGCTCATAATAATTTTCACATAATTATTATCATTTTTCATGATTTTTCAATCATTAATATCGTATTTAAATGAATTAAATACCACATAATTTTATTATCATTAATATTTATTTATTATCAAATATTAATGAAATACATGTCATAATCTTATAATATGTTTATAATATATCAAAGTATTTTTAATACTTTAAAATCATATTTATATGATTTTTAAACACATAAATCCATTATCCAATAATTGCTTTTAATATTAAAATATTAATATTTTCATGACAAAATATCAAAAGTTATATTTTATAACTTAAAATATTTTTATAACCCTTAAATCATTTTCATATGATTTTTAAATCATAAATTCTATTTTTTTTAATTTATTTAATATATTTATTAAATAAAATAATTATCATTAATATTGATTAATTAATGAATTTCATCACAAAATATTAAAAGTCATCAAAAATAACTTAAAATTATTTCTAATATCATAATATAATTTTTCATGAATTAAAACTATTTTTAAACAATTTATTTAATATTATAATTAAATAAATTAAATACCATTTATATTCCAAAAATATTAAATATTTAAGAAATATACTCAATATAGTTAAAAACTATTTTTCAGACTTTAAAATAATTTTTCAGAATTTATTTAGTATTTTTAATAATTAAAATATATTTATTTCTATTTATTAAATAAAATAAATTATTTTCAGAAATAATTAATTAATTTCTTAATTAAACTGTCGCTAAAAGGGCTCTATAGCGACAGACCCGTCGCTATAGGTGTTCTTAAGTGTTCTTGAGCCTTGCCTAGAAACTCATAGGCAGTGTGTAGGGTAGTAGGTTTGACCATCTTTTAAACAGGGTTCTTGCTGATTTCTGGGTCGCTTATAGTGTTAGGATAGTAGTACAAATGTAAGACTACAACCTACAACTAATTTCATGGTCATTACATAACATCACAGCAAGATCAAAGCCACCCAATCCTTGTCAAACACTGTTATTAAATTTCTGGGTTTTCCAGAAATTGAAGAACAGTCGAGGTGCTACCTTTGAGCCATTGAATCTATGGTGTTCAAGCTTGATTTGTGTAATCTAACAGTTCTATCCTATAGAACACATGTCCGTGTACATTTCTATTTCCTCAAATCGTTATAATCATCAACACAATTAAACGATCAAGGCCAGTCAATCTCTGACAAACACTCGGCTGATGAATATCTGGGTTTTCCAGAAAACCTTCATCAGGCAGTTTGGTCAACTACGTTTGACCATGATTTTCTATGATCCTGATACAGATCTGGGTAAGGTAATGGCTTGGAAGTGTAGATCTCATGACAGACTACAACCATAAAGCAACAACGTGACCGAAACACTAACATACTGCAAAATCAAAGGCTAACAAAATGTTGTCAAAAAGTTCCTGGAAATCTGGGCTGCCCAGAATTCCATTTTCGTGAACGGTCAACGAGGTTTGACCGAGTATAAACGACGATCTAGACTTGATCCGACCCTAATTTCAGTTTCAGATCACAGTCCTCATGACATAGAACATATTCAAAACATAAAACTCACAAATCAGTTAACACGTAAAGATCTAAGGGCTCTGACATTTGACTATCAGGCCACTTTCTTCGTCATTTCCAGATTTCTTAAAATATTAGATCCGAGCACTTTGATGTTATGGATCTGGGTTTTAACAACCCAGATCACTAAATAACATCATAATACACAACATTAAACAACAACACATATCATCTAACATAAAATCTAAGGATTTCAAATTTTGAAGGTTTATACCTGTTTGAAGCTTTGACCTTTGATTCTGACTTTGATCCTGTTATGGGAAGCTATGATCTGATCATGTCTTACTATTTCACTCTCTCTCACTCTAGAATTTTGAAAATGAAGAGAGAGAAGGGACTTGGAGAGAATGCTAAGTAAAGTAAGTATTTCTTACTTTTTTAAGTTATAAAATTTGATTCAATGTATCAATTGTTGCTAGGTGGCAAGATTGGCTGATCTTGGGTAGATATAATGCACATGGGATAAACATTAGGGTGATGACTCACAAGATTTACAAAATCTTTTGCTTAAGTTTAAGAAAAGGGCATTTTAGTCTTTTTCATACAATTTTAATTTTAAATTGGTCATTTGATCAACCCTTAGGGTTTAGGGTTTGGGTTTAGGGTTTGAACCCTTTGGGGTTTAGGGTTTAACTCTTAACTTGCCATTTAATTTTTAAGATTTCCAAATTTCGATTTTCAAAATAGAAAATTAATATTTCTAAATTATAATTAGGATTTTCTAATTATATTAAAATTTCTTAATCATAACTTTAATCTTGCTAATTAGGATTAACATTTCCTAATTAAACTCGCTAATTTAGCAATTAGGGTCGTAATTGGTCATTTAGGGTTTTAAATCCAAAATTAGGTTTTCTAATAGAAAATTAATTTTCTAATTTAGAAATTAGATTTCGTAATTAGATTAGGGTTTGCTAATTACTTAAGATTTACCCTAAATAATCTTATAATTATTTACACTTACGCCATTAAGTTACCAATTTAGGATTTTATACACCGAATTAGGGTTTCGAACTCCCGGAACTGAAGTTAGGGTTTCCAGAACCGGTTTCTCGGGTTTCTTATAATTCGTAAGAATTTTCTAACCGAACGTTGACGTTCTTAATATATACCTAGGGTTTGTTACAGATATAATTTATCTGGTCAACCCTTGACCCTTAGCCACATACTGTACACATATACACAGAACATATTCACGTATACCCTTAATCCTGAATAATTCACCTAAATCCTTTACAGAATTTTGAAATCCTCAAAATTCTTTCTTAAAAATATCAAACACATACACTAATTTTCTGTCTAGGTTCTAATTTTGAACCTTAAATCAATTAATTATGATTTTAAAAATTTTCTAAATTCTCGGGTTGTCACAGCTACTTCGTTAACTTAGCTGACTCGGAAAGATACAAAATTCGTATGGAGCGAGGAATGCGAGAAGATTTTCCAAGAACTCAAGAGGCGACTCATTTTGGCATATGTTCTGACCATACCATCTTGGAAAAACGAACGTGGTAGCTGACGCATTGAGTAGAAGATCGTACGTAAGTACGAGTGCGATATTATTGAACACAACGTCCTATTTTGTATAATTTACAAACGATAAAGATAGAGTTAAAGACTCTAGGGACCCACGTTATGATGTTAAATATACGAGTAGAATCTACTTTAATTGATAACGTTAAAATCGCTCAAGCTACACACCGGAGCTGATGAATATAAAGAAGAAGGTGCAAGAAGGCGTTATTCTAGAAGTAAGAGTCGATGAAGAGAAGAAAGCTCAAACCTTCGATTTATTTGAAATCCTCGATCGAGTAGAAACTGTGGCTTATAGCCTCGCCTTAACGCTAAATATGTCGCGTGTTCATAATATTTTTCACGTATCGATGTTACGTAAATATGTGGACGACCCAAACCACATTATTACGTTAGAATCAGACGAGATAGCCAAAGATTTAACGTACGAGGAGGTACCTGTTAAGATCTTGGATAGGAAAGAGCATGTCCTACGCACCAAGATTATACCACAAGTTAAAGTTTTGTAGAGGAACCATGCTATTGAGGAAATGACTTGGGAGTTGGAATCGGAAATGAAAGCGAGGTACCCTTACCTTTTCGAAACACCAAGTACGTACGTCAATTTCGAGGACGAAATTTCATAAGAAGGGGAGGTTGTAAGACCCCAACTTATTATAAATAAAATCAAATTTTCTCTAATTATTATTTTAAATAATAAGGTGTTAATTTGATATAATACTTTTGTTATGGGTGAAATGTGCAAATTTTACAAAATAAGCAAGTGATAATAAAATATTCATTATTGTTGGGGAATATTCGTTTGGTCGTGGAATATTCTTGTTGTTGGGGAATATTCGTACGACGGTGCAGCCATTTGTGGGCCCCATAACGAAAAACGGTCGGATGAAGAAAATGACAAGTTTAAGTTTTTACAAATAACGGCGTAGTAGTTACCGTTAATACTGTTGGAATACCCGCTGGTTAAAATACAGTAATACGCATGGTTGCACAGTAGCACACGGTATTGCACAATATTTTTGAATTATTGATTCTTACGTAAAAATGCATTACTCAATAATTGTTACAGTAATTACTGTTCAATATGTTATTTTATTGATTCAATAATTGCTACGTTGATATTTTATATTATTGTTATTTCAATAATTGTCACTGTACAGTATTTTCTATTATCAGATCAATAATTTATATTATTTGAATAATATCATTAGATAGCATTATTGACAATGTCTAAGGAAGATCTGTCTAAGGAGAGGTTTGGTCACCTAATTGCGTGCCAATAAAGAGAAATCCTTATCGAAAAGCCCCCTATTTCATGAGAACGACCTGGTTGTTATAATTGTGATTCTGTAATATTATTTATGAATAATTAATTATTAATTTATATGATAAGGAAATATTTATTTTATGTGGATATAAATGAAGAAAATATTTATTTTTATGTGGATATAATTGAAGAAATTAATGCTGAGGTGTTTTATCAGTATTTTATCGGGATGGAGGGATTAACAATCGTCCGTATGTGAATTTCAGGCATTTTCTGTTTAGAATTTGGAAAAACTTTCTTCTACAAAGTTGTAGAGAATTAAATTTCCTATAAAAAGAATATGAGATTCGAATTTTTTTGATAAAAGAGCTATTTATTATGAATTATTGAAGTTTCTAATTATTATTTAAATTTTAAACTATTTTAAAAAATTCTAGAACGGGTGGACCCCACCCTTGTCATTGTTGGTGGGCTGAGATTTTTTCAAAAATGAGGTGCTGAATTGTCAAAGGGGTGTGCGTAAGGAAAATAAATTAATTAATTAATATTTTATTAATTTAGTCTCCTTTGGCGTTCTTGTATTTTCTTAGTTAGAATTAGAAATTACACCAGAAATAAGTTTTCTCTCTCTATATTATCGAGCGTATTTTGTGAGTATTTATATACTTTGATAGTTGCTATTCAGTGCAAGTTTTTTTCGGCTTTACATCCGATATTCCGATCAGAAATACAGTTATTTTGAGGTAAGAGATGTTATTTTCTTCGTATATGATATTATTTTCTTCAATATCATTATGCTAAAATATTGATATGAATTTTATTGTGAAATTTTTATCTTTTTGTGTCGGAGTTATTATTCACGTATACGGCACTATTCACGTACACGACACTATTCACAAATACGGCACTATTTACCGAAAAATAAAATTTTCTCTTCTTTGTTCCAGATATCCATTATGGTTACTATCTTTGATTGTATCCATGTTTTGATCTTCATTCTTGAATTTTTCTCTATTATGATTTATTATGGAGTATTTTTAAATTTGAATTATCTAAAGTACGAATCTATAATCTTTGTCTTTTTATCTTACTAGATTCGTTCTCTAAAATATTTTTCATCATCCTCAGTTCTTAATGATGATACTTGATGAATATCTTTGGCATGTAGTGCAAAGATAAATGATTAACTGATGAATATCTTTGGCCCGTAGTGCAAAGATGAACAGGTGTTGAGATGAACATGACCAACTGGTGATACAAATGAATATCTTTTGCCTGTAGTGCAAAGATGAATATTTGATTCAATATGTATGTTGATTGATGTTACAGGGATAAAATATTGATGATAGACTTTTAAATTTGAGAAGATAGTAGAATTCATTTTCTTCTTGACTCTTCTAATGGATTGTTATTTCTGCTGTAGTTGTTGATCTAAAATTTATTGTCTATTATGTGCTATCAAATTTTTCCCTGTTGAAAAATAATGATAATTTGTTGTATATTATCTTAATCATAATATTCTTTACTAGGCTAGTTGAGCTCACCCTTTTTTTTGTTCCATTTTTCTTCTTAGGAGGTGAGAATATAGCAAGAACTAGCCGGGGTATGGAGTGATAGTTCTAGAAAGTTATTTTAGCAGTCCTCACTATTTTTGTAAAATAGTGTATCAATAATTGTAATGATGACTCCTTTTGAGTTTTAATACTGTCTATTAGACAATTTTTATATTTAAACTCACAGTTTATGTGTTGTCGTATTTTGCATGACAATTGTAGTAATGAAGTTGTATTTATTTCTGTACCATGTATTTGGCGACTCAGAATAAGTGATGTATACTTATTTTGGGGGCGTCACAAAATTAGTTCATTTAAAAGAAAATTAAGAAGCTGAAAACATGCACATACATGACACTTGTACAAAGTTGAAATCCGTACAGTAAAAGTGTTGATATGCAATTTCTGTTCAGTGTTTTATAATTTATTTCTTTATGTATATTTTTCAGAATTAGCAACTTCATCATTTTTACTTTCTCCGTTTCAAATATAGAATTATATATTTTCAAACTCAAAAATGACTCGATTTCCTTTATTTTTTGTCAATAAAATGAACAGAAAATACTAGTTATTATAATTATTTCATAATTTTTAATTAATGATTCTCAGATTGACTTTTAAAAAGTATAAAAGATAAAGTGGAGAAGATACAAAACATAAGAGTTTAAATCCTTCTATATATCATAACTGTTAATTACCAAATGTTACTATTCTTTCTTTTATACTTGATTTTGAAAGTGAATAAAAATTATTTGACATCAATACAATACGCAAGAGAAGACAGAGAATGAGAGGACAGATGTGATTATCTAATTGTAAGATTTTAAAATATGTTGTTTAGGTAAATTTAAAATCACTACCAAGAAAGAACAACTTAAAATGAAAGACAAAAAGACATCAAGTTATTGTTAGAACTTGAAAGCCTACCTACTGAAGTTTTTGGAACTATCATCGTTCCATCAGTTGTTGAGTATCAGAAGTTTGCTTCTACCTTTAAAGATGTAAATTTGCAGCAGAAAAGTGAATCTATATTATATTATAAAGCCTACGACTTTTGGTGACGTAACCGTATCACATGCTTCAACTATTTTTTTTAATTTTTTTACTATATCTATATATAAAGCCTGAGCCAGACACCTACCTTGGCTAGTTAAAGGGAGAAGGTTCAAAAATATCCCTGACTTTTATCGTGATGTCTATCGAGCACCTTATACTTTTTTTTTGTCCAAAAGTACCGTTAATGTTACACTTTTTGGGTCACCCGGGCCCCTGCCATTAACAGAAGACAAACGGGGTTAAAATTTCGCTGACGTGGTTGGCACATAGAGGCTTAAAGGGAGAAGGTTTAAAAATGCCCTGACATATGTAAATATGTTATTTAATCAAAACAAAAAAAATACTAAAAAAAAAAAAGCATAACATATTTACATCATTTAATCAAAATACTAAAATTCAAATTATTTTGTTAACTAATCAAAATAACTAATTAAATAAAATAAGTTGTATAACATATTTAAATCATTTAATCAAAATACTAAAATTCAAAACATAACATATTTACATCAAATACTAATTAAAAAAAATTAAAATACTAATTAAAAAAACATATTTACATATCAACTAATATTAAAAAACGTTAATATTTTTTAATATTTTATTAATATTTTTAGATATTAAAAGAATTTAATATTTTAAAAATATTATTTTTTTTATATGAGGTTAATATTAAAACGTTAATATTTTTTGATAAAAAATATTAATTTTTTTTTGAAAAAACGTTAATTTTTTTATATTAAAAATATTAAAAAATGTTAATATTTTTTGATATTAAAAAATGTTAATATTTTATTAATATTTTTTAAAAATAAAAACGTTAATATTTTTTAATATTAGTTGATATGTTAAAAAAGCGTTTATATTTTTTGATGATGTACTTAGTTGAATTTTAAAAATATTATTTAGTTGAATTTTAAAAATATTCAAAAATTCAACTAATTCAAAATAATTAACGTTATTTAGTAAAAAATATTAACGTTAATTATATTTTGATGATTTTAGTTGAATTAACATTAATTATTTTGAAATTTTGAATTAGTTGAATTTTTGAATTTTGAATTTTAAAAATATTAACGTTAATCATCAAAATACTAAAAATATTAGTTGAGTTTTCAAAATACCAAAAATATTAACGTTAATTTTGTAATATTCAACGTTAATTTCGATAACGTTATTTATTAATATTAAAAATATTAGCGTTAAAAAAAATTGATAACACTATTTAGTATTTTGAATATTAACGTTAAAAATATTATATCAATTAGTTATATAACGTTATTTAGTATTTTGAATTTTAAAAATATTATTTAGTATTATGATTTTAGTAATTTAAAATTTCTATATCAATTACTGTTTAGTATTATGATTTTAGTATTTTAATGATGTAATTTGATTTTTTTTGTTTTGATTAGTTAACAAAATAATTTGAATTTTAGTATTTTATTATTTTTTATTTTGATTTTTTTAGTATTTTAGTACTTTTTAATTAGTATTTTAGTTTTTTTTAATTAGTATTTGATGTAAATATGTTATGTTTTGAATTTTAGTATTTTGATTAAATAATGTAAATATGTTATACAACTTATTTTATTTAATTAGTTGTTTTGATTAGTTAACAAAATAATTTAAATTTTAGTATTTTGATAAAATGATGTAAATATGTTATGTTTTTTTTTGTTTTTTTTTAGTATTTTTTTTGTTTTGATTAAATAATATATTTACATATGTCAGGGGCATTTTTGAACCTTCTCCCTTTAAGCCTCCATGTGTCAGCCACGTCAGCGAAATTGTAACCTTGTTTGTCTTCTATTAACTGCAGGGGCACGGGTGACCCAAAAAGTGTAACGTTAAGGGTACTTTTCAACAAAAAAAAATATAGGGTGCTCGGTAGACATCGCGATAAAAGTCAAGGGCATTTTGAACATTCTCCCGCTAGTTAAACGACTTCATCAAACTATTTTGTTTGGATTTTTAATCTCTAAATTTAAAATTTTACATATTTTACGCTTTGATTTAAATAATATTTTTACTTTTTCTCTAAACTAATTATGCTTAATTACCTATATTTATCTATATTATAAAATCTTAATGAGAGATTTGATATAATTGGGTCAAGTTTTTTTTTTGCCCTTATAATTTTAATTATATTATTATTTTATTCTTTGTATATTAAATTTATTTATCTTTTTATTTAATGCTCTAAATCTTGTCATTTTTTTGATCAAATAGTTCAAAAGACTTAAATATATTAAAATTAATATCTATTACAAAAGATGAAAGAACAACAAATTAAAAACAAACTCAAATAGTAATATTTTCAAATAAATAATAGATAATCAGAAAAAGGGGCAATCATAACAACAATGCTAGTGAATACTAAATAATATCTGGAAATACAATCATATCTTCAAAATAATAATATAATACGTAGATTCAGACTGTGTTTTTTTTCACGGGCAATTAGTGGCGAAGCCAAAAACTTTTGTCGGTAGGGTCAATTATTAGAGTATCAAACAATAAGTCAAAATTGATAATTATAGTAACAAAAACGACTCAAATATATAACCAAAAATATATAATATATGTCATTGTTGTAGTTATCAATTAACTTATCCACAAAAAATAACTAGTATAATATAATAATTACAATTGTTCTCTGCGCGTTTTTCATTCGTTCAAATCGTTGCATAATACTTTCATTGTCAATGCAATTAAATACATCCTTCTCGATGTATGTAATCAAACAATCATTCATCAGTTGATCTTTCATGGAATTGCGCAACCTACTCTAATTAATTATTATCTTCATCGCAGAAAAAGCTTTTTCAACAGTAGCAGTCGCAACAGGTAAGATTAATGCCAACTTTAAAAGCCGATATACCAAAGGAAAGAAAATATGTTCTTAGTACCTACGAGCTTTCTTGCAAATCTGCTATTCCCTTGAACTTCCAAAAACTCTTGATTTGTCCGCATATCAAAAATGTAATTATCTAGTTGACTATCAAGTTTCATAAGATCCATTGAAGAAAAGTCATTCAAATAAAAGCTAGCGAGATGAATAAATTTGTCATTATCAAAACTAGGGAAACAATCACTAGGATTTAAGCATGTCATTGATAAAAACAAGTCAGTACTTGCTTCCGTAAAACGATCATTTAATTATTGAAGTTGTGAATCCAAAACAGTACATAATTTCTCAACATAATAATGGTGAACATTTGTAATACCTAGAGATTTTTGACTTGATCTCCCATGGAATAAATCATTCATATCTATAATGTCAAATTTATGTTTGTTGCAAAATAAACAAATTTCATCAATTAGCTTTTCCCGTCCCTCATCTCTCATATATAGCCTTCAATAATTGCTTATACAGTTTATCTAATTCCAAAGCATTTACAATGCCTTGATCCTTTCTTTGCAATGCTTGTGATAATTCATTTGTAACTCCCAATATCTTTCTCATCAATATTAGATCAAATGAAAAACCAAATGATTGCAATGACTCTAATAAACCAAAAGCAACACCTTTTTGTTGTATGCCAAACCATCATCTGAAACTTCCTCAAGTACATCAATCACTAAGGAGAACATAAGAATCAAGTTCAAAAGTGTCTCATAATGTGATCCCCAACGTGTGTCACCTGCCCGTTTAAGACTAGTTTCTTGATGTAAGCTTTTCCCACTTTGAAGTTCATTATTCATCAATGCTTCCCTGACTCTAGCCGCTTCTTTCTCTCGAAGACTATCTCGAAAGTTGCATGATGCTCCAACCACATTTAACAAATCAGAAACCTTGTTAAAAAACCAAGTAATGTGTTTATGCTTACTAGTAACAGCTACAATAGTTAATTGGAGTTGATGAGCAAAACAATGGACATAAAATACAAAAGGATTCTCATTCATGATTAAGGTTTTGAGACCATTAAATTCACCTTGCATGTTACTAGCTCCATCGTACCCTTGACCACGTACTTTTGATAAACTTAGTCCGTGATTTGAGAAAAATGTCTCAATTGCTTTTTTAAGCAATGAAGCAGTGGTACTAGTTACATGAACTATACCAACAAAACGTTCAACAACACAACCCTTTCTATCCACATAGCATAAAGTTGTGGCCATCTATTCTTTGATTGAAATATCACGAGACTCGTCAACTAATATTGCAAACACATCATCTCCAATATCACTAATGATAGCAGTGGTAGTTTATAATGCAGTACAATTTATAATATCTTTCTGAATATCATTTGACACCAATTTTAGATTTTTTGGAGCATTTTGCAACACAACATTGTTGATACTTTCATTGTGATCAGCAAGAAATTGTAGAAGCTGTAAGAAATTTCCTCTATTACTTGAATCCTCATCTTCATCATGACCATGAAAGGATAACCCTTGACGTGAAAGAAATCTTATGCTATCAAGTGATGCATTTAAGTGGAATTCGATATTTAAGTCTCGTTTATTCAGATTGTTAATAAAAACATTCTGAATGTTTTGCTTTGGTTTCATCAAATTTTGACATTTACTCCTAGCTTGGTTATGAGCACTATTAGGCTCTCCAACATGAATATCAAATCTCTCTTTCTTGTTCCATGTTGTGAAGCTGTTAGTACTGAAAGAAGAACCACTCGCTTGTTTTCCAATGTTCGACCTAAATAGATAGCAACATAAGCAATATGCTGCATCAATAAATATGCTATAATCCAACCAATTTTCATATTCTTTAAACCAAGAAGGATTAAATGTACGTAAGTCTCCCCCAATTTTTGTCTATGAGAAGTTATGTTTGAGAGGCTGACAATGACCCTTTAGCATGAATGCTCTTCTTACTCCATCTTGAATATTAGGATGATACTTTGATATTTTCTTTTGTAACCCGGGGCCTGCTTCAAGATTTTCCAAATCTACTTTATCATCATCCTTTTTCTGATTTTTATTAGAACATGATTGTGACGCCCCCAAAATAGGTATACAACACCCATTCTGAGTCGCCAAATACATGGTACAGAAAGCAAACTACAACTTTAATAATACAATTATCGTGCAAAATACGACAACACATACTGTGAGTTTAAATACAAATATTATCTTCTAGACAATATCAACACTCAAATAAGTCCTCATTACAATTATTCAAACACTATTTTACAGAAATAGTGAGGACTGTTAAAACATCTTTCTAGAACCATCACTCCATAGCCCGACTAGATCCTGCTATGTTCTCACCTCCTGAGAAGAAAAATGGAACAAAAAGGAAAAGGGTGAGCTCAACTAGCCCAGTAAAGAATATTATGACTAAGATAATATACAACAAATTATCATTAGTATTCAACAGGGAAAAATCTGATAGAATATAATCGACAACAAGTTTTAGATCAACAACTGCAGCGGAAACAACAAACCATTAGAAGAGTCAAGTAGAGAATGAATTCTACTATCTTCTAAGATTTAAAAGTCCATCATCAATATTTTATCCCTGTAACATCAATTAATAATCATCTTTAACCAAATATTCATCTTTGCACTACAGGCTAAAGATATTCATTTGTATCACCAGTCGGTCATGTTCATCTCAACACCTGTTCATCTTTGCACTATAGGCCAAATATATTCATCAAGAAATCATACATCTTTGCACTACAGGCCAAAGATATTCAGTAATATCATCATTTAGGACTGAGGATGATGAAAAATATCTTAAAGAGAATGAATCCAGTGAGATAGAAGGACAAATATTAGGGATTCGTATAACAGTTTATCCAAGATCAATAATACTTCATAATAATCAATTGTGAAGCAGAATTCAAAAATAAAGATCAAAACATGGATACAATCAAAGATAGTAACCATAATAGATATCTTGGGCAAAAAGGGAAAATTTTATTTTTCGGTGAATAGTGCCATATTCGTGAATAGTGTCGTATATGTGAATAGTGCCGTATACGTGAATAGTAACCCCGACACAAAAAGTTTTCAATTTGATAAAAACTCATATCAATATTTCAGCATAATGATATTGAAGAAAATAATATCATTAAGAAGAAAATAATATCCCTTACCTCAAGATATCAGTACTTCTGGTCGGAATACCGGTATAAGGCTGAAAGAAACTTGCTCTGATGAATAGAAACTCTCAAAGTATCTAAATACTCACAAAATACACTCAATAATCTAGAGAGAGAAAGAGAGAAAACTTATTTCTGGTGTGATTTTCAATTCTAACTTAGCCCTCTATTTATAGGAAAAGTTTAGCAGGCTTGCAACCTGATGGCTTTACCTGCTACTATTCCCACCCACCACATTTGAAATATAATTCAGCACATTTCTTCACCAACCACAAGTGGGGCCCATCAATTCTAGAATTTTCCATCAAAATGATAAACTCCAAAAATTCAACAATTTCTGAACCAGTCATCTCGTAAAATTCATAATAAAACATACGTTCATTTTTAACGGTTCAAAATTTGTGGACATATACTCAACTTATATATGTATAACATATCCAAAAATTACCACGATCCAACGGTCGGATTAAAAATTATAACCCCCGCAAAATATCTCAAAAATCCTGATTTTTAATACCTCCATTCCGACAAAAATACGGATAAAAACCTCAACATTAACTCCTTCATTTTTAACCACAAAAATATATCTCTCATTTATATCCACATAAAATAAATATTTTCTTATCATATGAATCAATAATTAATTATTCACAAATAATATTACAGAATCACATTTATGACAACCAGGCCGTTCCCAGGAAAGAGGGGGCTTTCCAATAAGGATTTGTCCTTACTGGCGCGCAATTAGATGACTAAACCTCTCATTAGACAGAACTTTCTAGACATTGTCAATAATGTTATCTAATAATATTATTCAAATAATATGAATTATTGATCTGATAATGGAAAACACTGTGCAGCAACAATTATTGAAACAACAATAATATAAAATATCAACGCAGCAATTATTGAATCAATAAAATAAAATATTGAATAATAACTACTGTAACAATTATTGAGTAGTGCCTTCCTTCGTAAGAATCAATAATTGGTGCAATACCGTGTGCTACTGTCTTTTAACCACCGGGTATTCCAACAGTATTAACGGTAACAACTACGCCGTTATTTATAAAGAACTTATACTTGGCGTTTTCTTCATCCAATCGCTTTCTGTTATGGGGCCCACACAAGGCTGCGCCGTCGTACGAATATTCCCCGACAGCAAGAATATTCCACGACCAAACGAATATTCCCCGACAAAATGAATATTTTATAACCACTTGCTTATTTTACAAAATTTACACATTTCACCCATAACCAAAGTATTATATCAAATTAACCCCTTATTATTCATAATAATATTTAGAGAAAATTTGATTTTATTCATTAATAAGTTAGGGTCTTACAATGATTCTTCAAATGCAGAAGCTTTTTTGAATACAAATTTGTCCATAGATACCTTGACTTATTTGCTATTTCCTGTTTAAAGATATTATGAACTTTGTAAGACCCCAACTTTTATGAATAAAGATGAATTTTCTATAAATATCATTTTTGAATATTATGGAGTGAATTTGATATAATGTTATAGTTGTGGGTAATATTTATAAATTTTGCAAAGTACGCAACTTATTTTATAATATTCGATTGATCGGGGAATATTCGTTTTAACAGTGATTATTCGTACGACGGCACAATCATTGGTGGACCCCACAATAGAATTTTTATCGGATTGAGAAAACGACAAAAATATTTTTTTATAAAATAACGGCGAAAGTTTTACCGTTAACTGTTGGAATACCAGGTGGTTAAAATACAGTAATACACGTTGTTGCACAGTAGCACACGGTATTGCACAGTATTTTTTTTTTGAATTATTGATTCTTATGTCAGAAGGCACTACTCAATAATTGTTACAGTAATTACTGTTTAATATTTTATTTTATTGGTTCAATAATTGCTACGTTGATATTTTATATTATTGTTGTTTCAATAATTGTCACTGCACAGTATTTTCCATTATCAAATCAATAATTCATATTATTTGAATAATATTATTAGATAGCATTATTAGCAATGTCTAGAAAGTTCTGTCAAGGAGAGGTTTGGTCACCTAATTACGCGCCAGTAAGGAAGAATCCTTATTGGAAAGCCCCCTCTTTCCTGGGAACGGCCTGGTTGTCATAATTGTGATTCTGTAATATTATTTGTGAATAATTAATTATTAATTTATATGATAAGGAAATATTTATTTTATGTGGACATAAATGATGGATAGAAAAATATTTATTTTATGTGGTTATAAATTAAGGAGTTAATATTGAGGTGTTTTATCAGTATTTTTGTCGGAATGGAGGTATTAAAAATCAAATCAGCATTCTTAAAGCTCTATTGCGTGAGTTATAATTTTGATCCGACCATTGGATCGTTGTGATTTTTGGATATATTATACATATATAAGTTGAGTATATGTCCACAAATTTTGAACCGTTAAAAATTAACGTATGATTTGTTATGAATTTTATGAGGTATTGAAAATTATCCGTTTGTGGAATTCGGATATTTTCTGTATGGAATTTCGAAAAACTTTCTTCTGTAAAGTTGTAGAGAATTCGATATCGTGTGGAATGGACATAAAATTCGTATTTTTCTGATAAAAGGGTTATTTATTATGAATTGTTAAAGTTTTGGAAATTAAAATATTTTTTATTAATTTTGGGCAGGGCCCACTTTTGTTTGAAAACATGTGGGCTGTAAATTTGTGTCTAAGATGGCTGGCTTGTTATTCAACAAAGTTGGCGTGGAAGAAAAATATATAAATAATATTATTTTATTATTTTAGTCTCTTATGGCGTTCTAGCATTTTTCTATAAATAGGCGCTTAAGTTAGAATTGAAAATCACACCAGAATCAGAGAAATCTTCTTCTATAATCTTGAGCATTTTCCTTTAGAGTTTTAGAAAGCTTTGAGCGTAGAAAATAGTAAAAGTTTTCTTCAAAAATATCTCCGCTATACCAGTTGGAGTACTCTTCTTTTCAAGGTAAATGATGTTATTTTTGTTCAATATTCGCTTGAAATAATATTTTCTTCCATACTCTATTGTATGTAAGTAATATTATTTCGTTTTAAATTTCGAATTCTATACTCGTTTTGTTAAAATTTTGGCTTCTGTACTCCATGAAATTAGTAGAATATCCTTGATATTTGCGCTTCATTTAGTATCTTTTCATGAAAATATTATTCTGAGCATTCTTGATAAGTTTTTAACTTTTTCATGCCGGAGTACTATTCCCGGGGTTACTATTCCCGAAGTACTATTCACCCGAGTACTATTCACCCGGGATACTATTCATGATAAAAATTGATTCATTTTCGGTCCAAATTATTTTTGGTATAATATTATTCTTGAATTTTACTCCACAAAGCAATATCATATTGACAATTTAGACGTTATTGATTTCGGGATAAATTAAATTATAAATCTTTAAAAATTTATTATTGAACTTGTTTAATTGAATTTTTATATCATTGTCATCATCCTCATGTTTATATTATGTTGAAAGTCATCTGTGGCCTGTAGTGCATAGATGGACTTGGTATGATTATGATCAGGGATTATTCGGTATAATCATGACCGTAATGTTACAAGTGATGTGGTAAAAGTCATCATTGGCCCGTAGTGCATTGATGGACAGTTGTTGGCATGATCATGACCATTGATGAATACAGGAATATCCTTGGCCAGTAGTGCATGGATAATTTGTGGTCGTGATACTAATGAATATCCTTGGCCGTAGTGCAGGGATGATGTGGATTATTTATTAAGCTGAGTCTCAACGATAAAAGTGATGAAAAATCTTTTAAATCATAGAAGATAGTAGATTTTATTCTCTACTTAACTCTTCTAATGGATTGCTTGTTCCGCTGTAGTTAAACTTAATGTTTGTTATATTTTATCAGTTTAACACTGTTGAAGGCTAACGATAAATTACTCTGCATTATCTTAGTCATAATATTTCTTACTGGGCTAGTTGAGCTCACCCTTTTGCTTTCATTGTTCTCTTCAAAAAATGAGAACGTAGCCGGGACTAGTCGGAAAATGGAGTAACAGTCCAGATAATAGCATTAGTAGTCCTCACTATTCTGTGAAATAGTGTGATAATAAATGTATTGATGACTTATTTTGAGTTTTAATACTGTCTAGAAGACAATATTTGTATTAAAACTCATAGCTCATGTTGTATATTTAAGTTTGTATTTGTATTCTGTACCATGTATTTGGCGACTCAGAATGGGTGATGTATATCTATTTTGGGGGCGTCACAAACTTAATTATAACAAAAAATAAAGTACTGACTACTGAGGTTTTCATTTAGATACTCTTTCTGTGGTTTTCATTTCATGGAAATATAAACACTCTAATAAATATAATATACTTGTAATACCCGAGAATTTCTGAATATTATTAATAATTATATTAATAAAAGTCGAATATTTATTTGAATATAATTAAATATAGTTGTGGCATTGTTTATAGAAATTCTATTCAATTAAGTTAAGTGTTGAGAGCTATATGACAGTAAGGTAATGTGGTGAGATTGGTGAAGAGCTTAACATAAAGCTTATCAGAATTGCCTAGTGTGGCATAATGAAGGACTAAAAGATTCACTAAGTGAATTAAGAGAGGAACGGTCTAATAAGAGAAAGATTAATTAATATTTATTATGAGTAATTGTATATAATTGAAAGATAAAGTAACTACATGCATGAAAAATGAATAGGATGTTTAATTTGTAGTATGATCAATTTGAGATTTAATTTATGTTATGTGAAACTGGAATGGTGGTGGAGGTTGGAACTTGTGACGCCCCCAGAATAGGTATACAACACCCATTCTGAGTCGCCAAATACATGGTACAGCAAGCAAACTACAACATCAATAATACAATTGTCGTGCAAAATACGACAACACATACTGTGAGTTTAAATACAAATATTGTCTTCTAGACAATATCCACACTCAAATAAATCCTCATTACAATTATTCAAACACTATTTTACAAAAATAGTGAGGACTGCTAATACATCTTTCTAGAACCATCACTCCATACCCCGACTAGATCCTGCTATGTTCTCACCTCCTGAGAAGAAAAATGGAACAAAAAGGAAAAGGGTGAGCTCAACTAGCCCAGTAAAGAATATTATGACTAAGATAATATACAACAAATTATCGTTAGTCTTCAACAGGGAAAAATCTGATAAAATATAATCGACAACAAGTTTTAGATCAACAACTGCAGCGGAAACAGCAAACCATTAGAAGAGTCAAGTAGAGAAAGAATTCTACTATCTTCTAAGATTTAAAAGTCCATCATCAATATTTTATCCCTGTAACATCAATTAATAATCATCTTTAACCAAATATTCATCTTTGCACTACAGGCCAAAGATATTCATTTGTATCATCAGTCGGTCATGTTCATCTCAACACCTGTTCATCTTTGCACTACAGGCCAAAGATATTCATCAAGTAATTATACATCTTTGCACTACAGGCCAAAGATATTCAGTAATATCATCATTTAGGACTGAGGATGATGAAAAATATCTTAAAGAGAACGAATCCAATGAGACAGAAGGACAAATAGTAGGGATTCGTATAACAGTTTATCCAAGATCAATAATACTTCATAATAATCAATTGTGAAGCAGAATTCAAAAATAAAGATCAAAACATGGATACAATCAAAGATAGTAACCATAATAGACATCTTGGACAAAAAGGGAAAATTTTATTTTTCGGTAATAGTGCCGTATTCGTGAATAGTGTCGTATACGTGAATAGTGCCGTATACGTGAATAGTAACCCCCGACACAAAAAGTTCCAAATTTGATAAAATCTCATATCAATATTTTAGCATAATGATATTGAAGAAAATAATATCCCTTACCTCAAAATATCAGTACTTCTGGTCGGAATACCGGTATAAGGCTGAAAGAAACTTGCTCTGATGAATAGAAACTCTCAAAGTATCTAAATACTCACAAAATACACTCAATAATCTAGAGAGAGAAAGAGAGAAAACTTGTTTCTGGTGTGATTTTCAATTCTAACTTAGCCCTCTATTTATAGGAAAATTTTGGTAGGTTTGACCTGCAACCTGATGGCTTTACCTGCTACTATTCCCACCCACCACATTTGAAATATAATTCAGCACATTTCTTCACCAACCACAAGTGGGGCCCACCAATTCTAGAATTTTCCACCAAAATGATAAACTCCGAAAATTCAACAATTTCTGAACCAGTCATCTTGTAAAATTCGTAATAAATCATACGTTCATTTTTAACGGTTCAAAATTTGTGGACATATACTCAACTTATATATGTATAACATATCCAAAAATTACCACGATCCAACGGTCGGATTAAAAATTATAACCCCCGTAAAATATCTCAAAAATCCTGATTTTTAATACCTCCATTCCGACAAAAATATGGATAAAAACCTCAACATTAACTCCTTCATTTTTAACCAAAAAAATATATCCCTCATTTATATCCACATAAAATAAATATTTCCTTATCATATGAATCAATAATTAATTATTCACAAATAATATTACAGAATCACATTTATGACAACCAGGCCGTTCCCAGGAAAGAGGGGGCTTTCCAATAAGGATTTCTCCTTACTGGCGCGCAATTAGATGACCAAACCTCTCCTTAGACAGAACTTTCTAGACATTGTCAATAATGTTATCTAATAATATTATTCAAATAATATGAATTATTGATCTGATAATGGGAAATACTCTGCAGTAACAATTATTGAAACAACAATAATATGAAATATCAATGCAGCAATTATTGAACCAATAAAATAAAATATTGAACAGTAATCACTGTAACAATTATTGAGTAGTGCCTTCTTACGTACGAATCAATAATTCAACTATACTATGCAATCCGTGTGCTACTGTGCAACCACGCGTTATTACTGTATTTTTAACCACCGGTATTTCAACAGTGTTAACGGTAACAACTACGCCGTTATTAATAAACAACTTATACTTGTCGTTTTCTTCATCCAATCGCTTTCCGTTATGGGACCCACACAAGGCTGCGCCGTCGTACGAATATTCCCCGACAGCAAGAATATTCCACGACCAAACGAATATTTCCCGACAAAATGAATATTTTATAACCACTTGCTTATTTTGTAAAATTTGCACATTTCACCCATAACCAAAGTATTATATCAAATTAACCCCTTATTATTCACAATAATATTTAGAGAAAATTTGATTTTATTCATTAATAAGTTGGGGTCTTACAACCTCCCCTCCTTATGAAATTTCGTCCTCGAAATTGACGTACGTACCTGATGTTTCAAAAAGGTGAGGATACCTCGCTTTCATTTCTGATTCCAACTCCCAGGTCATTTCTTCAATAGCATGGTTTCTCCACAAAACCTTAACTTGTGGTATAACCTTCGTGCGTAGGACATGCTCTTTCCTATCCAAGATCTTAACAGGTACCTCCTCGTACGTTAAATCTTCAGCTATCTCGTCTGGTTCTAACTCAATAATGTGGTTCGGGTCTTTAACATATTTACGAAGCATAGATATGTGAAAAACATTATGAACACGAGACATGCTTGGAGGTAATGCGAGTCTATATGCCACATTTCCTATTCGCTCAAGAATCTCAAATGGACCAATAAATCTTGGATTGAGCTTTCCTCTCTTCCCAAATCTTGTAACTCCCTTCCATGGTGCAACACGTAACAATACATGATCCCCAATATTAAATTCCACGTCCTTCCGATGAAGATCCGCATAACTCTTTTGTCGATCCTGTGCCGTTTGTATACGTTGTCGAATCGTTTGGATCTTCTCTGTAGTAATGCGTACCAATTCTGGTCCCAACAATTTTGCTTCACCCACCTCGTCCCAGCATACTGGAGAACGACATTTTCTTCCATACAACGCCTCGAATGGAGCCACACCTATGCTCGCCTGATAACTGATGTTGTAGGAGAATTCCACCAATGGTAGGTACTTATCCCAACTCCCTTTGAGATCTAGGACACAAAGTCTTAATAGATCTTCAAGAGTTTGAATAGTCCTCTCTGATTGTCCGTCCGTTTGAGGATGGTATGTCGAACTGAATCGTAAATCCGTGCCCATAGCTTTCTGCAAGCTAACCCAAAATCGTGAAGTGAATCTTGGGTCACGATCCGAAACTATGGATACTGGCATGCCATGCAATCTCACAATCTCGTTCACGTACATACTAGCAAGACGTTCAAGGGAATAAGTCTCACGTATCGGCAAGAAATGAGCGGACTTGGTTAATCTATCAACAATAATCCAAATCGCATCTATGCCTTGAGAAACCTTGGGAAGACCTGTAACAAAATCCATAGTAATGTGTTCCCACTTCCATTTCGGAATCTCAAGTGGTTGCAATGGACCCTTTGGTACTTGATGCTCCGCTTTTACACGTTGACAAGTTAAACATCTCGAGATAAACTCCGCGATCTCTCTTTTCATATTGCTCCACCAAAATGTATGTCGAAGATCGTGATACATTTTGGTACTCCCAGGATGGATTGCAAACGGTGTGTTGTGTGCCTCCATCATTATTCTATGCTTCAAGTCAAAATCGTTAGGAATACAAAGTCTGGAGTTGACTCGAAGTATTCCTTCTTCATCGATTCTTGCTTCTGGAATAGCACCTTCTTGCACTTTCTTCTTCATATACATCAGCTCCATGTCCGTAGCTTGAGCAGTTTTAACTTTATCGATTAAAGTAGGTTCTACTCGTATATTCGATATCATCATGTGGGTACTTGGAGCCTTCATCTCTATCTCCATCCTTTGCAAGTCATACAAAATAGGCCTTTGTGTTAACAACATTGCACTCGTACCCGCGTATAATCTTCTACTCAATGCGTCAGCTACTACGTTCGCTTTTCCAGGATGATATTGGATGGTATGATCGTAATCTTTCAACAGCTCAAGCCAACGTCGTTGACGCATGTTGAGTTCCTTTTGGGTGAAAAAATATTTGAGGCTTTTATGATCTGTATAGATCTCCACTTTCTCCCCATACAGGTAGTGTCTCCAGATTTTCAACGCAAAAACGACTGCTGCCAACTCCAAATCATGAGTAGGATAATTCCTCTCATATTCTTTGAGTTGTCGTGAGGCATAGGCTATGACTTTCCCATGTTGCATGAGAACACATCCTAACCCTTTGCCTGAAGCATCGCTGTAGATAACAAATCCATCCGAACCAGATGGTATTGTCAGAACAGGTGCCAAAATGAGTCTCCTCTTGAGTTCTTGGAAACTCTTCTCGCATTCCTCACTCCATACGAATTTTGTATCTTTCCGAGTCAGCTGAGTTAACGGAGTAGCGATTCGAGAAAATCCTTCCACAAATCTCCGATAATAACCAACTAAGCCTAGAAAGCTACGTACTTCGATTACCTACTTAGATTGCTCTCAACTGTGACTCATATCCCAACTTTCGATAGCACGTCACAATGACACCTATCAGTTTACTACCGCACGAATATGGCGTCCCCTACGGTGAGTCTGGATTCAGTGCATTCCATAAAGGAAGTCACCAGATAAAGGCTCGGTTATCAACTTCTATAGTTAGGTTTTTAACTCCCGAAGTTCAATAGGAGTCATTCGATATAAGATTTTTAGAAATGAGTTTTGTATCGGGTTGAAGATCAATACAAAAATTCAATATCACGCTCTGGGTTAAGCCAGGAAATTCTTCAAGAAATACGTCAAAAATTTTACTAAAAATAGAAATATCATTCACATCTGACGTATTTTTGTTCAAGTTCATAACATAGCTAAGAAAGCTTGACATCCGTTTTTCAATAAACGAATGACTTTACGGCTTGATATGAAAGAGTTTGACTTCAATGGTTTGGTTGCTTGAATTTGAATAACAGGTTGCTTAGGAATATGAAAACTAACAACCTTACAAAAGCAATCAATTTGGCATGATGAGTAGTTAACCAATCGATTCCTAAAATCACATCAAAAGCAAGTATCTTTAAAGAGATAAGGTCAACAGGTAATGTGATGGTGCCAACTTGGATCAAACAAGATTTATAAATAGTGGATGTGATGAAAGTTTATCCTAACGGAGTTTCAACAGATAAGTTAAAGTCCAATTTCTCCGGAGTCAAGTTTAAACGTTGAGCACAAGCAGGAGAGATAAAAGAATGGGTAGAACCGGTATCTAGTAAAGTATAAACTTCGCAAGAATTCAAGATTAGCTTACCCGTGATCACCTCGTTCGGGTTTCTCACGTTTTGACCGGTTACGACAAACGCTCTTCCAGGAACCGCCGATTTCGCCTTATCCGGGACAGCCCTTGGAATCACCACTCCCGCTGAACTTGGTTTCGCTATAGTACAATCTCGAGCGATGTGGCCTTCTTTCCCACAGTTGTAACACACCTTGGATTGTTGTGGACAGTTTGGGCTGATATGTCCCTCTTTCCCGCATTTGTAACATCTAACTGGTGGTCGTTCTCCTCCCCTAAAATTTGTTGTTGGTGCTGGTGCTGCTGCTGATGTCTTCCCGTCATTGTTGAATCTCCTCTTTCTGAAATTTCCACTTGACTCACCTCTCCTATTATCATGGCCACGATGACCACCCGAGTGGTTACCGCTTTTGTCCGAATGCTTTCCTTCCCTCTGGTTGTCATTGCTTCGATGACTGCCGCCACCGGTATGACCCTGGTTGTGGTCCCTCAGTTGAACATACTCATTATCTCGCTCTAATAATTGAGCCCTGTTTACAACATCTGAATATAAAGAAAATTTATGAGAGATAAGATATTGTCGAATCTCGGGTTTTAGACCTCTCAGAAACATCCTTGTCATTCGTTCCTCATTTTCGACCAAATGAGATGCAAACCTGGATAACTCTGCAAACTTCGCCTCGTACTGGGACACCGTCATGTTGTTTTGTTCCAGTCTGATAAACTCCACCTCCTTCATATGACGAATACTTTCTGGAAAGTACTTGTCATTGAACAATTTTTGAAATGTTTCCCAGGACATGTTGAGTGCGTCAGGCTGGGTACGCTTCACAGACTCCCACCAGTAGTCTGCCTCACCGCGGAACATAAAAGTGGCGAATGGAACCTTCTGTTCCTCCGTGCATCCCAAGACATCGAATATCTTAGTAATTTGCTTGACCCACGTTTCCGCCATGATCGGATCCGGCTTTCCCTTAAATTCTGGTGGTCCCAATTCTTTGAACTGCTTAGCTGTGACAAACCGCGCGTTGTTATCATTTCCACCCGTATTCTGCACACGAGTCTCCCTCGTCTGATTTTGCATGAACTGCAAAAAGCTCCTAAACATTCCATCATTCATCGTTTGCTCGGTAACGTTGTTTACAGGAGGAATATTGCCTTCCTGTTGCACGTTCCCTGGGTAGTGATCAAAGGTGTCTCCATGGTCTGATTTACTCCATTATTAACGTTCTCAGCTGCCATTCTTAAATACTGCCATAAAACAAGGGTTAATAGTCATGTCATATATTATCCCTATACTCTGACCGACCAAATAAACACCAAATAAACTTAGTCAGGTCATACTAGCGAAGGAATTCCCCGTCTCTCCCCTCCTAGTTCTTGTCTCACATCTCAGCCAGGGATCATATCCCTAAGCTCTGATACCAACTGTGACGCCCCCAGAATAGGTATACAACACCCATTCTGAGTCGCCAAATACATGGTACAGAAAGCAAACTACAACTTCAATAATACAATTGTCGTGCAAAATACGACAACACATACTGTGAGTTTAAATACAAATATTGTCTTCTAGACAATATCCACACTCAAATAAATCCTCATTACAATTATTCAAACACTATTTTACAGAAATAGTGAGGACTGCTAATACATCTTTCTAGAACCATCACTCCATACCCCGACTAGATCCTGCTATGTTCTCACCTCCTGAGAAGAAAAATGGAACAAAAAGGAAAAGGGTGAGCTCAACTAGCCCAGTAAAGAATATTATGACTAAGATAATATACAACAAATTATCGTTAGTCTTCAACAGGAAAAAATCTGATAAAATATAATCGACAACAAGTTTTAGATCAACAACTGCAGCGGAAACAGCAAACCATTAGAAGAGTCAAGTAGAGAAAGAATTCTACTATCTTCTAAGATTTAAAAGTCCATCATCAATATTTTATCCCTGTAACATCAATTAATAATCATCTTTAACCAAATATTCATCTTTGCACTACAGGCCAAAGATATTCATTTGTATCATCAGTCGGTCATGTTCATCTCAACACCTGTTCATCTTTGCACTACAGGCCAAAGATATTCATCAAGTAAGTAATATACATCTTTGCACTACAGGCCAAAGATATTCAGTAATATCATCATTTAGGACTGAGGATGATGAAAAATATCTTAAAGAGAACGAATCCAATGAGACAGAAGGACAAATAGTAGGGATTCGTATAACAGTTTATCCAAGATCAATAATACTTCATAATAATCAATTGTGAAGCAGAATTCAAAAATAAAGATCAAAACATGGATACAATCAAAGATAGTAACCATAATAGACATCTTGGACAAAAAGGGAAAATTTTATTTTTCGGTGAATAGTGTCGTATTCGTGAATAGTGTCGTATACGTGAATAGTGCCGTATACGTGAATAGTAACCCCCGACACAAAAAGTTCCAAATTTGATAAAATCTCATATCAATATTTCAGCATAATGATATTGAAGAAAATAATATCATTAAGAAGAAAATAATATCCCTTACCTCAAAATATCAGTACTTCTGGTCGGAATACCGGTATAAGGCTGAAAGAAACTTGCTCTGATGAATAGAAACTCTCAAAGTATCTAAATACTCACAAAATACACTCAATAATCTAGAGAGAGAAAGAGAGAAAACTTGTTTCTGGTGTGATTTTCAATTCTAACTTAGCCCTCTATTTATAGGAAAATTTTGGTAGGTTTGACCTGCAACCTGATGGCTTTACCTGCTACTATTCCCACCCACCACATTTGAAATATAATTCAGCACATTTCTTCACCAACCACAAGTGGGGCCCACCAATTCTAGAATTTTCCACCAAAATGATAAACTTCGAAAATTCAACAATTTCTGAACCAGTCATCTTGTAAAATTCGTAATAAATCATACGTTCATTTTTAACGGTTCAAAATTTGTGGACATATACTCAACTTATATATGTATAACATATCCAAAAATTACCACGATCCAACGGTCGGATTAAAAATTATAACCCCCGTAAAATATCTCAAAAACCCTGATTTTTAATACCTCCATTCCGACAAAAATATGGATAAAAACCTCAACATTAACTCCTTCATTTTTAACCAAAAAAATATATCCCTCATTTATATCCACATAAAATAAATATTTCCTTATCATATGAATCAATAATTAATTATTCACAAATAATATTACAGAATCACATTTATGACAACCAGGCCGTTCCCAGGAAAGAGGGGGCTTTCCAATAAGGATTTCTCCTTACTGGCGCGCAATTAGATGACCAAACCTCTCCTTAGACAGAACTTTCTAGACATTGTCAATAATGTTATCTAATAATATTATTCAAATAATATGAATTATTGATCTGATAATGGGAAATACTGTGCAGTAACAATTATTGAAACAACAATAATATGAAATATCAATGCAGCAATTATTGAACCAATAAAATAAAATATTGAACAGTAATCACTGTAACAATTATTGCGTAGTGCCTTCTTACGTACGAATCAATAATTCAACTATACTGTGCAATCCGTGTGCTACTGTGCAACCACGCGTTATTACTGTATTTTTAACCACCGGTATTTCAACAGTGTTAACGGTAACAACTACGCCGTTATTAATAAACAACTTATACTTGTCGTTTTCTTCATCCAATCGCTTTCTGTTATGGGGCCCACACAAGGCTGCGCCGTCGTACGAATATTCCCCGACAGTAAGAATATTCCACGACCAAACGAATATTCCCCGACAAAATGAATATTTTATAACCACTTGCTTATTTTGTAAAATTTGCACATTTCACCCATAACCAAAGTATTATATCAAATTAACCCCTTATTATTCACAATAATATTTAGAGAAAATTTGATTTTATTCATTAATAAGTTGGGGTCTTACAGAACTGACATGTAGCTAAATCACTTTGGCACTGTCACGGACCGGCGCAGCTACGCCCTTCCTGCAGTGCAAACTGGCGCAGCTGCGCCAGTGACCAGATTTTGAAAGTTGGTTATTACTGTGGATATTGTATGAAACATTATTGTAATGTGTGACATTATTGAAAGCATATGATAAGAGTAAACTTAATGATATGAAGTACTAAGTAGCAAAATAGAATCATGTGTAACATTCCAATACGGAAATAATTAATTAACTTTGTAACTTAGAAATTCGTAAGGAAATTGAATATTAGAAAAATAGACATTTAATGTTGATCAGTGTTATAATATTGAAGTATGTAATAATAATATTATGGAGAATATCAGGTTAATAATACCTAACTGCATTACTTCATCTACATTAATTATTATTTTATGAGGACCAGATGCACATGAATTATATGATTATGTGTATACGTGTCCATGACTAAAGTCTAAGAAATAACATTAAGTCATCAAATGTGAACTAGTAAGCCAAAAAAAATTAAAACTTAAGAATATTAGCAACCATTTTGCTACTGCAGACCAAACAAACTCCTTGTCCGGGAGTAAGTGACTCAATAGTGCTTAACAGTAGCCTCTTTCCTATTACGTAAACTCAAGCCTGCACATGGTGGCTAGAATAGCTGTGATGATGATGAGGAGAATGGAGGAGAAGAAGTTGCTGACTTCTTTTCACCAAACTCGCTCAAACCATTGGATTCTTCTTCTTTCTCTTGGATTAATTCATTGTGCAAAGCCCAAAATTAGGCAATAATGTCTCTATAAGTGGCAAGCTTTTCTTCTCAATTCACGTTACTGAGTTTTTTGCTAAGTTCATATATAGCGTGAGTCTATTAATTGAAAAGAAGCAATCTAATATTGGAAGCATTTCCATTTGTAAGCTTCAACAGAGGTAGTTATCTTAAACTATGCTCTTACATTCAAAGTATTTCAAATTCCTAGAATTTCATGGAATCTCTTGTTAAATTGGATTGTAAGTTGATGTCTAGATGTTAACTAAGTTTGTATACATGTATGAAAGCTATATGGCTGGTTTTAGGATATTAAATTAAGGAAATTCACATTTGGTGCTGAGTTATGCAGAAGCAGAGGACCTTCTGAACTCTTCAGGGACGGGTGCAGCTGCGCGCTCCCTGCAGTTCAACACGGCGCAGCTGCGCCATGCACCAGTCTTGACTTTTTGATTTCTGATGTGATGTGGTAGTTCTGACATGATAATACAACTTAGACATGTAAGAAAAAACATACCTGATTTGTGAACTTAAGTTCCTTTGCCTATCATGAAAACCTTAACTTGCTTTAGTAAGTGTTTTCTAACGAAGACTTGGAGTTAAAAATGAACCTTGATGAATCTAATAATGCCTCAGTTCTGATTTTCGTGAGCATGTGTATATGGTTTAGCTATGCATAAAATGCGATTCAAAGTAAGTCGATGTATTAAGAAATACTTTAGCTTGGGTTAAAATAACTTTTAAAATCAAACTTGGAAGTGTTGTAAACTAATATTATGAAGATGTTGTTGAGTAATATCTGAACTTAGAGCATATATGACTAATACCCTTATGTGATCACACATGACTCATACGTACGTCCATCTTGGTTAGACAAAATGAAAATTAGTCAAGCATGAGTTAAAGATGTTTTAAAGTAATAAAAGATGCTAACCATGAGTTTATGATGAAAATCTTTGTGAGCATACATACTAACTGATTTCATGACTACATCATAGGTATACATGGCGAGCATAGTAGCCTTTGTGATTATATGAATTAATTGACCTTAATTCATTAAAAATACTAGTTTAAGACTATAACATATAAAGTCAAACTTAAATGAGCCTTAAAAGCATGCAAGATTCTTTAACATGTGTATACGCTATGTGTCGATATCTATGTATGCTTAAAATTAGACTGACCTAGGAAGAGCAAAGCTCGACTCTAGTCTGGCCAGGGGACAGCGCAGCTGCGCCGTCCCTAAGCCTAACCAGGGCGCAGTTGCGCCCTCCTGCAGTTTGGTATGATGGTTTGTTGTAATATGTTAAGTTGTAACATGTATTGTATATTATTTTCAGTCCTAATATATAATTGCTATGATGTTTAAAGAGTTCTAGCACCTAATAGCTATGAGAAACCAAGAATCTAAGCTTTTTACAAACTTTATCAATACTTTTCTATGAGTTAAGCAAATGTTGATTAAAGAGCTAAGTGGTGTGATAGCATGCTAATGTGACATTTCATTTACAAAACTAAGATAGGAATAAATATATATCGTTGACTTATGTGATCAAACATGTATGAGATTATTAACTTATAGAGTTGAGTAACTAATAAAATTTGTTGTATACATAACTACGTACGTTATAGTAGGATTTCAAAGTGTTGATAAACTATAAGTTGGTAAACTACGCTTAAGGCAAGTTCCCTAACTTACACAACTTTGGATTTTGTGCAAGTTCTCTAACTTCATCCGGATTGTTGCCATATCAATCATATTTATCTCGAGCAAATATCTATTACTATTTGGAAATCATTTGTATATCTTGATGTTGTTGCAAGCATTGAACTTATCATTCTTAAATGCATTGTAAAAGTTGCCTAAGCCATTGATTCGGCTAGACTATTATCGTATGTTAGAAAGCTATCCAAACCAAATTAACTTGGTGCAGACTCTTAAATCTGTTGAGATAAACAACCCTCATTGAAGGGGAAATTATATAATTGTCGGGGAATCGACGTGCGCACATACTAGCATGTTTAAATGTTATGCATAACATAGGGTACTTAGGCTGATCACCTGTTGTACTCGTTTTATTGGATTTTAAGTATAATACTGTTAATTCTAGCAGAAGTTATTAGTCCATAGTGACTGCTCAGTGTTCATTATTCTTGAACCTTGACATAATTTATTTTTGAATCTTGTTGATATCTTTCAGTCCATAGCGACCTTTTTGAGAATTGATGATAATTCCTGAACTATTATCCACTGTCATACTCTTAAGATTTGAGCTTTATAACTGTTCACCCTTATTGCGATATTACTTGCTGGGCAAATTTATTGCTCATCCTTGCTTTCCTTAAAACTTTTAGTTAAGGCAAAACGTGGTGAACCTGGCCTCAGGCAAGGACAAGGGTAAAGAAAAGGCTTCAGAATAGCTTTATTTCTTAATTAGTATTAGGAATCTACTATTATTATGATATATGAAGACTTATTTATTATGATGTAATAAGTTATGTTTAATTAAGATGTTGTAGTAACGGTTGCGAGACTATGTGACTAGAATATTTATGTTATCACAATGTAAATTATTCTATATTCCGTTGTGTGAGATTTTGATTTATTATTATTTGAGATAGCATGTGACGAACCATATTCGAGATATGAGTGCCTGAAATTGGGGGCGTCACAAAACTGATATACACTTAACTACATATAGGCACAGAAAAGCCACACCTTATATGCATATTTTAGATTGAAGAAAAACATAAAACTGTACTAATATTGAACAATAATTAATAAAATGACAAAAAAAATATATATGTAATCATTAATTGATTTCATTACTATTAGTCCAATATTTATGTTAGTACTTTATATAATGCTTTAAAATTTAAAAGAATTAATTTTAGTTATTTAGTTAATTAATTGCAAGTTCAAGATTAGTCCATAAAACTTACTGCTGATTACTTCATATGCCACTGCTTTTGTCTCCTTCATTAGTGCAATAATTGAGAACAAAGATATATCAAGCATTCTCTATTAATAAAATCAATTTGGACAAGATATGATCTAAAAGATCACACGATTGTTGCAATTTGGACAAACCCATTACCTATCAGAAAATAAATTGAACCTTTATATCAAAAAATTATGAAACCCATAAAAAATTGTAAAGAAAATACAAATAAATTAGACTTATAGGGCTCTCTGGTTGAATCATCAGTGATCAGACTTTTGGTGGGCAGTTGGGCACTTCTCTGGACTCTGCGTAATTTGAAGAACAATAAAATTAGTTTTGGGAGCAGGGAGCTTCTTTAATACTTCTCTTCTCTGCCGAGTGCCGATTGTGGCTTGTTTTGGGAAACTTATTCAATACTCTTTACTCATCTCACTGGGGTCAAAATAGTACATTAATTACACTATAAAAAAATCAATTGCATATATATATATATATATATATATATATATATATATATATATAAAATAAAATTCCGTGGGGTCAATTGACCCCACAGTCCTCCACTTAGCTTCGCCAATGCGAACAATGGAAGAAAAAGTCGCAATGGAAGCGTCATGTT